>VKOC01000349.1:196819-433723 GCA_009364415.1 Spea multiplicata
TATTATTGTATACAGCTCTGGGGGTTATTACTGTATACAGCGCTGGGGGGTTATATTACTGTATACAGCGCTGGGGGGTTATATTACACTTTATACAGCGCTGGGGGGTATTACTGTATACAGTGTTGGGGATTATTAGTCGGGATACAGCTCTGGGGGTTATTACTCTCCTCAGTGCCGGGGAGTTATTACTGTATATAGCGCTGGGGGTTATTTTATGTTAGACAGCGCTGTAATGAAGGGTTACTCCATTTTGGTTAGTGTACTCATTAAGGTTTGTTGGCAGTGAAAAACCTGCTATTACTGATTCACAAAGTGCATTCATCTATGAATCTGCGCGACACAGAACTGAAAGGACTCAGCGTCCGGATGTGATTGGCTGTGACAGGTTGTCTCTGTCGTCTGATCCCCTCGTCCCGTTAAAAGGTTTATTTATAGGACGAAAAAATAAACACAAAAATTGAGCTTCACTCCACTAAATAATGTGACAAATAGGGGTTATAAAAATAATATCACAAAAGTAATTTAAAAGGACAGGGTGCTGCCCTAATTGCCCCAAAGACGTAACTCTCATGTTACATTGGCAACTTTGACTTATTTGTGGTTTATAGGAGGCACCAGAGAGTATTCTTGCCTGGGGTGCTGTTTGTTCTAGTACCGAATGAGGCTCCCCACACATCAATTACATCAATGACTTAGGTATATGTGAATGTGTGCACACGTATGTATGTATGTATGTATGTATGTATGTGTGAGTGAGTGAGGGACAGTGTGTGTAAAAGTGTGGGTGTGTAAGCATGTGAGTGTGTGTGTTTATGAGTGAGATGGGCAGATAGAAAATAGAAGAGAAGGAAAGAAAGAAAGAAAGAAAGAAAGAAAGGAAAGGAAAAGAAAGAAAGAAGGATAGAAGAGAGCGAAAAAAGACCACAAGGGGCAGAAAGCAGAGAAGCGGCCCCCGGCTCCTTAATCTGGCCTCGGTAACCAAAGAAATGGTCCAATCAGCAGGAAATTCCAAGCCAGCCAACAAAATAGCCGTGCATCATGGGCTCATACCTCCCAAGTGTCCTGGCTTTTGGGCACCGTCCCATGTAGCTGTCCATAAATAAAGATTAAGAAAGACGTAAAATATTCACAGCTGCGGTTTTATTCCTGGTAAACGTTGTGAAAAAATGTTGGCGCCGACCCCTTTTCGTGTTCAACAAATCCCTCAAAGGGCCGGACAGATGTTTTACGATGCCGGTACAGTTAAGCTGCGTACTAACCGATTCAGGGAAAAACAACCTTTTACATGCGCGACGGGCATAAAATCCCAATAGTAGCTCGTATTATATATAATTATATATGATATTGTAGCTTATGGCTGTTATATGTACCAAGTGTTCAAAACCAGTAGCCATTAATCAATGGGTTTGGCTGTTGGGTGCCAAGAACTGATGAGGTCACAGAAAAAGTCAACGGAGGTCATGTTATTGGTGACTCCTGTCCGTTGCCTTATAGACTCCAAAAGGATTGTGCCTGGAATCGGTGAAGTACGCCATTGACGTTGGATACCGTCACTTCGATGGGGCCTATGTGTACCGCAACGAACACGAGGTGGGGGAGGCCATCAGAGAGAAGATATCGGAGGGGAAGGTGAAGCGGGAAGACATTTTCTACTGTGGAAAGGTAAGTGGAACCTTTGCTCGGGGTTCCCGAGGGTGAGGGGACCACGGAGAACACTTGGTACAGTATGTGCAATTAATTTATGGATTAAATTATGGTTTTCGCGTTAGCTTTGAGGTAAACGTTCCCTTTTGCCACATCTTGGAACGTCCCAGGGTAGTCTACCCCCAGCTCTTCTTCTTCTTCTGGGGTAGCGCTGTGTGTGGAGGGCCTAGCTTTACATGGGGCAGGGCTAGCCCTAGACAGCCTTAAGTGGGAGGGGAAGTACATAGGGAATAGGAGGGGAGTGGGCGGTAAGTGGGCGTGGTCAAACGCCACGCCCCCGTCTATAGAAAGAAGAATCCGATCGTCAGACCTGGGAAAGCAGAGCTTCACTCGGAGACGCTTGGTCAAACCTGCTGAAGTCATGACTTCAACCAAATCCACATTCATTTTAGGTATCACTTATAGTAACTTTGACAAAAAATCCAAAGTTTTAGGCCAGGTGTAACCAAAATAACAGTTTCATCGGGGAAAAAAAAAGCTAAGCTAAGCCTGTTATTTATAAGGAATATGATTGGGGATCGCTGTACATTATTCTCGTGCGCTAGTAAGTGATCCAGAATTCTGTCCGTCTTCCGATGTTCTGGGACAAACACGGCCAATCGGTAAAAGGTGAAGGACCAGGCATCACATAGCATTTTTCCTTAGAAAGCCTGGATTCAGTGTTTTGTTACAAAAAAATGAGAAATAATTTTACTTTACCAATTGGCACCCAGGGAAATATATATATTATTTTTTAAAATATTTATTATTATTATTATTATATTTTTTTTTTTTTTTTTTAATGAAAACATTTTATTATAATTTTTTTTTAAATCAAGAATAAAATGGAATCTATTTCCAGTACTAAATATTATGTTAAAATGTAAACTTTTAGCCAAAATTCTTCCCCCGCTATCTTTGGGTATCATTGAGTTCTCGTAAAATCTCAAAAGCCAATGGGGGGCTAAGCCCGGACCCTCCGTCCGGCGTACGAAACACTCCATGGGTTGGACGTACTCCTGGTACTTGAAATTAGAGGCAAGATCTCTTTTTTTTATTCCAAGAACACTTTCCTCCCTTGGAGACCCGTCGCGTTCTGGCCGAATTCCACCGACTCCATCCACAAACACAAATAACCCAGCGGCTTTCTACACTCGGTGACTCAAACGCATCATTTTTTCCTCTTTCCACCGATGAAACGCGGGTCCAAGTGGTGAAAAAAAAGTAGTTCCTTTAGGACACCGGCAGCGAGGCTATAATTGAACCCTTACAACATCTGAAATCCATTCTTAAAAAACGCCAGTTTTGACTTTTCTTAAGTTACTTTCTTTAATAAGCATCTGGACGATTTATTGGAAGGGGTTTGAGGTATTGGCTCCCAGAAGTCGTTCCGTAAGAATTTTATACGGTTTTATTCCAATTTAATTTTTTTAGCACCGGGAGTCGGATGCCAACAAACGCATCGGACCATTTCACTTCTGTGTAGAAAAAATATGGAGTAACAGAAATGCTGGAATTTTGTACAAAACATAATTGCAAAAGGGTTTTCTAACGATCAATTAGCCATTTAAACCTAAACTTGGATCAGCGAACGCAACGTGCCGTTGGAACACAGGAGTGATGGGAGTGATAAAGGGCCGTTGGAACACAGGAGTGATGGGAGTGATAAGGGCGTTGGAACACAGGAGTGATGGGAGTGATAAAGGGCCATTGGAGCACAGGAGTGATGGGAGTGATAAAGGGCCATTGGGACACAGGAGTGATGGGAGTGATAAAGGCCATTGTGAACACAGGAGTGATGGGAGTGATAAAGGGCCATTGGAGCACAGGAGTGATGGGAGTGATGATGGGGCCATTGGGGATACCTCGGAACACAGGAGTGATGGGAGTGATAAAGGGCCATTGGAACAACAGGAGTGATGGGAGTGATAAAAGGGCCATTGAACAGGAGCGATGGGAGTGATGAAGGGCCACTGGAACCAGGAGTGATGGAGTGATAAAGGGCCGTTGGAACACAGGAGTGATGCGAGTGATAAAGGGCCATTGTCCCCAACTACCCAAATAGGGCAACCAAGGGGCTGCCACCCACTGGATCTCCAGACCTAGGCTAATGGTGGGAAGTTGGAGGGGAAGCAAGAGGCCAGACAGAGTAAAGGTAGGACAAGCAGTGTAATGGGATGAGGTGGATGTCGAAGAGGCCCGGTAGAGAACTGGTTAAATGATCAGAGGATAAAGGCATGGCAGGGGTAAAATAAAAGGGTCATCGGCCAAGTACCGGGGGTAAATTAGGGTTACACAGAGTAAAGAGGTCAAGTAGGGGAGCGATAGGGGGGGTACTACATTGTCATTTGATAATACAGCCCCAATGAACTTCATGTGACAGCTCGTCACTATACACCCGCTAACGAGAGGGTATTTACAGGTCACAACCGAGACAGTGAAACAGATCGAGAATATCGGGGGCTGTTTATGGAACTCGGTTCTGGAGCAAAGTGATTGCAGTTCTATGATCACCAATGCGGCTTTTAGAATGTTGTTGGTTGAATGCGCTGACTTGTCCAACATAAACCCCCAACTGTGGGAGACTTCAAATGCCTGTTTATAGCCTAGCTGTGCATGATAGGGGTAGTCGTTCCATAAAGGTGTGAGAGCGATGTTTTGAATGCTCCGTGCCAACGTCAAAAAAATGCAAGTACTAAAAATATATAAAATGTATCAAAAAAGAGAAGAGTAAGTAGTGACCGACGATGAAACATTGTTTGTGAAATGATGCTGCCCGTAGAACCAGAGCGACCTCTAGTGGCCAATTTTGCATTCTGCCCAAAAGGGGATCTCCCACCATCGTTTTATTCCTAGTATCCGACTCCTTCTCATACTGCCTGTGGGCAATAAAAGAATGGCTCAGCCTTAATCATCCAGTCGGTCACTGACTAATGAAAGTCTATGGAGGAACGGACTTCATTAGCATTGCCATAAAGCATCCTATATAAACGTATTAATATTTAGTTAAATTGTATGTTTTTTTTTCTTAGCTTTGGAACACGTGTCATCTACCGGAACTCGTCCGACCGACATTAGAACAAACTCTACAAACCCTAGGGCTGGATTATGTGGACCTCTACATTGTCGAGCTACCAATGGCCTTCAAGGTAACCGGAAAATATCTTTGCTAATTAAAAACCCAACTCTGAATTAAGTTCCCCTAATTCCTTGTAGTAAATTATACCAATAATCCAGACATCCACTGATATTTTTTTTCACAGTTTGAAGACCATAATTTTAGGGGGTTTTTTTTCTCATTTTTGCAGCCTGGAGATGAATTCTATCCCAGGGATGAGAACGGAAAGTTTCTTTACCATAAGACAGACTTATGCGCAACGTGGGAGGCAAGTAATTAAAAGTATATATATATGTGAATGAATGAAAGGCATTACCCGGAGGAGGAGATTTGGAAATGTTGGGTTGCTTTGGTAAGAGCGTTCTTCAATGGAGGGTCTTTAGAAGACACTAGAACCTCCATTGTCTGAACCCCCCCTTTCAATCATCATTTCCCCCCTTTTGGTTACTTACAGACTACCTACAGTATGTTGGTTACATGCAGACTCATGTCCTACATACATACAATGTAGCAAATTGAACCTCTACAGAAGACTCCTCCATGCGAGTGAAGCCATGGTGGTTGGACACCACATAAATGGACGTGAATTGATGGGTGGTTGGACCAAGTCACTTCACTCAGTTGCTTTCATGCTCTCTCGCCACAGGCTCTAGAAGAGTGTAAGGACGCTGGGCTGGTGAAATCCTTGGGAGTTTCCAATTTTAACCGTAGACAACTGGAGTTAATCCTCAACAAGCCGGGACTGAAACACAAACCCGTTACTAACCAGGTGAGTACCGCGGGGGGGGGGTGAATCAACGAGCCGCCCCACGCGTACGGCGTCTGTTTGGAACGCGTCAGGAGCCACTTGACCAGCATAGGCGACCTCTCCCGTCTTTTACGTTTAGGTGGAGTGCCATCCGTATTTCACTCAGCCCAAGCTGCTAGAGTTCTGCAGGGAGCACGGCGTTGTCATCGTGGGGTACAGTCCCATCGGGACGTGTCGAGATGAGTCCTGGTGAGTACTCAGCCCTAGACGTCGATGTTTATAGTGTTGCGTTTACTTACAGAAGCGATAGGGCTCATGAAAATTGTCCTCTCATCCCGATATAACGTTTCTGTTCTGGATACAGCGGGAACGTTGTTGGATACTTTGTTTCTAATTCACACAGGGTTAACGTGTCTTCTCCACCTCTCCTGGAGGATCCTCTTCTGAACGCCATCGGTGAGAAGTACCGTAAGACAGCCGCGCAGGTGGCCCTGCGGTTCAACGTCCAACGAGGGGTGGTAGTCATCCCCAAAAGCTTCAACCAAAAAAGAATCAAGGAAAATTTCCAGGTGAGAAACTAACGAGGAACAGACGAGGTCGATCCCATCTCCTGATCCGCAAACCAGGGCCGGGATTCCCACCCAATCCATACGAAATTGGAATTTTCATTACACTTGTTACGGGGCATGACGGGCGCACACATTGTACTTACTGCGCTTTTGAGGGTTAAAGGTTAAACTCGCCTCTTCTCTACAGATTTTTGACTTCAGTCTGACCGCAGACGAAATGAAGGACATAGAAGCTCTGAACAAAAACATACGCTACGTGGAACTGCTTATGTGAGTGTCCGGTGAATGGCGTATGTTTTGGGCATTATTGGGGGGTGGATGTTGTCAGGTTAAGAAATATAAAAAAGTAACATATGGTGGACCATACCAAGAGTAAACCTGCCACGGGGGTGTTGTAAGGTGGAAGCGCAGCCAAAGCAAGTAGAGTTATATTCATGTTGAATACGAGGGTGTAATAACGTATTACTCATGCGTTCTGGATTCTGTTGGTTGGTTGTGGTTTCAAAGTTACATAAATTACAATATTTCCCCAACAGACCCATCGAAAAGCGGGGTACTGGTCCAGTAGGGCCTTATTCCACATAGGTTAATTTGCTTAACAAGTAGAGACAGTCCCTTTATCATAGACAATGTAGCCATCATCACATAAATATACAGGATTGTATGACAAACTATCACCCCCCCACCCCTAACCCAAAGATTACCATATATATATATATATATATATATATATATTATATATAATTATATACATACACAATAGGCTTCCTATGCTTATTTCAAATCTGTTCACTCAGGTGGAGCGATCACCCGGAATATCCATTTCTGGATGAGTATTGAGAAGCTTCGAGACATCCGGCCCCAAAAACTCAGTTTTTTGGTTGTGGAACAGACACCAGGGACGGTCCTCCCGCCAGCAACAAAGACAGGAAAACTCATACCGGACTCCGCATAAGTCTCACGTACCGCGGCAGCAAACATTTCCCTTTAAAATCCAGGTCACAGCCGGACACGGAACTCAACCGCAAAATGATTGCAAGCTCACGCTCCCTCTGTGGTTTCAGATACAAAAAAGAGACTAGAATTGGCATTCGCTCGCGGGCTATACAATAACCGCACTGAGAATTCCACGTGGATCTTCCTTTAATAATACTAATAATACTTTAAGAGTCTCCATACGTCAACAAGATCCACATTTATTTCACTGCCACTTAGACTATACAGTCCGAAGTAGATCTATAGACAGACTTCAGTCCCCGAGTCGCACTCCTTTTATTACGTCTCACCAACATTTATCTTTGTTTTGGAATAAAAAGACAAAAATCAGGATGTTATTTGGTGTCTCGTGTCTGTTGTCCTCTGAAATTTCTTTGGGTGGAGAGGTGATCCAGAGGAACGGAACCCAAGCCTTTTCGTACTTGGTTCCACTGGGTTCTACCATTACATTGCATCACAACAATATCCTTAAGATTTATTCCGGCAGAAGAAAAGTGAGCTTTTTGCCTACTTTGTATAATTATAGAACATATTCCACAGATCTGAGTCTGGTAGGAAGAAACCCCTTCCGACAAACATTTACTTATTTATTTCACTAAACACGGACTAGAAGGACAAAAAAAAAACATTTCCTGGATGATTAAGTCAGGAAACCTTATTATATCAATGATGTTAGAAAGAAGCCAAAACGGGTGATGCTATGAAGCATGTATATCAATTGAACAACAAAGCAGTTGAAACACCTGTTAATCTCTTGGTCGCGGGAATGGTGTTTAGGCACGTCCCACTCCCCGCCCATTTCCCCGCCCACCCCCAAAAGTTCGTTAAGCACGTGGCGGTAGCCCCGCCCACAAATTAGTCCATACGCGGATTACATTTCAATAGTTTAGGTCCGACGTGGCATATTCTGGTCACGGCCGACTAGGCCTAGGGCAACAGGACTGGGGGGGGGGGCAGGTTGCACTATTGGGCAAATATCCCCATAAATGCGAAAACGCATTATGAATAATTTAATTAAAAAACAACTTAAAAAGAAAGAAAAACATCTCGGGGTAACCCGTTTATTCTACCAATATGTTTATTACAATAAAAAAAATACAAAAACACATCAATGAAAATAATCTATCCTTTATACATATTTTATCTCCACTATATATAAAAAAAGAATAAACTGAAAAAAATAACACGCATTACGTTAAGCAAACTGCTGAGGTAACCAGAGGTTGTGTGGAACAAAAAAAGAAAAAAAAAAAAAAAAAAAAAAAAAAAAAAAAAAACCACGAAAAACACTTCAAAAATATACAAATTTTATAAAAACAAATAAATAGAATTCACATTTTCAGGGAATGCCCGCGAAATTCACGCAGGAACAGAATTTATGGGAAATGTACAAATAACCGTAAGATCAGGACGTCAGAACGGAAGCTTTTAGTTCATCGGCTCGGTTTAGATTTAAATCTAATTTCTTCGTTACGTTGCCTATGTAAAAATGCCCTTTTCCAGACGCCATACATTTTGATCCATACATACGCAATTTCCTAACGTGTACCATGACGGTTCCCGAAATAAGGCTTTGGGGGGGGGGGTTCTCGGGTTCTTTTTGTAACGTTGCATACAATCTTGGATGACCTTTTTTCCTTCTTTTAATAGAGCGAGATGACCTAAATATCACAGATTCTGGTTTATAGAAGACATTCGAAAGCTTATTTTATGGCTCTTGAAAAATAGCCCATTTGGTGCCATCTACCGCAAGATTGGGGGGGGGGGAGCCCAAAAACACCCCAAAACAAAATAATTTGAATTTTCTATTCCTATAAACCGGTATATTCTTAGCGCATCAAAGACACCGGTGGCGGAGCAAAGATTTATGCCGTAGAGGAGTAAATCCAGAGCATTCACAGGAGGACAGAAGCTCTTCCGGTGAAAAGATCCGCTCCCTTTAAACGTTTAACCATTTCAGCACCCGCCGAAGCCAATGTGCCGGCCGGCATACAGACACGGTGTCATTGGGTAGGGGGGAAAAATTCTATACGCTAGCAAATGTCTGAGCCTCGCTGCTATGGAGCTAAACGTATGCCTATATATATACATGCGCATGTGATCTTTGCCAACACTGTGTATAGAAAAGGGTCTGCCGCGTCTGTAAGAGAGAGCGCCACTTTAAGGTGAAAAAAGGAGTTATTAACCTGGATTGGATGCAAGAACCCAGACGTTTAACTGAGTAAAAAAAAAAAAAAAAGGGGTTTCAAGAATCAAAACTGGCTCAACGTCATGTAATCGCATTACGCAGCTCCTCTTATACCGGTGTAACTCGGACTCTCGTAGATCGTCAACAACTAGAAAAAATAAGGTCTTTGTGCCATGCTAAGTAATTTTGGTAAAAAAGAAAAAAAGTTGATGTTACGAGATCTAATTTCCAGTTAAAATGCACTCAAAAGCTCAGTTTTTACAGCTAGAGCCACCTTACAGATGTTGAGTTGGACCAAGAGGTAAAAGTATTGGAGGGGTTCCGTTCCCGTGTTCCAGGTAACAAATAGAGTATAAAGTCTCTCGGATCTTTACACCGCTTTGTAAATCTACGCCAACGGGCGAAGAACGAGCTACAGAAAAATGGAGCCCTCTGCTATTCCAAAGAAGACACCATGGAGGCAACAGGTGGGAATTCCAGGTGCATCTACGGTGGTCTACAGAATCCTTCATTATGATCAGTCCAGAACACAAACTTCTGACCACCTGATACAATCTAGAATTTGATCGGGACCGGCTCCGGATTAAACGTGAAAAAAATAAATAGAACCGGTAGCTATAATCCATGAAGGACTCGGCCGACAGAGGTAATAGCGGCTCAGGTTCATCTTCCAAAACATTAAAGGCTAGTTATTATTGTTCTTCCAGTAGGATTCCTCTAACGGGGTTGAAACGGGACACAAAAAATAAAATAAAAAAATAATAATTTAACATTCAAGACGGTGACGTTAAGAGAATCATCTCCAGCAGGCCATCGACATAGAACACCTTTGTTAAAAAAAAACCAAAATAAATCTAATTAACTCGGAACACAAAAAGTTAGAATGTAAACAGGAGTCACGTTGACGCGGCTGCCGGAATTTCCTGAGAACGCTTGAAGTCCTTATACTTAAGGAGCCTTAACCCCAAACGAGGGCTGACAACTTAATTCCACATTCTGACCCCTGGTGGGACGGAGTGTAGAGCCCATTATCAGGATCCCGGAGTGATGTTGTAGCACAGGCAGTAAAGGGAAGGCAATGTTTGAAGGCACGTGCCCCACTGGGGCAGGGAGGTCTTGCTCGGTTGGCGATGAAGGTTCTCCTGCACCTCCAGCTTTCATTTACATTCGCATTTCCTTCACAAGTTAAGTCTGCAAAGAAAGAAGAGGGCAACAGAACGTGGGTTAGAAGAAGATGCCCTGTAGGTATTAGCAGTAACCCCCACACTTTGACTACTATTAAAGAAGGAGACCTCCCTGAAGCCTACTGACCAAGGAATGGGATGACCAGGGCTCCTGACCTCCTAGGGCTCTTCATGGGAAGGTCCACCCTTTTCCCTAATATTTATCGGCATTACCTTGTCCAGTGGCACTGCCTGGGGATTCTGCATCATATCTCCCTGACCGAAGGCCCTGCTTTTGTGGAAGGATGGAGTCTGCAGGGGGTGGGACATCCTGAGATAAGAAGAAAACAGATTTACCCGCCATTAAAAAGTCCAGTCCAAACTTGGCCCTTATACCAGCCAGGTTTTCTATATTTCTATACCGCACACCTACTTAGAGAAACCCATTTCGGTTAAATTAAAATTCCCCACAACCCTCATATAGAGAGCGATCAACACAACACGAGAGGGTAGGAGAAGTATTTTAACTGAAAGTACCGAGTATCGATCATGGAATCCCAAGACACTCCAGGGAGCAGAACCCTATAAATGTATTATAACCTTAACTGTAATAATCTTTTTTTTTTTTTACCCATAATAGCAGCCTACGCTAGTAATGCGGACTTTTTGGTTCATCTATACATTGTCCCGCTGCTACATACTCACTCTTGGGGTCTGTACATGTCCGGAAACGACGGCATGCCACCACTTTGCTCCATCATTACAGCTTGGAAATGGCCCCTGCCGTGCTCGGGAAGCTGGTAGCCGGACCTTAGCGGAGCGTGGCCATTGGGCTGCCCAGGGGCCGAGTGGTGCGGAGGCCGCAGAGGAGAATGCTGGTAGCCGTGAGGTTGGTAGTGTTGCTGCGGTGGGTAAGGCTGCTGTGACATCATATTTCCGTGCGGACGGAAGTTGGGATTGCCCCACATTTGGGGACTGCCGTACGCAAAACTCCCGCTCTGTCTCTTGTGGCTGTCCAGATCCAGGAACTGTTTGGGGCTCTCGGTTCTGTCCGAGGCTCCTTCTGACTCCTCATCGGTCTGCGACCTGCTTTCACCCGGAACGGCCTTGGGTTCGCCCTCTAGCAGAGGGGACATAAGGATACTTCTCAGCTCCGCAATTCCTTGGACGCCAAGTGCCCCGGTGTAGCCGCCCCTCTGTGGAGGAGGCTGGTGCACATTACCCTGCCAACGGGGGTATTCCTGGGGGTAGTAGGGAGGTCGCTGGTAACTCTGGTAGGAATGCTGCATTGGCTGTGGGTGCGGATACCCAGAAGGTGCCCCTTGGTGCTGGTACCTAGGATAAATACCATGGGGGGATTGCGGGTGCCCATTTCCAAATCTTTGTGGGGGAAATCCTAGCGGATGGGGCCCTGGAGGCCTCTCTACACCTGGGTGATGCTGCATACCATACGCTGGTTTGGGGGTGCCACCTGCCACCAAGGAGCTGTAGTTGCCCCTGGCCTCTGGGCCCGCTGCAATTGGCTGTGGGTGTAGCATCTCTGGTGGAGGCACAGACCGAGACTCTGATTTTAACGTACTTTCCATAGACTCCTTCAATCGAGCTCCTTCTGCTTTGCCATCCGGCCCAGCTCTGCCATCGACACCATTCGTGGGGCCAACGAATGACGCCGGATCACCGTTAGCACCGGCGCCCCACGATGGCTTCTTGCCCTCTTGGAAAACACCAGGTGCTGAACGGTCAGATGGTTGAGGTGGGTCCTGCGGGGAGCAGGGTTTTTGGTTTTCCCCATTAACTTGCCGAGGATGAGGCGATGGTTGGACTGGGGTCGGCGACGAGGCCGCCGGAGATGATGAAGGAGCTGAAGATGCAGCGTTACCACCTAAGTCTGTATCTTTATCTTCCGACGATGCAGCGGTTGCTTGTACATCCGATCCGTTGTTTTGGTCGCACTGTCTATCGGCAAGTTGTGGCGTTGGCGCGACGGGTTTCTCCTCTGGTGCATAGGGCACGGCAGCGTTGGGTATCTCTGTGGATGGACAGGGCACAGAAGCTCCAGGCTTCTCCACGGGTGGGTACGGGACGGTAAGACCAGGCTCCTCAGTGAGCGGGTAAGACATGGGTGCGACAGGTCTCTCCGATGGCGAGTAAGGCATGGGTGTGCTTGGCTTCGATGTGGGTGGGTAGGCACTTAGTTTTTCTGCAGTCGGGTAAGGCATTTGGGGATTGGGATTGTCCGTAGGTGGGTAGGCCATGGGTGCGTTGTGGTTCTCCAAATGTTTGTATTGTTGGGGGGCTGGCTGGGAGGGATAGCCCGAGCTTGGAGGGCACGCAAGGGAAGAAAGTCTCTGCATAGCCATCATTTCTGGACTGTCCATCATAGAATTTCCCGGAGAGCCGAAGGCGAGCCGACCATTATAGTTGGGTCCAGTTGGTCTAACCATACGAGGGTCCACAGGGGGTGGGAAGGGGTGAGCTCCTGTCCTTTGACCAGGGCCATGAGGGTTGTTGGGATTCCATGCAGCAGGCGGGGGGCCATATCTATAGGGAGGATAGACGTGGCCGGGAGGGGGTACTCTAGTATTTGGGACAGGGGGTGTTGCCTGTGGCATGTATCCCATTGGATACGGCGCTTGGGGTTGCATATTGCCTTCCTGCAAAGCAGCTCTGGTCCTCGGAGACACAGGACCATTGTGGGGTCCTTGGGAAGCTCTATAATCCATCGGAGTGTTGCCTGGCAGTCTAGGGACGCACACGTCAGCCATACGAGGGACAGCCTGCAAAGAAAGAGTTTGCATAGTTTGAAAAAGTCTAGTTGATTAAAGTTGCTCAAGCCCTGGATCACTTGGGACAAATTCCTTGTCGGCTCCTCAGAGGTGGGGTTACCTGCATGCCGTAGGCCTGCGTTTGGAGAATAGGATCCCCAAGACGTGGCTCGGGAAATCTTAAGGGTCTGTACCCTAAGCCGGTGTCGGAGCCTCTCAGGGGGGCGTGCATGCTGGAAGCCGAAGGCTGAAAAAAAATATAAAGAATGTTAATTCTACGCAAATTACTATTTTGATTCAATCTTTTATCAATTTGTCGTTTAGCTGCCCGATATAACTGACCATGCCTCCAGGGTGAAGAGACTGCCTTGGCATGCCTCCATACTGCAGGGGGTGAGGATACGGCTGCCCTTTGTTCAAGTTCAACATGCGCGGACCCAGATTATCGTCGTTATCTGTCCGCCTAGGAGAAGGCGGCTGGTGTCTCCCCCCGTCGGGGGACTGCTTCTTCTTGCCACCTTCTTCTCTGCTCTTCCTCCAGCCCCTCGCCTTAGAGCGGCTTGCCTGGCTGCGTCTCTTCTGGGGTTTTTCCTTATTGTCGGCCCGAATCCAGGTCTCTCCATCCGAATCGGCGTCGTCCTCGGGGAGGTGCTTCAGCAGAGCTTTGTTAAAGCAGCGCTCTACGTTTTCGGCCATGTGGGTGTATTCTGCAAGAAAAATGCCGGAATTTCAAAAATAAATAAATAAATAAATCACAGCACGGCCCCCCAAAACTCCACACCATAGAGGCTAATGGGATGCTCCTAGAGGGAGTCTCTATCATATACTTAAACACTGTTTAATACCCCCCCTCCCAGCAAATTAAAGTATTTTTAGAATTTGCATTAAAAATGTTGTAAAAGGGAGAAATTATTACATTTTTCATTTTGCAACATTTTTAATGGAAGATTAAATTTTAACCTAATCTGTCCCTGCATATTTTAAAGTGGATATTGTCGTTTTTTGGGGTTTTTTTTATAATTTTGTTAGTCGCCGACCGGCCGTGGCGCTCCTCTCGGCACGTACCGCTGTCCTGCCCGTTGTATCGGGCACAGTTCTTGAATATCGTTTTCACGTCGTTGATGAACTGTTCTTTGGTGAGGTAGTATCCCGAGCAAAGTCTCTGCTCCACCCTGGAGAGGTCCATTGGGCACTGGGGAGAAAGTTTTAAGTTACCCCAAGTGATGAAAGAAGAACCCCCCAAAAAAGCAAAAAAAAAATAAACAAATAATGATGCTTTGAAATCCTAAAAACTGTAACTTTCCTATATAAAAAAAAAAAGGGGATTTAAAAGCGGGGGGGGGGGGGATTACCGATTATGTTGTAAATCCGGGGTACGATTCACGGCTTCCTTGTGGGCTTTCACACGGCGTCCAGGACTGAGAACGAAGCAGCAAAGACTCAATATTTCCCCAAAGCGGACAGCAGGGGGCGGCGTTGAGGCAAGCGAGAAAATTGGGGGGGGGGTTGTAGCTTGAATTGGTCAATGAGTTGTATTGTTGAAAATACAGCATTTGTAACGTGTGGTGCAGAAGGGGTTAAGTCTAAGTTTTTGGCCGTAACCGTAAAGGATGTCAGCACATTGGGGGGGGGGTCACTTACCTTTGTACATAGCCGTGTAATGATCGTCCAGCTCAAAGCTAAATCTAAGCAGAGAAGGGAAATCAAGAAAAATGGATGAGGGGGAGAGCGGGAAAGGAACGGGGAGGAAAAAGAAAAATGAGAGCGTGATTAGGGCTGCACACCCGATACCGCAAGACCCTTAAACCATCCCTTTAAAGACACCCTTTATTCACTGTTCAGATTTTAACCAGTATTCACTTTATAGTTATCAGTGCGCCAACGCATTCCGCGGCAGTCATTTTGCTTTATTTATACTTAAAGCCCTAATTTTATCCGAATATAAAAGTTATATTATCAGATAGAATTTAAATATTAGATATCAGTTTAAACTTCACACAATACACCCTTACTTCCCCACGCCGGACACTTACAGGTCGCGGTTCTTGTAGTCCATTTGGACGGGGGAGCTGGGCTCCAGGTGGGTCAGCTCCGGGGGCAGATCTTTTCCCTGCGACAAAAGCCAGGCGCGTTCCTCTCTTAGCTTCCTCCGGCGCGCGCGCTCTGCAATGAGGCAGCACAAAGGGTTAACTCCTTAATGGATTTCCAACAGAGGGCACAAACCAGGCGGTGGGGTATTTAAGTATGGAAGATAATTTAAAAAAATATATAAAACATATAAATATATATTTGAGACAATAAAGTAAAACATCCATAGATCAACTTCTTTACATTTTATAGACTTCTGTTATTTTTACAAGATATCTACCATTTCTTAACATTCCATGTATCCACGGAGACAAAGTATCACGGGATGACCCTGCTGTTCCGCATTAAATGGGGGTTCTAATATAAATTATTTGTTTTATTGTTTGGGTGACTTGAACCGTCCATCAAATATTTTCTTCTATGGACTATCGGACACGTGCTTGGATATTAGGTCTGTGTCCGGTAACCCCAACACTGTTAGTTTAACTCCCCCCCCCCCCATAGATTGTCCCACCAACCACCACTGTGGCCCTCAAACGAATGTGGCTTTACTGAGAAGCCTTAGGTCTCCAACCGTAATTTAGCCTCAAGTTCTTCCAGTGTCTTAGGACCCCGGGTATGGGTACGGTACCCCAAGTATGGTAAGGATATTCATTGAGGTTTCCATGTTTAGGTAGATAGCTGGGATTTTATATTTGGGGCACTCGGATATGGTGAAAGCAGGATGATGACATCATGGTGTGATTCTCCATCAGGGTATGAAGACAGAGGACCTGCCTACACTTACCTTCCACGGACTTCACCTTCTCCTCCAGGGCTCTCTTCCTCTCCTCTTTCTGGAGGAGCTCCTGCTCCTTCCTCTGAACCACCAGCAGCAGCTGCCTCTCCTCTTCTTGTTCCTCTAAACTTCTGTCTGATTTCTGCCCCTGGAGAGGACACAGTGGCAGAATTTTAAGTTCCACTCCGAGAAAGCTGGAGTCCCCCCCGTCTCATGGATATGCCTACTTTTTACCAGCAGGCGGCGTTCTAACACCACATCGCGCAAAGCACGACATAAGAAATTGGACAGCACCCCACCAGAAGCTCCTCACCTCCTGTCTGGAAGTCCTGTGGCCTCCACGGTCAGCTAGACTCTTGGGCGCAAACTGAGCCTGTTCTTCCTGGATCCTCATCTCCTAAAAACAAGAACCAACAGCAAAAGGAGGTTTATTTTTTTTTGTACATAAACTTTCTTGAATTTGAGTAAAACAAGGCAAAGGCGGCTTCTCACCTTCTGAGAGATCATGTTGCAGATCTCGGGCAGGAATTCCTCGCTGAGAATCTTGTACAGGTGACGTTCTTTCGGGGAGGACTTCTCCCTGAAGCTCTCGGTGACCCTCGTCCATTCCTCCTCCGTCTGGCACAGGAGGGACCACGAGCCCTCGCCAGGAGACGAGGCTGAGGGGGGGCAAAGACCAAAGCAACAGACGTTTAGAATCTTTGACGATTAAACAGTCACCTCGCCGGGGGCCACATTCGCAACTTTAACCACATCAGCTGTAGCATGTGATGTAAGCTTTGATGTCATAACGATGCAATCCGACATACGTCAGGGAGTATGATGACTGAGTGGTCCCTTTAAATTATCATTTACCCCCCCCCCCCCCCATGCATTTGCCTCTTTCCCAACTCAAAGGCTTCAAGCCAACAGTGGCACAAAAAAAAAAGCAAGCCAGAGAGGTGCAGCTCTGGAGCTGCAGCTTCTCCTCAAGGTAAGTGAATGGTTGATTGCTGGTGAAGCTGCATGGGTGTCCAGTACGGGAAATTAGAACTTTTAACGGCTGGAAGTCTAGCAGACCGACGCATACTTTTAGGAAGGGGTCGGTTATTACCATTGTCGCTCGGTGGTTCTTCCAGAGCCGGCTGAACGACCTCTACCTTCTTCTCGCTGCAAGAGATCACACAATGAATAAAAACGCCATAAATCACGCCGATTTACCTCTCGCGTCCGGACACGCTCCAACACAAACATATTCCGTCAGGAAATTAGAACACTTAACGGGTTACCCGTTTCTAAAAACTTTACTGCACCAAAAGGCACTTTGAAGGTCGGGGGGGGGGGGGTCAGCGGTAATATGATACACAGAACACATGCCAGGTAAAAGATACAAACAGAAGCAAGAAAAAAGGTTAATTATAAGAAACGGCCTGAAATCTCAGCGGACCAAATAAAATAGATGTTTCCTTGGAGAATTAATGAGTTATGGTGTAAGCTTGAAGAAAACAAAACAGTAAAAAATATTTTTTATTTTTTTCATTCATATTTGATATATATATATATATAATTAAAAAAATATATATATATAAAAAACAATAACAATATATATAAAATATTATTTTACTATTATAATATATATTTTTTATATAATAAAAAGACAGTAAAAAATATATGTATGAAAAAAATTGTAAAAAATAAAAAAAAAACTATAATACATATATAATAAAAAAAATATTATAATAAATGGTACCTGGCTGACACTTCTTCCACCAATTTCTTTTTCTTGGGTGGACGCCCCCTTTTTCTTACAGGTGTCTCTGCGATTTTGGCTGCTCTGCAATAAGGAAATTCATTTAATAAGCCAGGAGCGGCGAGCGATATAGAGAAAAAATAAATAGATTCCACGATACGCGGTAAGAGAGTTTTAACTCCCATCTGGGCCAGAATGGGGACGTCAAAGCGGCCCTGTCACTTTAAGGCCAGTAGCCTTAGCAGACTCCCAGCGGAAGTGGTAGAGGGTAATACAGTGAGGGTATTAAACATGCATGAGACATGAGACATACGGCTCCTGAATGTGAGACGAGGCCAACGACTGATTTAGGTTTCAGCCTTTATAGCAGGAAAAATGTGCGACTAGGCAGTGCATGATGGGAGTTGTAGTCTCCCATGAGTTACTGCTGTCCTATATGGAGGGTTTGGGGGGGTAGCACTTACTCTTGCAGGGCTCGCTGCCTCTTTTCCCAGGAAGGCTCCTCTTTGTACAGTCGGGTCCCATAGAAATACCAGTAAAGATTCCCGACTGAGTCTTCACCCAGGGGCTCCACGCGCAGGCTGTCCGCGTCCAGGCCCTGAGGAGGCGACAGGCCAGAAGCATAAGTCCCAATATACAGTGTCCAAAAATAACGCGGTTTCACCATAAATGCAGATTCAGAAAGCTAGTCGCAATTCCCCAGGCTGTGTGAGGGCAGTAGATAAAGTGAACAGCCTCCCAGCAGAAGCGGTAGCGGTTAATACAGCGAGGGGATTTAAACACGCGTGGAAAAGACATATGGCCCCCCCGAATCTAAAACGTTTGGCCTATTCCTCTGGATAAGGTATATTCCCTGCCGGGCGCACCTACCTTGAGCAGGTCAAACACATCATCCGCATCCAGCCGATAGTCACAGAGTCGATGCAGAATCTCGAGCCGCGTGCCCAGCGGCAGCGCGTGGAAGCTCGTGCCCTTCAGGGGGTTGGCCTTGCCTTCCTCCAACTCCCAGCGGTAGCTGATGATGTCCTCCAAGTAAACCTGGAACGTCTGGGACCTTGGATTAAAAGTAAAAAGAGAGAGAGAGAGGTGTGATACGCTTAATAAAACTAAAAGGATGTGATGAGCGAGACTTATTGAAGGTGGTAGATAAGCGGAACAGCCTTCCAGTAGAAGTGGTAGAGGCTAATATAGTGAGCCCCACTAAAGAATGCAGTATACTTTATAAGTAAAAGCTGCCGTTGTGGCGCGTAATAACGGCGAGACGCTGGGTGGGCAGCACTTCCTACGTTTTTCACGTTAACGTAACGCGGCCCGCGGTACTTACGTGATGTCCCGTCGCTGGTAACAGCCCTGGAGCAGACTGGCCAACAGCTCGCTGAGAAACTCCACGTCATCTCGGTACAAGGCGTCCTCCAACTCCTGCGCGGAACGGGAAGAGCCGATTAACAAACGCGGCAAGGAGTTATTTGGAATAAAACATAGTAAATCAGGTCAAATAGAGGAATCTCGCTTTATCGAGGAAATTACATACAAAAGGCATGCGTGGTACGACATATATGTACTCGATCATCATCACAAGTTACGTGTTACGACGACAATCACGACGTCAGTGACATCAGAAGTCAATGTGGTCAACGATGGGTTAAAACGCTGGAGACCCATCGGGGGTCATGTATATAATGGCGATTCTGGGGGAATCACCATAGCAACCAATGAAACGGTCCAGGCAGCAGCCCAACATTCATCCGGTTGCTATGACGAGAACGCC
The DNA here is from genome assembly GCA_009364415.1 of Spea multiplicata. Lineage (NCBI taxonomy): Eukaryota > Metazoa > Chordata > Amphibia > Anura > Pelobatidae > Spea > Spea multiplicata. The sequence goes on from VKOC01000349.1 coordinate 216,416, forward strand.
GCGTTTTACGCATTCCGTTGAGAAACGTCTCGGTAGAACTTTGACGAGCGACGATTTTTAAGGTGCAACGAAAAAAAAATTAAATTAAAAAACGGCAGAAACGATGGATTTGTTCCAAAAGGTTTTGTGCCGAGAATGAAACAACAACATGGACATTCGCTCATGGCGATGATAACCCATATACTGAAGTGCCACTAATATATAAACGCTAAAACAGGGTCATGCGCGGTGCGTCTCTAACACATTTTGGGCCAATTTCGGCGGATTTTGGCACGGAGGGTGTATAATTTAAGTGAGGTTCGGAGAACTAGAGGACATCTTTTGGTTAAAGCGATCGGGGGTAACGCGCCCGGTGCTTACAGCCAACCCAGGAAGGAAGGGGTTAAGTGCATGCAAATTCCCAGACGCCAGACAAGTCGCATGGGTGAACGCTTTCATTGAGCAGGTATGATCATACGGGATAACACGCGGGGGCCAGGGGGGGCCGGGGCCGGGAAATGGGATCTGGTTTGATGAGCAGTGAAAGCAGGTGTCGGAAGGGGGTGAGTTATTACGCCTCGCCCCCGTCTTATTACCCTCCCAAGCACCACATCTCCCTGTAACAGTATCTTCTGGGTACGGCCCTCTCGGCCCCCACATACACACCTTGGCTCCCGGGTCTGATTTAACACAAAAAGAAAATATAAAAAGGGGAAACCTAATAATTTTCTTTTGCATAATATAATGTTTTCAGGCAGCTGCATATCAGCCGTTTGTATGATTCTCGCTCTGTTATCTGAGCCCCGATCTACTAAACCCCCCGACTCCTTATCATACTGCCTGTGGGAAGTGACAGAAAGGCTCAGTCTTAATCACCCAGCCACTCTGACTAATGAAAGTCTATGGAGGAATGGACTTCATTAGCATTGCCATAAAGCATCAGCTCAGTGTGGTGTTTGAGCCAGGAAAGTCACCCAAAATATCACATGACTGACAGCAACGGCGGCTCCAGGTCTGCAAATTGCTTTATTGGTGTTTATTATTGTATACAGCGCAGGGGGGGGGGCTTATATTACTTTATACAGCGCCCGGGGAGGGGGGGGGGCTTACAATCTTAAGATGAGCAAACGTATGGTGTCTGTATCTTTACAGCGCTCTCACTCTTTCCGGCATACAAAGTGTTAAATATCCCAGCTGTCATTGCAGCTATTCAGAGTTTTACTTCTGCGGCTGTGACTTTGGACAGACAGGGTGGCAGCAGGGGAGGAAGGAGGCAGCGCGAGGGTCCCACTCCCATTATGCATGCACATGCAGCCCCCACCCACCCCCCCCGAATGGCCATCGCGCAGCAGAATTAAACAAACACGCCATGAAAGGCAGGCCGATAAAAGAAAAGCCCCTTTAACACCAGCCGTGGGCCCTGTGGAGCTCTGGAGACGGCTCAGGCAGTCCTGCGGAGAGAGAGACACAAAGGGAGCGCCGACAAGGGACAGAGGTCTCCCTCCTCCCCCTCTATCCTTCATGTTAACCTAGAGAAAAAAGGGGGCTCACACCCAAACGTACACAGGGGGAGAGGGGGGCACACTGATGGATGAGTGTCCCCCCGACACTGCGGCAGGAACAACGCGGGGTCCGACATCATAAAAAAAAAAAAAAAAAAAAAATCCTTAAAAAGTTCAAGAATTTTAGAGCGCCTACAAGACTGACATTCGGAATTCTGAGACGCACGGCTGTAACTTCTAGCGTTTGGTTATCGGCCCCTTATAATGCATAATGAAGTCAGGAACAATCTCTACAAAGTCCTGGGTATTAGTGAATAGATCATTTAATAAGAGAAAATACTGGAATTCAGCTGAAATTACAGTTTTTTTCTCGGGGGGGGGTCATCATATATAATTCCTTATATTTGGCTCTTGTTTGGGTGATCGATAATCATTGTAGATCCCGCGTACAGTGCCGAGCACATCTGTTTGCTTTAACGCGCTGCAGGAAATAGAGATGGGGCAGATAGGGGGCTGTCGAAAAAAAAAAAGGGGGCAATGTCTTAACCTCAAGCGGGTCGGGTGGCCCACCTGTTTGAAGATAACACGATATGCCCTCAGCTGGGCTTCAAAAGATCCCCGGCCTCCGGAGGCCACACCTGCACCGCAGAAAGGGTTAAACCTACCTCCGTTAGGACACCCAACACATCTGCTTTCCACGTAACCCACGTACTCTTTGATGTTAAGATACCCTCATTTTTTTTTCTTCTTTTTTTTACCCCATTAACAAAATACGGTATATCATACCTTAATGTTAACGGTTAGTAAAAATATAAACATAATTTTAAATTCTTTTTTTTTTTTTTTTAAACGCACAAAAAAAAAAAGATTAAAAAAAATAAAATAAATTAAGAAATAACCATCTGTAGGTGCTGTAAATCCAAACTGCACCAGTTGCCGTTCAGAACTGGCTCGGGTTCTCTGTATTACATGAAAGGGTTATAAAATATATTTTTTTTTTTCATTTTTTTATTATATTTATTTTTATATTGTATTTATTTTTTAGTTTTAGCGCCTGTTTAAGGAGGAAGGACCACGACCTTAGGTTAGGCGGCCCGAGAAGAGACTGACCAGATGTGCTCCTGAATGCCGGGAGCCTGCCAGCCAGATGTGGTCGCCAAGGCCCTTAACCTGAACGAAATGCCCCGGAGGTCCTGGGGGTATCAGGTCATTAACCTGACAGCATTCAGCCCCGATTGCCCCCCCCCCCCGCAATTTTCAGAACACCAAAAGATACAACTCTCACCACTCTGGACAAAAAAATATGGGCACTCACACCTACGCCGAACGCCTTAAATATATATAATAAACCTTAAATACCGACACGTATAGATTAATCGTACACGTGGGACATTAAACGTTACATCTGTTCATAGAACCCCAAGGTCATTCTAAATTAATTGTTGCAATTCTCAGAAAACAAGTTGCCATAGGACAGAGTCGCGGGGTGATGACATCAGCAAGCGTCTCGGCCAATCAGCGGAGAAAGTGAGGTTTCCTCACTGCCACTAGAGAGAGAGGCCCTCATTTCGGCTCCCTTTTTTCGGATCTCTGGCTGCGGCAGAGCCGGCGGTCGGCGACCGACTGGCTTCCAAACCCGACGTTTGTTTTCTAAAACATTTTGGGGACATTTAAAAAAAAAATGGCTACTTTTAGTGGCACTTTTAGGCTTCCAAGAGGAACTCTCTCTTCTGCTGATCATTTTCCCCAATTAAATTGTCTACAACCATTTAAAGGGACCGGGTCTCCTGGCTCGTGATCTGTGGGACCACCGGTCAGTCAGTTGGAATGGGGGGGGGGTCTAAATGGGACCCCCATTGATTTCAATGAAGATCTTTCCTAGAGGCGTGAAAACGACACAATGGAGCACAAAATAAACAGCAAAAAAAACATTTTTATACTAATTTTATCCCCGTCAGCCCTGACCATTGCATGGGGGGGGGGGAGATAAAATGCTGGCTGTTACTATCCCTTTAAGAGCCAAGATAAACATTTTAAACATCCCGGCGCCCCCGGGGGTCTCCTAAACCCGCATTATCACAAATTACACTCAGAAACACATTCTTGTTTGCAAACACTGGCACCGTCTCACACCTCGGGGGCTTCTCTTTAAGTTAAAAAACACAAGAAACGAGCGCATTTGCATTTCAAAAACCACTCCAGAAAGCCCGTTTCATAAAAAAAAAAGTCACAACAATGCCCATTGTGACGGCGGGAGCCGCGGAATCGGTTCTCTGACATGTAAATGAGAGCCTATTGTGGCATCGTTAATAGTCACAGCCACCCATGTACACCAAAAGGAGGAGAAACGTTAGAACAAGAGGCCGGGATCTAAACCTAGAGGGGTCAGAGGCTTGGATGGAATGTTCTGAAGTTTTACTTTACTGAGAGGGTGGTAGACAGGTGGAAGAGCCTCCCAGTAGAAGTGGTAGAGGGTAATACAGTGAGGGGATTTAAACATGCATGGGGTAGACATCTGGCTCCTGAATCTAAGACGAGACCAACGACTGATTAAGGTTTGAGTGCTGGAGTGGCTGTCTGTGTGTGTAAGTGTACGGTGTATGTGTTTTTACCTAAATTACTCAAAATCCTATTCTTTTTAATTTTTTTTTTAGTGAATTGGATATCTAGGTCTATCAGTCAATCCAGCCGAGGCATCCTGCCACCTTAGGGGTTGTTGAGTCCTAAGCTCTAAGGGCCCCCATGATGCACACGGGGGTATTATGAAGACGGCCGACACGACATCCGCTCCTGACGACTTCTCCATTTAGGAAACGCTCTTATCATATAGATTGTAAGCTCCCAAGAGCAGAGCCCCCTACTCCTTCCGTACCAGTAGGTCTCACGATGTCTAAAACTTATCGGTAATCTTGTATCGCCCCTTATTGTAACAACGCTACGGAATCTTCTGGCGCTATACAAGTAAAATGTAATATCGGGGGCCAATGGTTTCATTCACGTGCAATCATGTGTCAATGCCAGGGAAGGTCACCTGGCACGCTAACTTTTCCGGGGGAATGGCTTTTTAAGGGGTGGGGCTTGCTGACCCTGTGGGTGGGGCTTGCTGACCCTGTGGGTGGGGCTAGCCCCCACAAGGGCCAGGGTTAGATGTATGTTTGTGTGAGTGTGTGACATGGCTAGGGCCAGGCGGTATTAAGTAGCCGGGGAAGTGAATGTGGGGAAGGTGACCCGGAGACCCCATGAAGCAAAGTTTCTGTGGGGACCGGAGCCCTTAACATAGCTTGCGGAGGCCGTCGGCGTGGAAACCAGCGGAACAAGGGTTAAAACTCTGCATAATGACTCCTAACAGAGCATTAAAGGGCCCATGGAGAAGTCTGGGGGCCGCTGCTATACTCGTGAACATCATCAGTGTTGTAAAGCACCTAGAACAAAAATGACTCAATATACCACCATAAAAAATGCTTACATTGTGTAATATTTACACAATTTACACTACACGGCATTTAAAATATGACATCACAGCCGCTTCGCCTATTTCCCATTTTCTGCACCCGTCATAAAACAATGATTCATTAGCCGTTAAAATAAGCAGCCAATCAGAAGGGGAACGGAAATGTTACAAAGATTCCGAAAATATTGACATAACATATTTCCTTACTCTGTATCAGATAGCGTTTTATTTATTTATTATAGTGGGGGGAAAAAATGATAAATAAATCGATAAAAACATGTAAAAAAAAAAAATAAAAAAAAAAAAAAGGCAAACCAGTTTTTATGTTATCCCGGAGCCATCACTTTGGGGATCTGTATGGGACAATGTGCCGCAGACCCCCCCCCCCCGCGGGCCCTGGGCACTTACACACCGCACCATGCTGGGGTCCTGCTGAACTTTTGACCCGCTCGCAGCACTTTTTCCCCACGCGGCCCACATTTAACCCCTTCTGTGCCGACGGCGAGAATCGCGTGCAATCTTTGTAGCAGTTTCCCTATCAGGTTTTCTTCAAGAATAAGCTTTTTCAAACAAACAAACAAAAAAAACAAACATTGGTTTATATAGCGGCATCACGCTCCGCATCGCTGTACAATAGGTGGAGAGGACATAAATGAAGATATGGAGAACCCTGCACCAAGAAGCTTACAATCTAAAAGAATCAAAGGCTTCCACGCAGTTCAATCAAACGGACGGATCGGATTTCTCCAGATCTACTAATTTAATAACCCCTCACCCTGATACGGAAAGGGTTAAATCCCATACACACTATATGGATGCCATGGGGGGGGGGGCACAAATTGGTTGAATGCCAGCAAGGACAGTTTGAAAAGAGTAGGGCTGTATATCACCACCAAATTGCCTGGGGATGTGGGGGGGGGGTAGAGAAAGAGGGCAGAGAAACAACACCTGCACCTCCCATAACCCCCCCCCACATCAGGATCTGTCCCGATTATTGCCCCCACAACCCACACAAAAATGGGAACGAAGCCAAGGCTGCCTGATGCCCCAAATTTACAACCATGTGCCTTTTAAGTTGCTGCTACAAACACACATTCACATTCACACACATACACACATACACATTCACACACACACACACACTCGCACCATGTGCACTTCCTTTAAAGCAATACACTGCCTATAATAAGATGAGATTGTAAGCTCATGCGCACGGGGGGGCCTATAAACCTAACGTATCCCTTCTTCTTCATCAGTTGTAGTTCTGCCGCCCCCTTTGAACGTACAGACTGTGAGAGGCGCTGTAGCTGCTACACAAAACATAAGAATTAAACTAATTAAATTGAGAACAAACAAACAAAGTTTGCAATTCTTAATCTCCCCGGCCCCAAAAAAAGCTTTATCAGCCTCAGAAAAGCAGGAGGTTCTGGAAAGTATCAATTAACGATACAGTCAAGAGTTTGATTCCATTGATCTGTCCGTTAATTCATTCGCACATTCCGCCTGTCATTCTTATCCTTATCAGAGGCGTCAGTGATAAAAAGTTTTACTCTAAAATGTCTCAATTACGAGATCTGTGATTATATTAACCAATTACAACAACATTACACACCCAAAAAGGCACAAAACACTCCGTTTCAGTAAATCTTTCAAACAATCGAATTATTTAGAATGAGGACAGTTTCTACGCGACTCCCCGCGCCAACGGTCAACTTTTTGGGTCATCCAAGACCAGACTAACGATATAGCATTTAGTGAATAGATCCCGGGGGGGGTTATAATTTGCTGAGCCACAAACACACACCATATTACTTTACTGAGAGGGTGGTAGATAAGAGGAACAGCCTCCCAGCAGATGTGGTAAAGGGTAATACAGTGAGGGGATTTACGCACGCATGGGGCAATTTGGCTTCAAAATCTAAACCAAAATAAAAAGTGCCGATAATAAACGCACTGGGTATTTGCCCCCCACCCACCCCGCTGATGCCTGATTTACCCCCTTAGAGGCGCGCCGCATTTTAGAATCATTCCCCCAATTCCTCTGTGGTTTAATAGCTACAAACGAAGCACAGATGCAACCAAGAGTAATGGCTCCCTCCGCGCATGCATGCCGCAGCTTCCCACGGAGAGAGATACCCCCCCCCCCCAATCTTTGGATAGTTTACTCTTTCTGTGCCATAGGGGAGCACGGCAGCTGCCCCCCCACCCCACTGGCAGGCGATGCCGTACCCCGGTGAGCGATGGGCTCTTTAAATGCCCCGGCCTGTTTTGCACGCTCTGTTTGTTACACGGGGCCAACAGGGAGATACCCAGGTGCAGGATGCCGAGCGCACACCGAGGAGCGGCAGCTGGAGGGCTGATTACAGGGCCGAGGAGGGACTCGGAACGCAGCCGCAGACCCTGCGAATCCTCTCACCGACACGCGGACCCCAGAGGAGCAGCGCTGCCGAAACGTTAACCCCGTCGCTGCCGGCAGACTGAGACTTAGAGGCTGGAACCGCCGCCCGGCAGAGGTGGTAGAGGCTAACACAGCGAGGGAACTTAAAGGCGCATGCTATAGGCATACGGCTCCTGAATCGAAGACGAGGCCGACGACTGATTAAGGTCTGAGTCTTTACAACAGCGGGGGGCCGAATGGGGGCCGACCTGCCGGCAGATTCTATGATTCCGAAACAGATGCCCGAGGTCATGTGCAACCAGCCCAGAGTACAATTAGATAGCCCCAAACATCTGCCCGGTGTGGCCCCCCTGGCTACGTCACCAAAGGGGGTGGGAGAGGAGGGGGGGGCGGTGGGAGGTTTACTTCAAAACGAATGAGAAAAAAGAGGAAAAAAAAAATCCCATTTGGATCATAACACAGCGCCACGTGCTTCGAGTGACCGAGCTGCTGCCCGGGGGGCTGGGGGGGATTCACCAAATACCCCAGGAATCAGGACACAACACAGATTAACCACTTGGCTGCCGGAGGGGCAACGAGACAAGAAAACCAATTCCACTTCTTCCGAGAACTTTTTCTTTTTTCTCTGTTAACCCTTTAAGCGCCAACGGCCACGGGACGCGGAGAATCTCTGAAACCAACAACTTTCACCTAAAAATCCATCAGTGTTGCCCGAGTCTTAAATGTTGCAAAATCTGACAAAATTGGGGAAGGATGTCACAAATTTATATATTCACGCCATCCATCTAATAATTAGATTAAAAAACAGCGGGTCTTGGGCATCCCCGAGGACCATAATCGCCCAGAAGCCACCAGTCGGACACCAGTTGTATAGAAGTGCCATAGATGGATACAACTCCCATCATGCTCAGCCAGCTTTTAAGCAGCTAAACCATAGGTGCTTACAGCAGGCGGCGTGGATTACTCCGGGTTCATCTACCGGGGAAGTGCCGGAACCGGTCAGTCCAGTCCGGGAGGGGCAAATCCAGCCATCCGGCCCAGCAGGTCACCCGTCCAAGACGTGCGCACATAGGAAATGCACCGTCAGGAGCACAGAAAGGATCCAGTCATTAAGGAAATGCTTCCTCAAATCGGTGTTAGACCGGACACCCCGGCAATGCTCCATATATTTGAAATCAGTCGGGGGGGGGGGGGTTAATGGGTTAATATTCTGCAAAACATGGTTCTCTAAGGGATCTGACTTGGGACCTGAATTAACACTTCAAACGCTGACTCGCATTGTCCTGTGAAGTGACAAACTGCTACATTCACACCCCATCCACTGCCCAGCACAATGTATATCCTACTCAGAAGGGGGGGGGGCAAAGAACCCCCCCCCAACAGCCTTCTGCATTTAACCCCTTGCCAGCCACTACGACTGCTTCCCTGCCAGACCTTTAACCCTTTAAAAGCCTGCAACCCGGGTAAAAAGAAGAATATGTACCCTGTATGCATAAACCCGGAATCTGTTTGGGATTACACCCGAAGAAGGGACTTCCGAGGCCTTGAAACATACAACCTGCCGGCAGGTCAGACCCGCTCGGCCCCATCTAGTCTGCCCGTTTTTTATATAATCAGTCCTTGCTTGGGCTACCGTGCCCAGGACCAATATGGCAATTGCCATTTTTGTCATATGGGATGTATAGGCAACTACCCAACGCAGGGGGTCCGCACGATGCAAACAGACACGGCGACGGATCAGATACATAACGGGCAACAGGCGAGCGCGCAGCTACACTAACTATATGGCTACGATCAGCCATAGGCCACAGCCATTCTATAAATAGCCCAAGAGTGCATGGGCATGAAAGGGTTAGTCCAGATCTGCCTCCAGCACAACCCCCACTGTCACATTGTGCCCCTGCTAGATGCATGCAGCCCCTGGAAGACACAAAGTCCCAAGAACAAAACAAACACAGGGGCTTCCCCAGCTCCAAAGACCCCCCCACCACCCTCTCCTCCCCACCACAACCTTCTCCCCACCACAACCTTCTCCCCACCACCAACTATCTCCAGGACCTACAACAAATCCTTTCTATTACATCCAGCAGATTGCATCCCAATAGACAGCCCAGGGAGGGCGAGGGGTATTTTCATTAACTCCTTCCTGGCACCTTTAACCCCAAAGAGCTTGACAGGACCACCGTTTAACCCTTAACCATCCCCACACGAGTTTGTATTTATAACAGTTAAAACAGTTAAAGCCCCCCCCCCTAAGCTACCTCCTCCTGCTTAGAGGCAATTGCCCACCCTTAATAAGCTGCAGCAGGACAACCTTTAACATTAACCATTGCTTTGCCGAGGGTGCAACTCTGTTATGGATCAGCACGAAAACATGCTTAAATGGGCAAAAACTTCCAAACGCAACCAAAGTTTTAATTAACGTTTATGTTTTATTAGCCGCCACCCTCACCTGGGGCTGAAAGGGTGCATTGGACGCATAGCTCACGCTTAACCTTACTATAAAAATATATATAAGAATATATAAACAATTAAATATTATATATATATATATAGAGAATACACACAAAAATAAAATATATATAAAAATACAAAGCTAAATTAAAAAATAAATACCAAAATAAAGAAAATAAAAATACTTAAAATCGCCGCCATTTTTTATTTATTTTCAGTTATTGATCATTGGTTAAATAGATTTTTTTGACAACTGCGAAATTTTGAAGTTTGTCGCAAATACAATTTGAATCTCATTAAGTACTTTAGTAAAAAAAAAAAAAAAAAAAAAACATGAAAATACTCTACGTTTAGCTCATTCCACCAATACTCAAAAATATATATATTTCTCTATTTCTCTAAATTTCACTCCTTATTCCCAATCACATAGCAAATAAATAAGTTTTGGGGTTTTTTTTTTAGAGCAGGAGATGATGTTTTAATCATTTTAAGACACTTTATAATTATAAGGGGATAATCTGATTGGTCTACAGCTACAGGCATGTAAATGGTTAAAAAAAGCAACAACATATGCAGTGGTGCAGTACAAAAGAATACACTGAGCGGCTGGGCATCCAGAACAATAATTCGCTTGTTTATCTCATTGCCAAGGAGGCAGGGTATAGGTGCCAGGCTCCAACTACAACTCCCACTATCCTCAGCCCTGTTTATGGGCCACAGCAGCTGGTATAGGAGGGGTTGTTTGTCCCTTACTCATGGGAGTACTGAACAATGGGGGCAAACAAGGCAGGGGTAATCCAGACAAATAATGCCCCCCCCCCATATGAGAAGGGAAGCCCCTAAAACTTTCAGGATGTTGGAGCCTTAAACTAAAACCCCCATCACTCTCAGCTAACTTCTACCCCCTTTGGGGGGGGGGGCAAACAAACCGAATTCGTGTGTTTGGGGCACAAATAACACTGCGCCTTGCCCCAAATCTGGCACTCTAAGGGCAGGAAGCCGATCACACGGTCACCCGCTGACCCTTTACCGATAATACCCCATCCGGGGCAGAAGCCCAAACTCGCCCCCTTGTAGTTGCCCCTCTTACCTCTATCTCGAAGTCGGGCAGCTGGAAGGCCGTGCGGAACAAGGAGCAGAAATGGGCAATGGCCGGGACCCGCCAACAGGAGCGGAGCTCCCCCAGGGCACCGTCCGGGGGCATCCCGAGGGCAGCACCCCAACACCGGTCACAGCGTACAATGTGAGCACCGGCCGGGGAGGGAGCAGATGGAGAGGGGGAGGGGCAGCAGGAGGCGGGGAGAGGGAGGGGCTTCAGCAACTCAACACCCCCTGAGGGGATCCTGCTGCCGCATTTACCCCCAGGGGGGGGAGCAAGACTGCAAGACTGACTGGGCAAACGGACCCACTGACTGGGCAAACGTACCCCACTGACTGGGCAAACATACCCCTCTGACTGGGCAAACATACCCCTCTGACTGGGCAAACGTACCCCACTGACTGGGCATACATACCCCACTGTGACCTGCAGGAAAGTTATGTAAGGAAGCTTTACTTCTTCTGAGAGGGTAGTAGATGAGTGAAACAGCCTCCCAGCAGAAGTGGTAGATGCTAATACAGTGAGGGGATTTAAACATGCATGGGCTAAGCATATGGCTCCTGAATATTGTAGATCTCAAAATACCCCCCCCCCATACTTAAACTATACCTGCCGTGACATCACTCCCCCCCCTCCATGCTTTAAGGATACAGAGGGTGACTCACAATCAGGTTCACGCTGGCTCATTAACGCTTTCATCTCCGTGACATTGAGTTACCCTACGGAACAGGACACGGTGATGCGCCAACACCCAGCAACCATCCTGAAAAGGGGGGGGCATCGGAGGCGGAAAGGGGGGCACGGGGATTTTTTGTTTTGAAAAAGAGGGGCTGGCTCTCATAAACGTAAGAAACTTGGCTGGTATGGTCTTTGCACCTGCGCAGCCGGTTCTAGGAAGCGACCTGGTCCGGCCCTGCTCGGGGCAGAATTCTGACTTCACCCAAATACTTTCACCCCACCCCGGAGAAGAAGGAATGCGCTCCAAAGAATAACCCTTTCATACCCTCTCTAAGGCTTCGGGGAACGCTCAGGGTTTCTGCCCCGGTCTCGGGGTAAATGGGGCAGATTCCTGGGGTCACGCGGCCTGAGGCTGACTCCTTCCTATTCTGCCCCGCTGTGATCATATAAAAGCCTCCCGGGTGGTGCTTTTGCTCCCGGTACGCTATGCTTGGCATCCCTGCTTGAATGCAGGTGACCCGCTTAGTCGGAGAGTTGTGCCTCCAGCGTGAAGGGCTGCGCTGGCCCTGTGTAATGTATCATTTAATGCACATGGAGACTGTTTTACTATACATTATACAGGGCCGGCCGAGCAGGAGATGCGGACTGGTGGTCGGACCGTTGAAAGAGCTGAAACGCAAACCTGAAAACTCACCGTTTAGTCAATCGATCCCCATGGACTGTTTGATGTCATTATTATAAGGGCCTGTTCATTCATATAGAGCCCATAGGCATACAGAACGTAGGACACCCTAAAGCATCTCAATCAGCTTGGTGCCCTCGCTTTACGGGACACTGAGAGGGTGGTGGATAAGTGGAACGGCCTCCCAGCAGAAGTGGTAGAGGGAATTTAAACATGCGTTGGATAGGGGTATGGATGATGAAGGTTTTTAAAGACTGCACATTCGCCTCTGTTGCTTTATCATAAATATGTCGGGGCGAGGCAGCCGTTTATGGGGTAACAAGGCGGCGGGTGTAAATTGTCATGTGACGCGCTACTTGTTAAGTCCTGTCTACCCTTTGTACGGCGCTGCGGAATATGATGGCGCTATGCAGATCGATACGTAACAGGAAGCGATGCAGCCGGCGTCTTTGTGCTTCACGCTGTCGGGGCCTGACTCATAATCACCCGAGGATGCTCTGAGACGCCGTACTCCCGGGAGTCAGGAGCAGGCACGCGCTCTGTACATTGTAACCATGCACACGTCCGCACAGCGCAACAAACACGCAACATGCATCACGCCTATCGTTAAAGGCAACGCATTCATTGCACTCTCTGGCGTGTTAAAGGGGCCGTTTACTGAACTAGAAGCTGCAGCCCTGCTGCTACAGCTGCCTCCCTGCCTCCTCCTCCTCCGTGGTCTGACACTTCTTGCCATTGATTGGCTGTTTAAAGGCTGAATGGGTGGGGAGAGGGGCAAATGCACATGGGGGGGGGGTTCAGTAGCCCCCCCCCATGAATTTGTAAAAGGGACAATATAGGAATGTAAAGGGACCTCGCAGTTCTTTGCATTAAAGTGTATTGGGTGGCTGCGGATAAAACGTATCAGTTATCAGATCTCTTACTTAACCAAATAAGAAACAACACAGAAACTTTTCTGAAGCATTTTCTGTTTCTATGGTGACAGCCTATCGGTGCTGGCTTTTGGGTCACATGACCCATTATTGGGATACAAAGCTGTCAATCCGTTTAGAACCTCGTGGTTAAGTTGAGTGTTGTGGAGAATTTTCCTCTTTCTTCCCCTGCTGCCCCTCTTTCTTCCCCTGCTGCCCCTCTTTCTTCCCCTGCTGCCCCCCTTTTCTAGGAGCTTGGGATGTTTGCTGGGTATGAGGGTATCGCAGGGTTCTACTGCCCTAAAAGCCCCCGTTGCGCACTCGGTGACCCGGTTTCGCTGCTGTGTGTTAGTGAATACCCGGCCAGCTGCAGTCCGCCTCCTCTCCAGGTCCCCCCATTGTTAAACGTTCTGGATCAAACCAGCTGCTGCATAGAATGGGGGGGGGGGTACTCACCCACTTACAAAAGGCATCTTCAAGTACAACCTACTGAAGGAGTTAATTTAACCCTCTCAGTGACAGCACACATTGCAAAAAGCCCAGCCGTGGGCGTAGCGTAAGAGGGTAATATAGCGAGGGGATTAAACACGACCCCGGGAGGGACATACGGCTCCTGAATCTAAGGCGAGCCCGACGGCTGATAACGGTTCTATCAGACTGGATATAGACGACTGGGTCTGATCTGCCGGAAAATTCTCTGCTTCTTTTTAGTGGGTAAAACCTGACCCCTAGTGGCTGCACAGAGCAACTGCAGCCCTGTAGAGGTCAAAGTCAAAAGCAAAAAAAGTTTTTTTTCCTTTTTAATCAACAAAAAAAAGCACACTGAAGCTACCGGTAAGCTCGACAGATATTAACCGTCGCCGTCAGCTTTACTCCCAACCGTTAATTGCCCCACTGCTTCATAACAGCATTGACTTCTAAAATTCCTCCAAATAATACAGATTGGTTTTTGTGTTGGGTGCGCATGTCAGAGGCCTCAGTTTGTAAGCACAGATGAATCAATCGGTACCTCAGGGGCGGGGTTAAATAAATATTCCCAATTGGATGAGCTGCCAGCTTGTCACATGACCCATTTGCGAGGAATTCTGGGAAGTGCAGTTTGCTTGGCCCTCGGCACCTTAACTCTAATGTCCGCCTGATGACGCAACCGCACACTACGTTTTTATGCCCATATCCACTGGCCACACAACGCACCCCCAATCTGCTGCCGGAGTGGCACATCGGCTGAGTGTGTGGCACTGCCAGCCAGGGGCGTCCCCACCATTCTTACCAGGAAGTTAGTGTGAAAATACCATAAGGCTAGATTGCAAGCTCACGGGCCGAGTGCTCAGCCCCTGTTGTTGCCCGATGTGTAACTGTCCATTTGTTAAGTACGGTATTTGTTGACCACCCCGTGTTTAAATTGTACAGCACCGCGGAATGCGTTAGTCCTTAAAAAACAAAGTTTCATAATAACAAAATAACACCATTTTTAATAGTAATTTTTTTAATAATTTTGTTACGTTAACTCCATTGTAGCCGGGAGCGTTGCGATTTCTTCGGATGAATGAACGCCGTGATCACAGGCGAGCAGAGTTACAATGTAACCAGTCTCCCTGCACTGATAAGTGTACGGTTTGTAGGCGGGGCCTGGGCTGCGTCTGATTGGCCGAGGATGGTAGTTACAGTGACGTGGGTAAAGGGGGAAGGGTGACAGATGGTAGTTGTTTTGGTGTAATTTTTTTTTTTTTTTTTTTTTAAAGGGATTTCGATTGTTGCTCAGCTGTTTGGTAGCTGGCGGCTGAGAGGGAGGATCACAAAGGATCAGACTCCAGGGGCAACAACAGCTGAGATTGGGATAAAAACAGGTCTGTGACCCTCTATGTTCTGCATGAATCTCTACCCCCCTCCCCTGTCTTTAAGCATTAAGTAAAGCCACAGATTAGCCCCTCGCTCCGCTCAGGGGGTCCTTGTAATCCCGCACTTCCCCGTAACACACCCCGGATTGTAGCAGTTTGGGTTTTTTGTTACAAAACCTCATTTGTACCCCTTACCCACATTTTTAAGGCTGCAACCCCCCCTTTAATTCACTGCTAGCTACAGGTTGGATGATGTGCATTGTAGTCCGAAGACGTAGACTGTGCCGGCGGATAAGACCCGTCTAGAACTACAGCGAGGGCATGTAAACATTCGTGGGGTAGGCATACGGCTCCCGACGACTGATTACGGTTCGAGTCTTTACAGCCGGAAGAACGGACAGACTAGAAGGGGCCGGATGGGGCCGACCTGCCGGCAGATCCTATTTAATTTGTTTCTTAGAAAGCTTTCTGAAAAAAGGTGCCGCCAACATACATTAAAAAAAAAAAAAATGAAAAAGGATTTATAATTCGCTTATTGCTTAATAATTCTTTAGAACCTAACGGGTTTTGGTATCTAACAATCATTTAATCATTTGACATTATAATTAATGTTAATTCCTATAAATCTGCATGACCCAGCCCTTCCGTAAATATATATATATATGTTAAATCAGCTAAAAAAAGTTCCTCTTTCGCTCTTGCTAAATCTGCAGAAAAGTGTATAATCCCTGAAATAGATTTTCATTTGTTAGAGAGCCTTATGTGCCATTGTTTTAGCTAGCAAAAATATATAAAAAAAATGAATTGCTGAATCTGTATAAATTACCCAGATCGGTATCTATATGACATATTTTAGTAATTTGTAAATTTTGATTTGTAATGTTTAAATTCCTTCACTGTATGAGCCTCTGCCGCTTCTGCTGGGAGGCTGTTGCTCTCACCTACCACTCCCTCAGTAAAGAAAAACGTCCTTACGTTACATCTATCTATAAGTACGTGGGTTGCCTTGTGCCTGAGCCGGCTCTGTTTGCTTTGTATTCTAATCTATAATCTGAATTTCAATTCCCTTCCGGATTATAATACTGTCACGCTCTTATAGCCGAGCTCTAACGATTATTTGCCGGGGTCAGAAAGAGTTTACACTCTACTTGATCGACATCGAATTAAAAGCAGAAACCCAGCCCGGGGGGGGGGGAAACCTTTATAAACAGAACATACTCGATTTCATTTTCCCTACGTCTGAATTTCCACTACACACGCACACTCTCGCTGTTCGGATGATACGGGGGTCGGCATTCGTCTTCCCAACTCAGAATATCACCAGATGAAGGTCATTAAGACAGAAAAAACAGGATTTCAAAGTTAGATTTTTGCCCCTGTTTTTGCAGCACATGCTGCTAAGAGCACTTCCTGACTTGTCGACGCAAACAGGAAGTGAGTGGTGCCCTAGAAAACTGTGTCCCCCATTCCCAGCAGCAATGTCAATCTGTAATTCCTTGTAATAAGGAACTGGAAGTTTCTACGTGATGATGAGAAACATCCCAGTCAGCAGCTAACCAAGGTTTCTCTTTCAGTATTAAGATGGCGAGCCTCTCCCTTTGGCTGATCTTTCTGTCTGTGGTCAAGATATCCCACTGCCTTCCTGTTAGTCTCAAAAGGGATGATCTGTTGGCCAAGGAGAATACCCAAAGGTCCGGAGGCAATATTCTTCTGGGAGAGCGGGAAGTGGAGGCCAACAAAAACCTGATGACTATAAAGGAAGCGGAGATAAGGGAAGCTGAACGTACTGGGGTATTCCCTCCCAGCATGCACTTCTTCAGGGCTAGAGGACTCATCCAACAGAGCAAGGTTTTCAAGATCTTAAGGGAAATGCCCAAAGGTAAGAGGTTCAGGTAACTTAGAACTAAGAACGAGTCGAAGAAGGCGAAAGATAGATTGGTGGGAGACAAGGTATCTTAGATAGATGGGTGGGAGACAAGGTGTCTTGGATGCTGTCAAATCACTGGTGGCATAGACATGGACTGGACCAATATAAGGTGGACCTTAAAATCTAGAAAAATGGTGGATTTTAACAAATAGGATGATCCACCGCTGGACAACCCCTACAAAATGGGAGGTATTAAAACAAAAAGACCCCCCTGAGTTGCTCCAATGATCAATAAAAATAAATTAAGGATTGGTGATGGTGGCTCGTCTTGTTGGTAGGTTGAGTTCTACCGGTTGAAGGTCTCATGGGATGGTTCGAAGAGGTGGGTTTAAGATTGAGAGGATGGGAGAGAAGTGGAGGAGACAATCGAGAAGGAAAGAGACAGGCAATGGCTTCTACGGCATTGTTGAAAATACCATCAGTAGAATCTTAAAGCATTCTGTAGAATAAGAAATGGAATTATTGACGTCAATGGGAAGCCAGTGGAGAATTTCACCAGGTAGAGCTGTAGATGAGGAACACACATGGCGGCTACTCTTAAAATATTTCGGGATGTCTTTGCTCACATATAATTGCTCCATTAATGTTGCGTGGTCCGTTGTAATACTTCTTCCCGCCTGTAGGGGCCGCTCTTCATTTGCATGACTTTGCGATCCTTGATGTGGATTGGCTGGTAAAGAATGCATCCTACCTCCCGGACTGCTACATTTGCTTTACTGATGGAGGGGATGTACGGTTTCTGTTCTCCAAACCTGCCCCGGTCGGAAACTTACCCCGCGGCTGCTCAGAGTGGGTCCTTCTTGAAACCTATAGGAAGAAGCTGGGAGACGTGACAGACTTCGATAACGGGTCGGTGGCAAAAAGAGGCTCAATGTGAATGGAAATGAGGATTATGTATCTGGAAAGAAGTATATTAAAGCTATCATGGATCGGACCCCATTGTATATCCCATCTGTTTAATGTTTCACCGACGGGGTTAACTTGCAGTGACTGAATGTCCCTTAGATTAAAAGCAATGGCCATGAACTGAGTCCTGTGCCCGAGTTTACTCTTTGTAAACATAACCTGATTTATTTCCTTAATAAGATTTTAGATTAGGAGCACCGTAGATGTTCCTGGGTGTTCAGCTCAATTAGATATGGCTGTATCGGTCCCAGAGGAAATAGAATCACATAAACTTCTAAGACCTCAGAGGTCCCTTCTTCATGACTCTACAATTTTTATGAAACTATAGCACCGAATAAATTTCGCTGATTTTCTTTTACCCCTTTTGCCACCAAACCCCACTTTTCTTTGCATTTCAGGCTAATCCAGAACCTAACGCTTCTAACAGACAACCCAGAGCTGACCTACCCCACGCAGGATATAATCTGGCGTAGATTCGAGGGGGCTTTCATCACTGCCGCGGGACTTATCTGCTACGCCCCTGTCTTCAAGTCATACATCTACGAGGCTCTCGGTGAGCTGTACCAAGATAACATTCAGTATATAGAGATGAGAGCCATGCTCCCCCCGGTTAGTATCTCCGCTCCTCCTTTCAGGTCCTGTCACCGGCCCTCGTGGAGGTAGAAATCACTAACCTCTTTCAAAATAACCCCCAGGTCTACGAGTTGGATGGGGCCATCCATGACCGTTCTTGGCTGGTGGCCACTTACAGAGATGTGACCAAGAAGTTTATGGAAGCTCATCCGGATTTCCTGGGCTTAAAAATCATCTTCACCGTCCACAGGTAGCACATAACTGTTGGGATTGCCCATGACCATCATGGGGTATTACTTTCCATGTGTATTGGCAGTGGGGTCACGTGGCTCTGTCGTGGCTGGATGGCCATTGTGGATCCATTAGATGGGGATCTCTATCATCACGTGGCTCTATTGTTGGAATGGCCATGGCCCAGTAATCACTGCAATCTGTTGGGTCTCGCATGGCTACCATAGAGTAGTGTTACCAGTAGTGCTCCATAATTGCTCACTACTGTTATCACTAGGCTGTATAAGGTCCGAGCATTCTCCGCGCGCTATGTTCTACATTACCCTAATGTGTGGACGCTTGTGGATACTTCTAGGCACGAGGATGTCTCCAAGGTGAAGGACGCCGTGCATGTTGCTATGAAGCTGATGGAGGAATTCCCAGATGTCATGGCCGGCTTTGACCTTGTAAGTGTCTGTAGGAGGTTGGAATGTTGACAGCCCAGAACAAACATACCGATTTGTTTTTAGAATGCACTATAGAAACCGGTAGCCACCTCAGTAACAAGACAGCGGCCACTCTAAAAAGCGTATGTGGCCCAAACCGTCAACCAGCGTCCCATAGTCACCCGGGCAGTCATATGGGAGCATGAAGACGTAATGTATGGCTGCGTATGCCGCCAGCCGCTGGCCTTAAGGTGCCAGGGCGTCCCCATCATAACGGATCTGACCCTACTGTGATATACCAGTTCATCAAGGTAAAATTGTGGCCTTCATTGAGGAAGAAACTATTTAATTCTCAGTACAGGGATGATACAGAATGAATGCATCAAATATATGATCTGGTAGTCTCTTGATGTAACAAAAATTACACCAGGTTGGTCAAGAGGACGCTGGAAATTCCCTGTATCAGTTGCAAGATGCCCTCAAGATACCCAGTTCGATGGGGGTCAACCTTCCGTACTTCTTCCACGCTGGAGAGACTAGTAAGTCATTTAAATATTGAGTATTTTATTAAAAAGTGTATAAGGTGTATAGATACAAGGGCCAGCGTGGACAGACACCTTACCCACTCCTCGTACCTCTCCCCTGGGTAGATTGGCAAGGGATGGAAGTGGATGAGAACGTGTTGGACGCCCTGCTGTTGAATACCTCTAGGATAGGGCATGGATACGCCCTCGTCAAACACCCCATGGCCCGCGAACTGTCTTTGAAAATGAACGTTCCGCTGGAAATCTGTCCTGTGTCCAATCAGGTAACTGAAGCTGCCGTTGGTAGCCACACCCACCTCAAAACGCAAAGCCGATTGGTCGCCTTCACCTCATTACATTGAGGAATATTTGACTTCTGAAGAAGACCTTATATTTTGGGAGGTGTCTCAATTTCACATTTTGACCCATTGTCTCTTCCGCAGGTGCTGCTACTGGTGTCTGACCTCCGAAATCATCCGGCAGCCGCATTGCTGGCTGACGGGCATCCACTGGTGGTGAGCTCAGATGACCCGTCCATCTTTGGGGCGCAAGGTGTATCCTACGATTTTTACGAGGTGTTCGTGGGAATTGGGGGCTTAAAGGCGGATCTGAGGACCTTAAAGCAGTTGGCGATCAATTCCATCAAGTAAGAGCCTTACTGGAGCTAAACAGATCTCCAATTTACTTAATTAGGATTGACTAATCTGGATTTCATGCTGAATAGACACAATAATATGTGAGAAAGCACTCAATCTGCACTTTAAATGAGTGACGCACCCATGACACCAACATTTACTAGATGTTTAAGACTGAACATTTCTGGGCCAACTCCCAAACTCGGGCTTAATTATCTAATAAATGTCAGCGTCAACCCCACACATATCCTGAAACGTGAAGGCTTTGTCTATTGCCCATAGTTCATGTGAGAATGTGGATTCTTGGAATTTCTAGTAAGCTCGATTCCGCCGAGAACGCTACTTTTTCTTGTCTTTGTTCAGTTACAGCGTTTTGTCACAAGATGGCAAAGACAGAGCTAAAGAAGTCTGGCAGAAGAAGTGGGACGCTTTTGTAGACAATCTGGCCAAGGAGACATGGTGGAAACAGCTGTAGATGTTGCAGAAGGACCCCCAGGACCACAGTGGCCCTTATTCGGCATCATGTGAAGCTGGTGGAAGACGAAACCTAAAGAAAACAACTTCACAGAATATTGAATAAGGGTCGTCAAAAGGGTGAACACGTGTGACTGGGACGAGTGCATGGGGAGAGAATGGGGTCTAATGAGAAGGAACGTTGGGTTGGAATTGGGGTGGGGGATGACCAGAGGAGACATTATCACTAATCTTTCTTTAGAATGAAGAAAAAAATGAAGAGCTCACCAAGTTAAGTCATCAAATGTCAACCAACCTTAGTGAATTTTAGCGGTAAGTTTGTTACTCCAGTAATATCGCCTTGGGATGAACTCACTACTTAGTGAATAGATGCCCCAAAGGAAGTAAACACAAGGAAAGAGGGATTTAGGGGAACGCGGTAGACATGGGGATTTAGAATTCTAGAATGTTGTGAAATGCTTAAGAAGAAAGGATGTATTGGGTGATAAAATTAGAGAGAACAGATAAAACTTAATTGTCCTTAACCCATTGATTGCTGCAGTGCACTGCTCACCCCTTTCTAGCCACATGGAAACCAAAGAAGTAACATGTAAAGACTGACCGCGTGAACATTGGCTGCTTGTATGAACACGCTATAGCTTTTGTGTCCTCTCAGTGGTTTCTCACTTTAAACCATCCCAACATTCATCTGGGACACGGCACGCTAGAGGAGCGAAGCTTAGACTGGGGGGGGTGTTAAAGAGCAATTCCATTAAAAAAATGGAAAATATATATATTATTGTTCCTTTGACACTAAGGAACCCTGTGAAAACCCTTGGTCTGTTTTTGTTCAAATCAGCCAGTAGTGGTCAGCCGTACTCTGAAAACCTCATATAAAAAAAAAACTATAAAATACATAAACCATAATTTTTAAATGCTATTGCACCTTTTATGTCAACTGTATTTAAGGGACGAGATGCCGGGGAGAAATTAGGATAAGATGAGAAGGTAAAGAGAAGCAACTACCTCAGACTAAGAGTATGTGAGTGAGAGGGATGTATGAGTCTATATGCCAAACTAGAATGCCAAAACTGGGAAAACCCAGGCCCCGCCCACGAGGAGCCACTCACCTGTTATTAACATTTCTGCTCTTAGTCACTTGTTATTCTGTTTTAACCCTTTTAGCATTTCATTGTGCTTTTAGTAAGTGTTCATGTAGTATGTAGTTAATGACGTGTCCAAAACCCAGGGCCCTGTTCCTCAGCTCTTTTAAGATATATCCAAGGAAACTAGGAAATAGTATAATTTAAAGGAATAGCTTAGCCCTCAAAATTGTTTTTTTTTTTATTTTTAAGTCCATTTTGCATAGACGCTTGTGTCCTCACCTCAGTTGCAGTCCCATTGTAGTCATAAAAGCAACATCCTATTAAAAAAAAACACATAAAATCAAATGTAAATTTGAAAAACATTATAGATTAAAGGCACTTTTTTATTTTCCTGTTTCTTTTCAGAATTTGTATTATTTTATTAACCATTAATAAATTGCAGTTATCTTAGAAATTATAAAAAAAATCTTTCATCCTAAATTCTAAAAATTAAAATATATGTGCATGTTTTTAATGATTTTATATTATTATTAATTATAACAATTTAAATTATTCTGTGCTAAAATATGGAAAAAATATTTATATGTTGCCAACAATCCAGTTAAAAATAAAAATGCGTTAATCTGTATCTTTTTAGATGTATAAACTTGGTGCTAGGGGAGAATGTGCCATGAATTTCAGAGGCAAAGCTGTAGATTTTGTCTGGCTTTTGAAATCGTCGTTTAATGATGCAGTTCCACTTATTTTGAACTAGTTTTTAATTTTTATAACTGTTGAACGCTTGCCCTTGACAGCCCATAGTCACATGATCTGCCACGTCAGTTGCAGATCTGGTGCTGCAGTGTGTGGCCGACGGCTGGATATGCCCGACGGCATGTGGCATTAGCATAAAAAAACGTATCCAGCCATCAGCCCTGCTCACATCATCAGATGGCTACTGGCCTTAAAGTGGCAGGACCTCCTCGTCCAGTCCGGCCCCTGCCTAGCAGTACTGATTTTTACCATTAAAAACTATATTATTATGTGTTTTTTTATGTCAACTATTGTGTTTATCTTCTGTTGTGTTTAACGCAGGGCCTGGGGATCTGGTTTCCATTTTCACCATAAGCACTTTCATTATTAGTTAGATTGTAAGGTCTTTTTGGGCAGGGATCATAAATGCACTTTTTCATTCGCTGAAAAAATGTAATCCTGTACATTGTATAATTTTGTAGAAAATTGTAGGGATTATATTATTTAGAGCAATACAAGATTCTATGAAATGATGATAATAGACTATTTTACCCCAATCTGCCTTGTGTGTGTGTGGTTTTTTTTTTCTAAATAAATCTAAAGAAATAATGTTTTATTTATGGGAAATAACACATTTAAGTAGATTCCTGACTCCAAAGTGGCTCTGGTAACATCTGATCGGATGAACCGACAGAGGTGGTTGATCCTGCTAAAAAGGAGATGGGAGGATGAGAGCCATGGCTGAGAGAATAAAAAGCTGTGCCTGGCAGGAACACTTAGTGTGGCTTGGCCGCAACAACCAGTTTGTCCATCTTCATTTCAGATGATTGATTATTACTGATCCCAGGGCAGGACAGTAGGACGGTGCCTGCAAATCAGGACTGTCTGAGGTTAAATGGGACTGTTGGGAGGCATGTGAAATAAACATTGGCTCCACCAGAAACATAATGCTGGGCTTATGTATACATTATGTAGGCTAATATACAAGGCTTATCACTGAATCTCAGCAGCGTTACGTCGGCGGTCATTATGGTCATATTGTTGGGTAACAGTTTGGCCAGGAGTCCTATATGTTCTATTATTATAAGTACGTTCATCAATTTAATGAACACAATCATTAACTGGAACAGAAACAGCTTTGGAGGAGGAATAAAACGTGGTGAGGAACGGCCAAACTCACTAACAAGGAGAGGTTGCTGAAGACACCATGGCAAGACCGAGCACAGCAACAACACACAAGGTAGCTACACCGCGTCAGTACAGTCTCTGCCAGGCTGACATTTTAAGGCCGAATAGGGTTTTTTTCCCTTCTTTTAAAGAAGGGAAAAAGAAACGGGCAATGTTGAGGATCGTAGACTTTGTGGTCTACCAAGGAGACGTAGAGCAGAAGATGGAAGGTCACGCTTACTTCCCTTCGCAATCGGAAGATGTCCAGCAGTCCCACCAGCTCAGCATTGGCAGTAAACAGTGGGACCCTGGTGAACCCATCTACTGTCTGGAGAAGTCTGGTCAGAAGTGGTCTTTATGGAAGACTTGTGGCCGAAAAGCTGTCCCTCAGACATGGAAATAAGGAAAAGCGACTCAACCGCTCGCAAAAACACCGGAACCGGGTGCAGAAACATGACAAGAGGGCTCCGGGCTGATGAGTCAAAATGAAACATTCAGCTGTAGCAGACGGCAGTTTGTTCGCCGAAGGGCCGGAGAGAGTGTTTGTGAAGCAAACATACAGCCAGAGTGGTTAAGAACTTTTTTCAGCGTAATGAAGAACACGTCCTGGAAGTGAATGTGTGGCCCCCACAGAGCCCGGACCTCAGCATTTGAAGGCAAAGGGCGTCCGCACCAAATATTGATCGGATTTAGATTTTTCTTCAGATCTCTCGCTTTGCATTTTGTTAAACGACAAAAATAAACTATTAACATGTCTATTTGTGACAGCATTTTTCAGGTGCCTAAAACTTTTGCTCAGTATTGCATATATATATATATATATTATACACTAAATAATTATAATTAACGTTAATTTTTATTTATGATTAAAGCTGCTATTTGTTTTCTATAACACACATGCTGTTTTAATTGGGTGCAATTTTTCTGCAAATACTACAAATTATGAATAATTTACTGTTTCTATTAAGCCTTCATAAATCTTATTTTAATAAAAGGTAGGCGCTAATGGGTTGATCTATTTATAATCATTGCGTAATTTCTACACAGGGCAAAAGTCTCACAGACTCACACCTCGCACATCCCGCCTATTTATGGCAGGGTTGCTCTTATCTCACCCCAGCGTCTTGAACCCTGCGTGGACTACATATCCCGGCATGCTCTTGAACACAATCGCAGCTCATGCCGCCCGACGCTGCATGCTGGGAGATGTCGTTTATTGTACTTCTTTGCGTAGTTCGCTCCTGATTGGCTGAAGGAGTGACATCTGTGTTCCGGGTCTCGGGCTGCTCAGTGAGGGTGACCAGGAGCAGGGCGGGGGAGAGCGCCACCCTCAGGACAGTGACATGCCATATGTCAGACACGTGACAAGGACTGTATGTAGAGGGGAAAAGGGCACTATATAGAGGGCATTGGGTGGGTAAAGGGCAGTGCCAGGGGAAGGGGCAATACCAGGCTGTATATGGTGGGGTATTATTAGGGGAAGGGGCAGTACCAGGCTGTATATGATGGGGTATTCATAGGGGAAGGGGCAGTACCAGGCTGTATATTGTGGAGCATTTCTAGGGGAAAAAACTGTGCCAGGCTGTATATAGTGGGGCATTAGCAAGGGCAAAGGGCATTGCCAGAATTAATATAGGCTGCATTGCTGGGGTTAAGGTAATATATATATTATATATATTATATATGTGTATGGGCGTGGCTAGGATCTGGACAATGGTATCAGCAGGTTTTATATAACACCCCACCAAGGATGCAGTTCTGGGTTTAGTACGGAGAGCGTACTTCAGCTTGTGTGCCGGACAGGGTGTGAAGGTCCGTGCCAGGCCACAAGATGGCTCCCTTGTACCATAGGATGTTGGGCATGGCCCGGAGGAGCTACTCAACCTGGGAACGAAGCCTTTCTCTGGGAACGCTGCCCAGAGGGCACAGAGGCTTGGCAGTATCTGCCCGTCAGGTGAGTTACCCCCTCGATCATAGCATACGCTCATACACTGCTCAGACTTATCTCGGCAAACAACGCCAGCCCTTAACTTCAGTGGCCCTCAAACTGTGGTAGTTTCTGGGGACCACCTTGTCCTTGAAGATCTTCACCCTACTCGTCAACCAGTGGTCCACACATGGAAGCCATAAACACCTACTAAACTACACACGTTAATCCTCGGAGAGCACCTTGGAAGAAGAACACCGTAGAACGTCGGGGTGTACATTCTTCTGAATTAGGGTTCTGCGTACAAAAATACTCCTGTGTACCGTTAATCCGGTAGTTGTGTATCTATCCATTGAATCAAGTCCATCCTTTTGTGTCCTGAAACATTGAATTGGACCATTAATGTAAAAAAAAGGCTAGGGATTTTTATTTTTTTTTACTCTGCAGCCTCCGCCGAGGTTTGGTCTGCTGTTCGACATCGACGGAGTCCTAGTAAGGGGCAGAAATCCCATTCCGGGGGCAGCGGACGCGTTCAGGAGACTGCTGGGCCGAGACGGGAAGCTGGCGGTGCCCGTGGTGTTCGTGACCAACGCCGGAAATTGTGTTCGTCAGGCTCGGGCAACAGAGCTGAGTTCAGTGCTGGGTGTAGAGGTAATGAACACAGTGTTCCATACATTGCTTCTGTGTTCTAGAACGTGGACAGGATTCCCACCCTGTTAGTCTTTCTCAATCCAATTTCCTATTATTACTCACATACTTGCTTTCCGAGACAGGCTTTCCCACGTGGGCCTTCCGAGACCTTCTGTCTGAGCCGTACGGGGACTCAACAGCAAACTCTTTAGCTGCACGTCCCTACCTTGGAGTTAACTTTGGGCAAGTCAGAATACGAACTGCCCAGAGCCCTGGCTGAGCGTAAACGCCGAGTCCTTGGGAGCTGTGATTTATTTCACTTATCAAACGAAGAGTGAGCTCTTCCGTCCAGATATTCATTGAATAATCTCCACCCATTGATGGTCCTTTAGATCACCGTAGAGGGTACCGCGGCTCATATACACCGGTAAGCTATGATATGTTACACCGAATCTTTGTGGCTTGTCTCCGTAGATTTGCGCTGATCAGATTATCCTGTCTCACAGTCCGCTGCGGATGTTCCATCACTTCCATAACAAGTGTGTCCTCTTTTCCGGTCAAGGGCCAGTGGAAGAGATAGCCAGAGAGTATCCTTTCACGCAAGCCTGGGGTGTCTGCCGTAGATGTGATTTCAGATGGCGTGGCAGAATCTTGGGTCTATAAACACCAAGGCATCCCACCAGAATCAGCCATCTTTATTTGGAACAGTAGGAGTGAAACGTTCCATGGCCTTGATGTGGGACATCGGGTGCCTAGGTTTCCCTGTCCTTGGTGTGGGGAGTTGGCTTGGTTCTCGTGTGTTATGACCTTCACTTACGTTCTTGGCTCCTCGCAGTCTGGGTTTCAATAACATAGTCACCATCGATGATCTGAGAACAGCGTTTCCGTTGCTGGACATGGTGGATCATAACCGCAGGCCTAAGAATCCAGTAAGTAGATCTCGCACATTCTAACATTATGCAGGAGTACAAACTTTCTAACATAGCAGGAAATGGACATTCGAAGGGGAAAAAAAACCATTGAAGCACAATCCAAGAAAAGAATATGCTGAGGCAATAGAGTAAACAAACATTGTAAGGTAATTATGAAAATGAAAGTTCTACAACAGTACCGGAAAAAACACGCATACCATAATCAGAAAGCAAACATTCTAACACAATTATGGAAATGTAAGTTCTACAGAGTACAGAAAATAAACATTCTAAGACAGAACACCAAACATTTTAATATAATATGGGTTTTTACCTAATTCTTTGTCTCTCGCAGCCCCCGATTTGCTCTGACTTTCCTACCATTGAAGGTAAGAGCTGGTGTCCAGGCTCTATCTCCTGGAATTGTTGTGTTTGGAAACTGTTTTTATATAAAGGGATTTGTAGAGATTATTTGAATATTTTATATGGAGATGTACTAAGTTTTGAGCTTTTACCCCATGTACAGTTTATGTGTCATCCACTTGAGTTTAGGTGGTATCTCTTGCATAAATAAAAATAATAATAATCATAATAATGATCTTGGAGCTGGAGAATCATCCAGAACCCGAGACGTTAGCCCGTTGTGTTTTCCCCCTCCGTTGTATGGTAGCGGTGGTCCTGGTTGGCGAGCCAGTGCGGTGGGAGACCAGCCTGCAGCTGATCCTGGATGTTTTGCTGAGCTCAGGAAGGCCCTCGGAGTGGCTCTCGCAGGTTCCTCATCCACACATCCCCATCTTGGCTTGCAATATGGATCTTGTCTGGATGGCTGAAGCCAAGGCTCCAAGGTTGGTCCTAAAAGCTACCATTATTATAACCGATATCAACCCCATCAACTTTCCCAAAGCTCTTTTTGGCTGAGGGCAGCAACCTCTTTATAACCCTTCCAGTTTATTTGTTACTGACTCACCGCAGAATCCACCATCGACGTAATAACTTTTCTTTATCAGGTTCGGTCACGGCACGTTTCTAGTCTGCTTGGAGACTTTGTATCACAAACTGACTGGCCAAGAGCTCCGGTATGAAGCCCTGATCGGTAAACCCAGTACAGTGACGTATAGCTTTGCCGAGCACCTAATTCTGAGTCAGGCTAAAGAACGCGGCTGGGATACCCCCATCCAGACAATCTACGCCATAGGGTAAGTTGTTCCATGGCTTATGCACCCATGGACCCTTTTACTCAATTACAGTAATTAGTGCCCACCAATGAAATATACCGTTATTTATCACATATGTTGTGTCCCACAGGGATAATCCAATGGCTGATATCTATGGAGCCAATCTCTATAATCGCTACCTACAAAGCCAACAAGGGAATTCGAGGGACAGTCACCCAGAGAGCTGTCAGTCGGTCCTGGTGTGCACAGGGGTATACAACGGGCAGGGAGATGTGTCACCAGACATCCAAGAGAGTGTGACGCAGACTGTTTTCCACGGACACCGAGACTTCCGTCTGGACCCCAGCTTGGTGGAGGCGACACACGTGGTGCACGACGTGGGGCAAGCTGTGGACTTGGTCCTCATGAAAGAGGGTTGGGTGTCTGAGGACGAAAGAGTGGGGTCTTCGACTCCCAAGACTTAGGGAGTAACTGCGAGTCCCGAAGCGCACGAGAATCCTTCAGAATCCTTTAAGTTAATGGCGAATCAAAGCAAGATGATTGCGTTTTGAGTTCTAAACTCAAGGAAGTAGTAGAGTGAATGTTTTTAATTAAAAATTTTTAGTTTTAAGTTTTATCTATTTTTTAGGTCCGCAGGGGATGAATATTTCCCAGCCATGTGCCAACGTACGCATATCTCCCCGCTTTACGTACGGTCTAATTTCAGGGATTGAACCAGAATGCTACTTAATGAAAGAATGAGATTGAAGTCGTTTATAGTGATTGCTGGAAAAACAAACAAATAGAACGTTGGTATTAATAAAAACAAATAAGGAAGCCAATACTTCCTGTTTACGTAAACCAGAGATTTTGGTGCTGTAGGTATTAGTCAAACCGTAATTCGTAGTTTATATAGCATCCTAAAAGAAAACCAGCTTGGGGAGAAAAAGATCGAAATCTGTGCCTTAAAGGGAGAGCTTGATGTCGAAAACAGGTGCCGTCAGGTGATTAACGCAACATCGTCTCAGGTATTCTACAACCGTACAGGAGGCTTCTAATCAGGACTTAACTGGGACTCTGGTCTGTATTCTATACATCTTTTTGGAACGTGCTTTGAAGCAAACGCTCACATATGCATATATTTAAAACACATTGTAAAGAAAATGTATCAACAAACGAAGTTTACTAAAATACCCGCTCTGTATTATGATAAAATTAATTCATTAAATCTACCGATAATTTGTGCTTTTCATTGTCCATCAGTGTGATTATTTTGGGGTAAAACATTTGTCTGGTGGAAGTTGAGATGTGCTTTTAGGATGGAAATCCTCTCCCTTCTCGATTGTCCATCCTTACATCCATGTTTTAAAAGTTGCACACTGGAAGTTGTGTTTTCTTGAAGTTCTCAAACATTACAGTGCCTTTTGGAAAATAAAAACGTATTTTGCATGGTTTTCAACAAAATATTGGTGTGTGTGCAAGAAACTGCATTTGTGAGACAGACAATGTTGAAGAAGAGACCTCTGAGGTCCCAAAAACGTATGCGTCTCCATCTTTTTTCTATGTTGGCCAATGCAAGCGATCACTTTCATCTAAAGACTCAATTTTCTCTGTTCATAATCCTGTGAAGGTGGCAATCTTGTTGCCGTACAGGAAAATTTTCTGTTACCATATCACCTCTGTTATATATATATATATATATATCCTGTATATCCTGTATATACAGTCCTGCAGGCTATATACAATATCTTAAGTGCTTATCTGTTATTGTATATATAACCTCTGTCACCTATATAACCTATATGTATTCATATATAAACCCGTCCCCAGCATATACATTATACACATGAGCTATAATGTATGTTAAGCAACTGTATATCTAACCAGTCTGACCTGTATGGGCAATGGCATATATATATATATATTAACCTGTATGTAACCTGTTATAAATACTACGGCGCTGCATACGGATGTGCATATGAATAAGCGTGTTCGTTAACCAGTGTGCCTGTATATGAATTAACATGTAGATGATCCTGCGTCTCTGCTCATAAATTCACATGCATATGTCCTTTTCTCTTATGTTAATTAATGTGTGGAGTTTAACATATACATGTATGTAGACACGTGTGCCTGTCCATAATTTTACATGTATGTGATTTTGTGTCACTGAGTCTATGGACTCCCATGCATATACCTTGTGTATATATAAATTAACATGGATATACATTAACATGCTGGATATAGGGTACAGTACACTGAGCTCCAGATGCCTAAGCCACATCCTCCTCTCTCCCACCTCTATTGCTGATGCCCTCCCATTTCTCCCCCCCCCTCTCTCCATCTCTTACAGGCGGTGCTCTCAGCCCATCTGGCCGCAGCAGCAGCCCCCATTATCAGGCAGAGCAGAGAGAGGACCCGGGGACTGAGAGCTGCCCCTGGACCCCGGACACCTACCCCCCCCCCAAGGGCTGTCAGTCCCTCTTGGATGTCGCCTGCGTTTCCAGTTGTCAGCCGGGCTGTCACACCTCCTCCTTCATCGGTCCTTCTCCATCTCCAGGGCTGTCACACCTCCTCCTCCATCAGTCCTCCATCTCCAGGACTGTCACACCTCCTCCTCCATCAGTCCTTCTCCATCTCCAGAGCTGTCACACCTCCATGGACCCCCTGACGTCATCTGAACCCCAGGTCGGTGCATACCCCTCATACATTCTGTACTCCTGCCCTTATCAGGGCCGTTGCCTGTTTTTACCCCACTCATAGGCTCTGAAACCTTACCTGTCACCCCCGAGACATTACCCCCTATGGCAGCATCTATCCATCCTTCCAAATCACCTGCAGGACCGTGACTTCTTGCATGTTATCCACGTAAGTTCAGAGCCCTCTCATATATTATCCCCTTTCATTCCCTATACCTGTCCACCCCAATCACTCGTCCGACCCTTATGGGTTTGGTTCCCTCCATGATCCTAAATCACACCTGTAAATTTACCCCTATCTCCTCTCTTACTATCTATATACTTCTGCATTTCCATACCTTAAACACCAGTTAATACCAGTTCATGTTTGTTGACCTCTCTCCCACCGTCCCAAGGGCTCTATCTCATACTGACTGTGTTGACGTTTTTCATTACCTTACCCCAGTAGTTACCCATTTCTAGCAGTCACCTCCAGCGTGTCCCTGTTGGTCGTAACATTGGCATTTTGCCTCCCATTTTCCTTCATCCTTGTATAACCCTTCCGCCATCCTGCCCCCTCCACTCTCTCCAATACCCGTGGCTCCCTCTTGCCCCCCATCCCCAGCCACATCCTCATCTTCAGCCCTGGGGATGACGGCCGGAGAGTTTACTCACGGGGGCTCGGGGAGGCTACAGAAAAGAGGGCCGCCTTCCGCGCTCCGGGTCTGCTATAAAGCCTTGTCCGTGACTCTCCTGGTGGCGCAGGGGGCTTTGCTGGACCTGTACTTGATTGCCGGCACTGACCTTTACTGGTGTTCCTGGATAGCCACCGACCTGGTCGTGGTAGCTGGCTGGGGCATCTTTTATTTCAAGAACAGCAAAGGTCAGACATCCAGCCAGGGGCCCATTAATTCCACCGGATATGGCCTGGTGCAGCTCCATAAGAAAGGGCAGTTTGCGTACAGCCACCTGGCCTGGCTTATTTACTCCATTGCCTTCACCCCAAAAGTGGCTCTGATACTTTGTACTTCCATAGTCGATCAGATCGAAGCAGAAGTGCCTCTGGGTAGCACGGGGTTTAGACTCACCGTCTCGCTTTCGGTGCCTCTGCTTTGGGCACTTGTGCGCTCACTCAGCGTGGACCCCCGAGGATGGCTGCAGCAGAGGGCCACCGGCTGCTTCTTGGCTTCCTGTCTGGATCTACTTGATAGTTACGCCCTACTGGAGTCCATGCTGGAAGGCAATCTTCCCCTCACTCCGCTTTTCCGCTACCTACTGCTCGCCGTATACTTTGTGGCTTTGGTTTCCCCGGTGCTGTGGTTGTCTGAACTGGACTCTGGAGTCCCCGTTGGCTGCTGTCGCCTCTTCCTCCGACTTCTTTCTGGATCTCTGGTAGATGGTCCTCTCCTAGCCGTGCGCTGCTTCTTGATGTTGGGTCCAGCCCTTCAACCGATATCGGTCTTCATGTTGAAGAATGTGTTTTTCTTAATCTGTCGATGGCTAGAAGTGTTGGAACTTTGCTGCCTCCTTCGAGCTCCACGTCCTGGCCACGCCGACCGACCCCCTGGGCAGTTTAGCCATTGCGTGTCCGAGAATGACATGGGGCCCCATGCCTATGTCAACACCCTTGCTGTGACATCTCAAAACTAAGTTTGCCTACTCCCTTCTCATCCCTTTTGACTCGTTTTGGTCTTTGTTTAAATATGTGGTTGCATGAAACCTGTTCACATCCTTCTACACCAGGGCTGGACAAATCTACGTGAATCTTCGGAGCCAGAAAGACAAACCCCAGACAAAAAGTTTAGTAGCCAGATCTCAAAATGCAGGAGCCGTGGCTTTGTCAAAGCCCTGTCCTACACCAGATCATTGATATGGACGTAACTCCAGAAGATCCAAAAACAAAGGCTTGAAGCTTCAGTGAACAGTCAACATAGCTACTTATTTACTTTGCCTGTGTCTGTAACAGATGAGACGAGACGTTGGGTTCCTCGACCCAGAGTAACAACGTAACTGTTTATTTTCATCTTTGAAGACAGTTTATAACTGCAATACCTCCAGTGTCCTTGAGATAGGACGTCCAAGATGCCAGCGTAAAACTTTGGGCAGATGATGGATCTCCATGAAGGTTCCCAATATATATATATATATTATATATATATATTATATATATATATATATATTAATAAACATTCTAGGCTACGGTTTAAGCAGGGTCAGGTCATCAAAATTCACCACAGAGGACAACGGATCATTATGGCAAGTCTCCTGAGGATTCTAACTGCGGAATACTTTATCCGGGGGGCAAAGTAAGTATAATATCACAGGGGGCAATAATCGCTGTATCAACCAACCTAATTTCTTTAATGAATAAACCCATAGATGTTCCGAGTGTTCGTGTCCGGTATGGTTAGTTATTCATGGATGGACATTGCGTGTGTCCTTGGCACAGACCCACAGGCGATAGAGGACCTTTCACAAAGAGTCGGGTGTTTGTGGGAAGCTGGCGCTGCCGCTGGCTCGGGATGAACGTGCGATTGAATCTTTGGGCAGAGTGTGCATGGGAAGCTGGCAGTGCCAACAACCAAGAGCTGCATGCGTAGTGGAATTAATTGTAGGATTTTCTCCTGCCAGCGCTTCGAGAGAAGGTGGGCATCGATACAATGAACTTTATTTCTCTAAATTATTGATAAAGACGTAAGAATTATTATATATTATTATATTATATATATATTTTCTATATTATTATTATATATATATTAGAATATTATTATTATTATATATATATATTCTATATTATTATTATATTATATATAATTATATATAATATTATATATTATATATATATATGTAAAATACGCAACCTTCTGCTGTTTAATCACAATTTAATTACTGTCTCACAATACAGAAACCATTCCCAGACACTCCGTGTCATCGGCTTCATAAACCCAGGAGTCAGCCAGATGCTGGAACGCACCACGGAATATTCCCGTACTAACGGAGACCGACGGGCCAGCCAATCAGAACCAGGAACTGTCAACTATAGAAAGGTGCCATTCACATCCAAGGAAAGGACCTCTGAGGTCTTAAAAGTGTACTTGATTCCATACATCCTTACTAAAAAGTATCACAACTTATTCAAGCTCCTATGTTTAGCAAATGAACAGACTGTCATATTCCTAATGAATGTTCTAGATCAGGGATCAGCCACCAGCGAATCACGAGTCTTACTGACTTCTATCATTATTTATTGTTTTATATAGCGCCATCATACACCGTAGCGACGTACAATTGTACTGATAAGTTATTTTTTTCTGCATTAATTCTCTGATAAATTTTTTAACATTATTAGGACCTTATTATATAATTATTTTTATTATATGTCCCTGCTTATTAAATCAAAGCAGCTTGGCTGTGAGAAATAATAATAATAATAATAATAATAATAATAATTCATTAAAGTTCTAAATGAGCCAACACTAAATATTAACTCTTTAATTTCCCATCATAAAGAGTAAGACTATACTGTAGCGACTTATTAATGGTGGTTCTAAAAACCTTAACTTGTCACGAGATAAAGATATTCTAACTGAAGTTAGAATAATAGAAAAATATATTTAAAATAAACCCTTCAGTTTTAACCCCTTAATGACAAAGCAAAATGCATTGTTTTCAATGGGTTTAGGGACCGCCTGTTGTCCTTAAGGGGTTAACGGTGGAATCACGTAGTTTTTTTTACTTCTTCATAAAGTCGCAGCAGAGATTTTTTTAACCTACCGTCTACCTCAGCCTCGGGTCAGAGTCGGAGTCAATCCGTTCGCATTCCATGCGCGGTTTAGGCATCAATATCTGTGTTTCTGGTGCTAATGTTTTTTATTCGAGATTTTCACAAAAGGATACTTTATAACAGATGACAACCCTGCGACTCCACTACTGTCCGCTCTTAGTGCTTTTGTACCCGTTCTAGACTAGACTTCCAATTGTAGATCTAGAACCCGGCCAGTTAGCACAGTCTTAGAACCAGGCTAAGGTCAGATGTCCGATTTGGTACTTAAAAGCCAAGACAGAACCATTGGGACTCAAGACGTCCTAAATCACGGTGTCTACCTGGTAACCTCTGCCGGTGGGGACGGTGACCTCATTGTCCATCTTAAGGATCCGAGACAGATTCTAGATCAGTTCTTTCCATTCTATTGCTTTTTTTTTATGGTAATTAACTCATTATGAGTACAACCAGGCAGACTAAGGGCTGTATTATTCTTTACTGAACTTCCAAGGACGTTCCTAGATCAGGAATTTAGAATCAGATGGAAATGAGCAGTGAGAACTTTCATTAGAACAGTCCTGGAGTAAGAGGTTGGTTGGTTTGGTAACAGATATACGTCACAAAGCTTGAACGTACTATTTCTTGTGATCAAGGATTTAGCGGGTTCGTCGATGACTTTTCCACCAAGGACGTTCTTCCGTTAAAGGGCTGTCCACCTGGACAATTCCACGCACTGCCAGTGAATGTCGGGGCCAATCGGCTTGCAGCTTATTAACCAGGTTTACACCAACCAAGGGCTGTACTTCAGGTTTTAAAATCCACGGCGCACAACCTTATTTTGTAATAACTTGCGTTTGAAGGAGTGAGGGCACAACATGCATTCCTCGTTTGGGGAAAACTCTATTGCAACTATTTCAATTCTGTGTCAGTGCAAGTGCATGTGTATGTGATATTCCGTAAAATGACTTAAAAACCTGTTTTCCACCCCAGAACCTGTTTTTTGTTTTCTTTTTGGACAATCTGTGAAAATGTGGCTCTTTCGGTTGAAATCAAATAAAAACTTGATCTCTTTTTTGCCTTTGGAAGTCTTTGCCGGGAGAGAATCTGCCGTTATTCTAGACACTGATACGCCAGATACCACTGAAAACCCAATTTTCTTATTGTTCTAAATGTTTATCAATTTGGAATACTTGATAAATAATAATATATATATAATATATATATATACATTTGAATTTTTTAATAATTAAAGAAAACAAATCACATTATAATTATATTATCAAATTATGATATATATACAAATTTAAATAGAAACAATTGTTTGGGCTTTTTAAGAAAATTAATTGTTAACAATGCATCAGTTACAAACCAAATTGATATGAAATAATACATTTAAAACCTAATTTATGAAAAAATGTATTAATATCATCCCCGCTTACAAAGTTTAGTAAATGTACCCCCTTTGCTTGTAGGTATTTTTTTAAATCTCTATAAACTTGATATTTAAGAAATTCTATCGTACCTAAGATGTATAAAATCATATTGAGTGTTACAGCAACTATATGTCAAAAGGTATATTACATAATTAGTATTACCGGTAATTAAAGAAATCATTAATCACATAGTTTTAGTAATTAGTATTAGAGGATTTAAAAGCGGTTCCTTACAGGACACGATTACAACACTTGCAATATTTTGCCCCAAATATACCTTTTATTTCAAGCCAAGTTTTAGAAATAAGATTCTTTTGAACTGGTAGATAGCCGG
Source organism: Spea multiplicata (assembly GCA_009364415.1). NCBI lineage: Eukaryota > Metazoa > Chordata > Amphibia > Anura > Pelobatidae > Spea > Spea multiplicata. The sequence continues at coordinate 252,917 of VKOC01000349.1, forward strand.
GGGTCTCACATAACACAAATCATAGAAATGGCTAATTATTAATGAATTAATTAATAAAAAAAACAGAACTGTGTAAAAAAAAAAAATATATATATATATTATATTGAGCCCTCTGAACTTATTTATCAGCTTTTGCAATCAATAAAAAACAGCAGGTTTTATTATTCAAATATTATACATAGATTCGGTACAGATTTCCACGAAACGGATAATAATATTAACAGGTTAATATTAATATACGAAATGGCTCAGGCCGTCGACCTGTTTCCCTTTAGTTCTGTTGGGCCAGCATGAGTGGCACCATCTGTGAGGCTCCCGTCTTCTCGGCTGAGTTCCACGACAAGTATCCCTCGTCAGAGTGCTCTAGCGGTTTATTTGGCACCTCTAGGGACGGTTCGTTCCGGAAGGACATCTCGACGACATCTACAGAGTCCCGCTGGAACATCTCAAAAAGCCGTACGGCCTCCTCCTCCAGAGCCTCCTCGGAAAAGACTTGTTGTAAGTAAGGGGTCGGATCCCGGATGATGAATCCGTTCCGGTCGCCCACGAGGCCTCTCTCCTCGAAGAGCGGGCGCTGTTGCTGTATAAGCGCGTCCCACGGATCCGTCAAGGGATGCACCGTTTGTAAGGACGCCCCATCCCTACATAGGACAGTCTGCACCTGGACGCTTAGAGGTCCATCAACAATCATGGGTTTTACCGCTTCGGAACGGTGAGGTTCGTTGATTTTAGGGATCACCATGGTAACGGGACCTTCACAATAGCTGATGACGGGATTCACCCTCCGAGTAAGACTTTCTTCAGTCTCTTCTTCATACTCATCCCGCCGATCTTCTACGGGTTTCATCGAGCACTCGTTCTCAAACCAATCCAAGTGGTTTTCTTGCCAGGTCTTGCACCTCGACACAGCTTTTTTCAGGCTTTCGTAGCCGGGGGCCAGTTCCTGGGGAGCCGCAAATTCTACCGACGGCTGATGCCTCTCCTGCCTCTGGATTCGAAAGAACACGTCTTGAAGGTCTTGCGTTAAGTTATACAGGGGGCAAATATTAAATAACGAAGGGACGTCGGCGGAATTACTCAGCTGATCGAAATACGCCACAACGTATCGCTCGTAGTGCAAACCTTTCTGGAAATCGGGGACAATAAGGGAGAGGGCAGCCGTAAAGAGGTCTCCCAGGAGGTTCTCTCTGTCCTGTCTCAGCGACACTCGTGGCTTTTCCCTCGTTTGCATGGCTTTCCACTTCTCCTGCGCTCCTCGGGAGCAAAGAACGAGGATCGTGCCCTTCGTTTTCTCAATGTCTGCCTTCTGGCGGCTCAGCCAGGTCAAGGCCCCGGCCACCCCGATGTCGCTGAGGTGCAGCTGGTCCAGGATGACCTCCATGCCCCAAGCCACCTTCAGAAAGTCCGCCAGCTTGATCACCACGTTCACGTAGAGACTACTATCCGCAGAGTACACCAGCCACACTTTCTTCACTACGGGCAAGATGGCGGGGGTTTCTTTCTCGTTGTCACCTGCAAAAATAAGAAATACAATCAGATTAACTCCCAGCCCTCAACTTTCCCCCTTCTAAGACGGAACGCTGGAGAACCCACGAAGGAGCCGGCCGAGACAATTCAATTCTTAAAACGTCAGATTGATTTCAGTAACAATGTTTTTGTAAATCATAAACTTACTTTTGTCAGGTTCTTGTCCTGTAGGGGAAAGAGGATAACAGATATGTTAAATGCATATTTGAAAGCTGCTTAATTCATATTAGACATTATATATATATATATATTATTATATAATATATATATATATATATAGATATATATATATATACACACACACATATATATATACATATATATATATATATATATACTGAACGCACAACTTCTGTAAGCTTTGCCTCTATCATGCATAGGTAAGTCATTGTATAATATAGTATACAGTAAGTATATAAGAAATATATATATATTATATATGCTGTAGTAGTTGCTATGGCATTAGTTTGCAAAGGGACAAGTTCATAATGTACTACAACTCCTATGAACCCCAGTAGGCCTTTGGCTCAGCATGGTCTAGCAGGGGATCGTGGGAACTGTTGTCATATATTAGCTCTAAAGGAATTGTCCACAAACTGGGGTCCCTGAGGTGGCCCTCAGGATGATAAAAGACAAAAAAAAATGGCCATGTCTCAGTATGTTAGCGTACCGCGGCCAAAGCACCTGAATATGAGCTGACACTTACGGCGTACGCAGCATAACAGGGCAAGAGCAATGAATGCCAGAATAATGGCGGCTGCTACAGAGGCCCATACGCGCATGCGTCTTGTCGGCCCTATGGAGAAAAAGAAAAATAACAGAAAAGGGTTAATTTTCACCTAAAAGTACGAATACATAGAGTTAAAAACAGCGTGACAGCTTGCATCAAATAGGAAAAGTGTCTTATCGGGGAGGAATAATCATGATGCTCCACAGAACAAATGGTCTACACATAAGGTGTGTTTCTAATACACATTATATATATATATATATATATTGTTTTGTATTGTTTTTGTATTTTGTATTCTAAAATTGAATATACTGAACTATAAAATATAGAATTTTTTTTTAAATAAATAAGTTCTCAGAATTCTGAGATTTAGGAGCAACTTTAAATATCTCATTACGTCAAGACTAGTTCCAGAATAATTATTTATTAACAAAAAGTATATAATAAAATGATGTGCTAAAAAAACGCAAATCAGAGGCAGATCCGCTGTTCCAATGTACGGGGAGTATATATATATATATATATATAGATAGATAGAGGTATATAGAGGTGACTTGGTACTGAGTATGGATCATGGACTCACCGGGCGGCGGAGTGGTGGTCACCGGGACTGGTGGACAATCTAACGAGAACTCCTTTCTGATGCAGTCGGAGGAACAGAACGGCGTGACAGCCCAAAGCTGGAAATGACGAGAAACCAGAAAAACGTTAATAATTAGTGCCAAGAATGACAAAAAGACACTTCGAGAACATGAATGTTTGTGGATTACAGCTGCTATCATGCCGGGTCCGATGCCGCCCTAAGCAGGATACAGCCGAGACTCGAGTGTCTCTCGTATACCGGGACCCTCTACCGAGCGGTCACTTTAATCTGTAGTCTGGGGGACATCTCACCTGAACACGAAACCAGCAGAGAGGACTGATCCCGGTGACAAAACACGACGCGTTCACCCGCAGAGCGTTATTTACCTGTAAGGACCGGAGAACATGACATTCATTAGCTGCCCCATCCTGCCACATACACTAAGGTTCAAAAGATTGGGGTCACTCAGCTGTTTTCATGGAAAGCGAGGGCATTTCTGGCTGTAACAAAAATTACAAAAGGGTTTTCTAACCATCAATTAAACTTAGACATGGATCAGCGAACACAACGTGCCATTGGAGCACAGGAGTGATGGGAGTGATAAAGGGCCATTGGGACACAGGAGTGATGGAGTGATAAAGGGCCATTGGAACACAGGAGTGATGGAAGTGATAAAGGGCCTCTGTACGCCTATGAAGAGATTCCATTAAAAATAGTCATTTACAACATTAACCCCGTCTGCGTTGGATTTCTGAAATATATATATATTTTTTAAATCAGCCAAAGATCCATACAAATTGTTTTACTGCAATTAGTGGATTCTGGTGAAGCTAAAACCATGAACTGGCAATGATCCGCTACATACCGGTTTTATCTCTATATTTCTGTTAAGCCTCGAGATTTCGATATTCTTTACTTGTATGCGATAGAAGTCGGCCTCGTCCCACGGATCAAAGCTAACCAGTAATTCGTCACCAATTCTTTCTATGCTGATATTCGGCTTCCAACAATACCCTAGAATATATAAATATAAAAAAAGAGAGAGTTTGCCATGGAATGGTTTCTTCCGAATAACCCGTTTCCTCTCCCATTAGATTTATTGGAATTTATAGTTTGATCCATAAAATAAAGTTATAGGAGCAGCCGCTGTAATGTCCTGACCCCAGGATCAGCCTGGAAACATATTTTTGTCCCTGAGCATAACCCCCAGCGCTGTATACAGTAATAACCCCCCAGCACTGTATACATTAATATAACCCCCAGGCATTGTATACAGTAATATAACCCCCAGCGCTGTATACAGCAATATCCCCCAGCGCTGTATACAGTAATATAACCCCCCAGCGCTGTATACAATAATAAAAAGAAGTAGGGGGTTAGGGGTGGAATAACTGGATGAAAACAAACTAGCGTACTGGTTATAAGACTTTACAAGCAATCGGCTTTAATTCCTCTAGAAATGTCGTGAAGAAACAATGAGGTTACGGTGAGACTTACCGTGCTGACAGCAGGAATCGGTCACCAGCGCCTGGTTACTGCAGCCTGGAGAGAGGACAGAGTCACAATGTTGGATGTTGTTCAGAAAATTATGGGGCAAAACTAGAGGGTCAGAGGCTTATATGGAACGTAAGGAGGTTTTATTTTATTAAGAGGGTGGTAGATAAGTGGAAAGGCCTCCTAGCAGAGGATGTAAAGGGCAATACAGTGAGGGGATAGGGATAGGCATACGGCTCCTGAATCTAAGACACAAAAGTAACACAAGGCAAAGGAGGGGGTCCTTGGATGTTGAAGTTTTGTGACGCTTACTTGGAACGATGACGTTCTTCCCTAAGCTGTTCACGTTGCTCAGTCTGGGAAGGTTCTGAACCGACACGAAGTACGTCTGGCCGTGTTCCACCTCAAAGTCTTTGACGGAGAATCGCCACTGGACGGGAGAGAGACGAGCGGGTTTCATGGCTGCAAATAACTCCACTGACAGACGTGACCCTCAGTGCTCCTCAAATTCGTTGAGCAAATCTGGTGCAACCCCTGGTCTGCCGGCGTACCCCCCCTTAGATGCTTCTCCCTGCCCCCAACAAAAGTCTTTCCGACTCTAGAACCCAACACACTGCTTTCCAGAAGACCTCTAACCTTCTAAACGCTTCCAAATCTGCCTTCAACTTGTAAAGCACAGAACCCCCTCTCCACGCTCCCCAATGCTCCTCCAACCTCGACCCGGTCATGATAGTCCTCTGCTGCGTCTCCCTAATTCCTTGGGTGTCTTCTCTACAGCCCCATCAACCTCCCCCATGGCCGGCATGGTATCATTTCCCAATCCCGTCTAGACCCCCCACGCGCTTCCCTCCCCCATCGCGTTTTGCTTACCGGCTTATTCTCAAAGTTGACTTGTTTGGGGAATTGTTCTAAGAAGTGAAGCTGGACACAGGTTTGTTGGCTGGTGCTGATCTGTAGGACCTCGACCTCGACGCCCTGGAGATTCCGTATGCTGGCTGTAAAAGACAAGACCCTGAACGTTCCTGGCAACGCATTTCACCATCCATTGACAGGAACAAAGTCAAGTAACGGCATAGAACTTCCCTGAGAGAGAGCCTTGTCCGGACGTAACGGCCAATCGGGAATAAACGGTAAATTTAACAAAAAAAACATCTCTTTGGGATGTTCCTCTTGAGGAGCTGCATCGACCAATCAGGTCTCCAGGTCAAAATACTGGACACATTAAAGCACAGGACCTGGGTTCCTCCTAAAAAGACAGTCTAGGGGTCTCAGGGAGCGCTCTAAACAGTCGATACTTTGTAAGCGCGTTCATATGCATTGTTTAGAGACCTCTCTGCTGTCCCTTTAACTCGGCGCGCATGCAGATAACGCTTACAAGGAAACATCTAGATGCTTCTCTTGCCTTCCGCTCTTGCGACAAAGCAAATATTATTTTAATCAGCAGGACCGTAAGAGCCTCAGATCTCTAACAGAGCCAAACGTTCATTACACACATCGGCTGCCGCTTCCCAAATATATTCCTCTCAAATATATGAATTTTAGATAATTATATAATTCTTCTTAAATATATATTAATATTAATTTTGGCTGCTCCATAATTGCTTGTTCTATCACTGCATTGTGATAGAAACATCTCCCAAGAGATTTAATGGTTAATATAAAAATATATACTGTCTAGAGTACATTCAAATATAAAAATTTTTACACCCCCCCCCATTAATTCTCAAACATTGATGAACATTTAATTTTTCAAGATAACAGCCTATCAGTGCCTACTTTCGTGTCACATGGTAATTGAACATTCCCTAAAAAAAACATTTCCAACTCTGCATTTGAATTCTGCATTGAATTCTGCAGAGTCGGTGGAACAGCAGCTTTAACCTTTACACGCACGGGCCGAGGGACAGTTACTTGTTACTCACAGTCGGCTGACAATGTCCAATTAATCTCCAGAACCGGTACGCTTCGTCCTCGGTCATCCATACCCAACACTGGCTTCACCTCCAGGCTTGAAGGAGCAGACGGGGTCCAGTCATAAGGCTGTAGCCAACTGAAGTCCATGCAGCTACCTGTAGACGATACATGGTTTGAGCGGACGCGGACACACACTTCCAACACACAGCCGGCAGCCATGTGACTAAACAATTTTACTTTCTTCAACAAGTTGTGAGGTCCGGTGGAATTGCCAGAGAAAAATGTCTCAGAACCCAGGAAATTAGGTCAGAATAATACTAGCTGTTGGTGCACCATTTAGCCTGGACCATACCACTTGGTGATGGCAGCGAGTCCGGTAAAATTGCCCGGAAAGAACATATCAGAACCCAGAAAACTAGGTCGGAATAATACAAGCTTTTTAATTGTCATCTCAGCCTGGGCCATACTACCTGGTGAAAACAGTAGATCATATAGAATTGCCTGGAAAGAACATATCAGAACCCAGCAAACTTGCTATGAATAATACTGGCTGTCGAAGCACCACTTCACCTTGGACCATACCACTTGGTAAAGGCAGTGGGTCCAGTAAAACTGCCCGGAAAGAACATATCAGAACCCAGCAAACTAGGGGAGAATAATACTAGCTCTTGATGCACCATTTAGCCTGGACCATACCACTTGGTGAAGGCTGTGGATCATATAGAACTATCCGGAAAGAATGTATCATAACGGAGCAAAGTAAGTCATAAAAATACTAGCTCTTGGTTTGTCATCTCAGCCTGGACCATACTATTTGCTGAAGGCAGTAGGTCATCTCAGTATGGTCATCTCAGCCTGGACCATACTATTTGCTGAAGGCAGTAGGTCATCTCAGTATGGTCATCTAAGCCTGGACCATACTATTTGCTGAAGGCATTAGGGCCAATAAAATTGTCTGAGGACTTCCCAGTACCCAGCGAAATAGGTCAAAATAATACAAGCTTTTGAATTGTCATCTCAGCCTGGACCGTACCACTTGGTGAAGGCAGCGGATAATATAGAGTTTCCTGGAAAGAACGTATCAGAACCTAGCAAAGTAGCTAATAATACTGGCTGTTGATGCACCCCATCATCCTGGACCATACCACTTGGTGGATGCAGTGGGTTCCTAAAAATCAGACACTTACTTTCGTGTATCGTACATGCGATCCCCTGCAACAAAAAGAAAAAAACTGAGATGTTTAGCAAACACAAGGTCATACGTGTCTAAACAAAGTTTTTCCCCACCCACGTGTCGTTCTAACACACGGAACAAAGCATGTAACCATATACGTGTATTTTTATTATATCACAAACACGTTACAGGCTAATAGCTCAGAAAAATCCATTTTGTTTCCATGTATAACCTCAAACTACTTCAATAAAACAGATCGGCCACCCAAAAACTCCAAAACCCACGTAAAATGCGGTAAATGATTGTGTTTAGTGATAACACATTCATAGAAAAGTTCTAAACCCAGAAGTGTGACGTAAGGAAGTGTTACTTTACTGAGTGGGTGGTAGATGCGTGGAAAAGCCTCCCGGCTAATGCAGCAAAGCATGCATGGGATAGGCGTTATAGAGCAAGGACCCACTTTCACTTTCTGACGCTACTTTATAGAAACATAGAACCTGCAGGCAGATCGGCCCCCATTCGGCCCCCGTCTATACTCCCCGTTCTTCCTGCTGTAAAGATGCAAACCTTAATCAGTCTTAATACCCTCACTGTATTACCCTCTACCCCTTCTGCTGGGAGGTGGTTCCCCTTACCTTACGTATTGGGCTATTTGGCCCTATAGTGGTGGTGGGGGTACTGGGGGCATCCTTGGCTGTAAGGCGGCTACCGGATTTATTCTCTCTATAATGGGGGGGCAGGGATACTGGGGCAATTACCCCTTCACACAGGGTTGCCTTTTGGCTACTGAGGCAAATTGCTGGCTACTGAGCCCAAGTTACTGGGACCCTGTTACTGGGCACCTTTCCCCAAATAACTACCGGAGAGAGAACTCCCACAACTCTCAGCCAAGCGCTGCCCCTTTACACCGTCCCCACGGTACTCACTGTCTGGGAGCAGTTGGTCTCCCGGTTCCGGAGGACTCTGAGGGCTTTTCCATCACCGATAACCACCGATATCCACAAGCAAACAATCACGGACAGCGAGCGCCGCAGCCCACGAGCCATGGCCCACCCGTGAAGGGGGTCTGCGCCACCTAAACACCCGCAGGTCGCAGCTTCCGCGTTGGCCGCCGCTTTCCCGCACCTGACAACTTCCTCGTAGATCAGCCTGGATGGTGACACCGTATGCAAAGCAGCCAGAGCCTACCGGCCAATGAGAGTGAGGATGAGCTGTGGGCGCGGCCTTAGGGTACCTTATAAACTGGCAGAGCAGGCAAGGTGGGCAGACAGTCAGAGACAGAGAGACAGAGACAGACATTCAGAGTGACAGGCATTCAGAGAGACAGGCAGACTAACAGAGACAGGCAGACTAACAGAGACAGGCAGACAGGCAGACTAACAGACAGAGACAGGCAGAGAGACAGGCAGACTAACAGACGGAGACAGGCAGACTAACAGACAGAGACAGACAGAGAGACAGGCAGACTAACAGACGGAGACAGGCAGACTAACAGACAGAGACAGACAGAGAGACAGGCAGACTAACAGACGGAGACAGGCAGACAGAGACAGGGCAGCAGAATTTGAGGCAAGTGAGTGTGAGACAGACACAGGAACACCGAGGGGGGCAAGAGAGGCAACCTGAATGTGACAGCGAGAGTCCACACAGAGGAGAGGGGGAAGCGCAGGGACAGAGAGAAATAGGAGAGACTGAGGAGAGAGTGAGGAGAGACTGTGAGGAGAGAGTGAGGAGTGCCCAGGGTGCCCGGAGTGTTCCGTGGGGGGGGCACAAGTCCCCGTGTGCCGGGCTTTCCATTGTTAGTTGTATGAGGGGCGGAGGGGCATTATCTGGCCGGGGGCAGACAGGCAGGGGTAAGAGTCGCAATGACTGACAGGGCAGACAGCACGGAGAGAGGTGCGGTGAGAGACAAGGCCACAGATAACGACACGGCGGCCACTTGGCTGGTGTCAGGGGGTCCCCTGGGCTGCTCTTATTGGATGAATTTGGTCCCCTGCCTTAAACATTTTTGGGTGTTTTACTTGCAGTTTTACACACAGCCACCAGGGGGGGTCACACTGACGTTAGGTAGCAGTAAACCCCTAACCGGATCCTTTCTGTGCTCCTTTTCTGGGATTCCGATGTGTAAGGACTGGACGGCGCGCGTCAAGCTCGTTGCCCGGGAAACGGGTTCTGCTGGTTTAATACTGGGAACCACGACTGACCCTGTTGTCCCCGGTAGCTAAATGGTGAGCTGTGGAGCCTTTCAGGGGTAACCTATGATCACCTTAGATTGTAAGCTCTTGCGCGTAGGGCCCTTTTTACCTGATGCATGAGGCTTGTCTTTATGGAATATGATGTCAGGGGCGCTAGGTCATTCGCAGACATATCCACCCTGCGCAACTTTTACCATCATCCAGTGAAATATTGTAAAAAAAAAAAATACTATACAAAAAAATACAATTTTTTTGGTCATTTTTTTTTTTTTAAATAAATTTTATTTCTTAGCCATTTTTACAACATCATTCCTTAGGTAAAAATGCAATCTTACATAAATATACATTTGTCCCAAAGATAAACCTTAACCCTTTGCATGCCAGAGGGGAGTTCCGTACATCGATTGAAATGTGTTTGTTTTATCTATTTTGTTATTTTTTTTTGCTCCCCCCTCCAGCACCCGAAGGATTTTTTTTTTTTTTTAAATATCTTTTATTTTAGAGTTCATTCTGCCGGAGACCGGATGCCGAGCGCAGGTAGGGAGGGGGAGAAAGGTTGAAATTTACCCCCCTCCAGAGCTGAACTTTTGTTATCATTTTTTATGTTTTGTTTTGTTTTTTTTTTAACAGAGAAAGACCCAGCAAGGAAATCAGATCGAATGGCAGCAAACCGGGGGTATCGTAGCGCAGGCAAATCACCTGCGTCACCAAAAAAAAAAAAGGTAAAAATGGGTCAAATACCCCTAATTATTCTGATTTCGGTCAAGTCAATGGTGCTAGAGCCAATCATATTCTCAATCAGCCAATCATATTCTGCGTTCATTAACAAAGGGGAAAAAAAAAGGTTTTCTGATGTAATAATACAAATAATAAAATAGAATCCTGGGTAAGGTTTATCTGGTAATTCTGGAAAATATATAAGTGGTAATTCCATGCTTCTGGCATCAAATACACCAATATGAAGAGACATCAGAGTCAAAAGGTGCACAAAGCAGGCCGGGGAGAGGGTCCAACACAATAAACGGGGGATATGGCAACCCAAAAAAAACACATTTGGCACATACATCCTACGCTAATATCGTCTGGACACACCTTGGCCACGAGCGCTCGTCCAAAGGGTCTGCATAGTTTCAGAAGGTAACGCGGAGAACAGGTGTGGCTGGTGAAATGATTGCGTAAGAGCTAGGGCGCCCCTAGTGGCCAAACGCGGAAGTCGCGCGTGTTTTCCTAATTACCCGCCAGCCCTCAAATACATTTTTTAAAAAAAGAACCAGAAGTAGCTTCCCGAGCTGAAATAGTTAACACTAGTGAAAAAAGTGAATGCGGCGACGGAGAGAGAGCGGTAGAACGGGCACAGCCAATGGAAAAAAAGCAATCTGAGCTCAGCTCGTCTCCCATTGGCTGAACCAAATTCTAATGTCGCTTCCCGATTAAATAGTTAACACTAGTGAAAAAGTGAATGCGGCGACTGAGCGAACATTAGAACGGGTACAGCCAATGAGAAAGGAGATCTGAGCTCTGCTCGTCTCCTATTGGCTGAACAAATTCTAATGTAGCTTCCCAGTGAGTAGCTGAAATAGTTAACACTAGTGAAAAAGTGAATGCAGCGACAGAGGGAACATTAGAACGGGTACAGCCAATGGGAAAAGGCGATCTGAGCTCTGCTCGTCTCCCATTGGCTGAGTAATATTCAGACTGTTGACATGTTCATGCAATCATTCTTATACGCGTTATGATCCCGGAGCGTTAGGAAGACTACCTTTGCACTGCGCACAGCCAACGGAAGAGCGTCGTCGAATCCGATTGGTTACTCAGTGTTCTAATACAGAACGCCGCTGTGTATAAACCGACCCACTCCCTGCGCTTATATATCTATATCTTAGCACTTAGAAAACAAAAGGTAAAATATATATATTTTTTATTTATTTTTTTGAAAAATATTTGCTTTCATTCTTTCGCTATTACAGTTGAATGGGATATCACATCACTATGATGTAAGCAAATGAAGCCGGGACTACGGGATGGCTAAATTAAGCAGGGGTGTCATTTTTTTTCTTTTTTTTTTTAACAATGCCGGTCTAACGTGTGGCATGCAAAAATGTTGATTAAAAAATTTGGCCTTTTTTTGCAACAATTCCGGAATCCTGAAAAATTAGTGTTAAATTGCGACATGGCAAAACGAGGAGGAAAAAGAGCTTTAATCTCAATTCTAATTTGAAATACTTTTAACGAGGCATATACTTAAGCTTGATGCTATGTTAGTCTTAACCCATGCATGCGCGGAGGACTCCATATCGTACGTGTGATCTTATACTTATTCAACGCGGAGATAATATGACAAATTTGGACCTGAGGAAACCGTCGCTTATGAATCTAAACAGTTTAACAGCCAAAATGTGAAATAATAGAGAAAAATAACCCGCTTATGAAATGGAAATTGCATATTTCTACTAAACTGGATTCCTAGAATTCTGAAATTTAATCGGGGGGGGGGGTATTTCTAAATTACCATACTTAAATAACAGTCTGTGGTTTAAACAGTTTTTATATTGTTGCGGATTTCGGAATGTTTCGTACGTTACGATTCTAGAATCCGTAGCGTGGAGCATCGTGATTGGTTGATAATCGTGAAATGCTATTTTCACGACTGTAGACTAATTTAGGGCAATTTGCACCTAAAAAAAAATGTTTTCTTTGCATTCCAGTTGCTGTTCAACTATCGGTCTTACCAAGCTTATTCAGCAGAAAAATAATGAAAATATTAGTTTTTTTTATAGTTGTATTAAAAAATTAGTATAGCAGAAGGCTAGAAACACGTCGGATCCTCAGGGGCGGGTCCCTTACATGCAATTTTTAAATGATGTTTGTTGTATTCAGACTGGGGGAAAAATACCAAAATAAATCACATTATAATTATATTTTCTCAACAACATGGCGGATAAACGTTTATAGTAGGAAGTCACCATCGGGCGGAAAAAATCTTAAAATAATCCGGATGATTTTTGCAGAGAGAAGAAAGAGAGTCACTGAACATTTACTCGGAATCTATATATGTGAATAAATCACACGTATGTATATATATATATATATATATATCCAAGCCTGAGTTTAGGGCAATAAAGCTGTGGGGTACGTTTTAGGAGCCCCGTGATCGGGGGTAGGTACCAACACTTGTTTGTGAAGGACTAAATGCCCCGTAAGCAACAATGAGTCCCACAAGCCTCGTCACGGACACCGGTGTCTGGGCAGGGACACTCTACCTGCCCCTGATATGTTGCGCATGGTAAATGCCCAGATAGCCCATGCCTTGCCCTCTACGGCTTTGGTTTTTGGGCGGGTGTGGGGTAGTCCAGTGTTTTTTTGGGGGGAGGGTCCCCAGTAATTTAACGGAGTTATGTAGCGATATGTGTGATCCATCAAGTAACTACGGTTTGGCTGGACAGGCCTTCATCAGACCGTACTCTGTATGTTCCTGCCCTAAGCAGGGGATAGTCAAGGAAAAATTAAAGCTTAGGGTGACCGATGGGGGCAATTATTAAAAAATGCCTCGTTAAGGGCAGATCTGGATTATACAATTTACTAAAGCAATTTTTTTAGTGCTAAATCAAGGTGAATCTGTCCGGGTTACCCACGGTTACTACACCCAATAACGGCCGTTGTATCTCTTTTAATCCAATTTTAGGCAAACTCTCAAACAAGGCTGACGTCTCTTACACAAGAACGGAATGTATTCTGTATTTCGAATGTTTGCCAATAATTCCACAAGATCTCAACTAACCACAAACACAGCAATGAGCCCAAAAAAAAGACAAAAAAGCCCACCGCAGACAGAATGCGGACCCACCGCACAAACCTAGGACTTTAAACCCAAACAGATCAGGCACTGGGACATAAACGCCATACAAACAGAGGCGGTGTGTGGCTGGAAGCAGGCGAACCCACAATTACAACATTCCTGAAGTTTTGGGACAGCACGACATTTTATTTTTATTTTTTTTTAAACAGAAAAACTTTTAAATTATTATTTTTTTAAAAAAAGACCCCAAGTTCAAGTATTACGTACGCAACAAATCAGCACACAACGACAGGACGAGAAACATAATCAAGATTCATCCTTTAGTAGTGTGATTTAATCAACTTTTAACAGCTTGCTTGTTTGATGATTTATTTATGTATAATGAATTTTAGATTTTACATATGTATAAATCATAATATTAAATATATTCATATATAATATATAAAATCATACTATGATGTAATATATAAATAGCCATATATAATAGTCATGATTTATATTTAGCAGTATATATGTAATATTATATAGCATCATATACATATAATATTAAATGAGTCATATTAATATAAATATATCATATATATATAAATTATATATATAAATATTGTCAATTATAATGTAAGATATATAATATGAGTCATATAATATAATATTAGCATATATAATTTAATTATTATAATATGAGTCCTAATACATAGTAGCATATTATAATATTGTAGAACTTTTTTTTTCACTATGGATATTATTGCATTGCTTTTGCATATTTTGATTAAGAAAATAACAGCAGCCATTCCTTTTCTATTAAAAAAAAAATCTGGCCACAAAAACAGGTGCAACTCGTACCCTAGAAGAAAATAATTTTTAACGTGGGGCATTGGGGTGAAAGTGAGAGGGGCACGGAAAGTGATTTTTTTCCGGTATTCTGTAAAATTGATAAAATTGAGTTAGAGCCGAATGTATCAAGACTGTCTGTAGAATTTATTAAGGGGGTTTACCTCTTCCTAAGGTCATCTTAACTGGAAATTATAGTAAGCTGCCTAGTTTCTCCAGCCACTTTGTATATGTGCTGAAGTTACGCCATTTTGGGCTGTTGGGTATGAACCAGGTCCATTTTTAAATGATATAACGTGGCTGCCATGTATGTAACGTGTCCCCTGAGGCTTATCAGTCAACTCAAGGTCCAACCCAATATGGGACGGAAGGGATGAGCCTACAAACCAGAACAAATCAACAGAGGGGCCAATTATCCTTATGGACCAAAGCTAGATAGGGCTGGATCCCGAAGACCATCTGACTGCATTAAACTCCTAACATTTTAAGGTCATTACGGGCAAGGAAGGAGCAGAATCACAGGTGGAATGTGGCTTCTGTAAGACCTAAGTCTTCAAGAAAATCAAGGCCCAGAGCTAAGGGGCCATTTGTGGACATCTTCCCCGCTTCCTTGTCCTAGAAATGTTTTAGGACATTGAAATCTTACTATGGGCAGCGCACGCTGGCTTGGATTTCAAGTATAGATGGCCAACATGCCGATGGGTGTTAAATCAGATGGAACTTCACCTTAATCTGTATCCCTATTTACAAGAACACGACCCTTTCCCGAAATATCGCTTAAAACCGAGGTTAACCCCCATCGACGGCGTGTTCATAAATCCAGAAAAAGAGGAATGATATTTTGCATGAAACCTCAAAAATAAAGCGTCCCTAGAAGTTTTAATTTTCAAATCACACAGATATCATGGGATTTCTTGAATTCTAGCGACATTTGTGGTTGCGCAATTCCCATGTATCATAACGAACGGTCGTTTAAAGCCATCTATAGTTTAAAAGGTCGTATTGAGGAACGGCGCGCTATTTAGTATGGACAGGAGGCAGGTTACGGGGCAGCGGAAGACAGTGCTTACCTAAAAAAAGGCAAAAAACGCCAATATCTTTCATATGGTTCACTAAATGTGTGATTTCCCAGCAAATTTTTATGTTACAAATAGAAATTTATTTACCCGGTAATTGCTACAAATATGTAACTTTTTGGGGGGGAGAAAAGTTTTCTTCAACCATGATTCTCTTTGATAAACATAAATTATAAATTATTTCATAAATTATTATTTGTCCTGAGTACGGTCTTCTTCAGGGTGAATATTTTACCTTCTCTTTCATCTTTTGACATCATTCTAACCCACATGATGTCACAAACTCAAGGGCAAGAGGAGTAACATCTCTTACATGATTGGTCAGATATGAAACTCTTTTCCATAGCCACTTGGGGGGAGGGGGCGTTTTCTGGAAAACTCAAAGTCTTATTGGCTAGTACGATAGACTCTGTGATTGTGCAACCGAGAATTTAGGTTCCGTTTTAGTTTTGTAAAAGGGTCCCTAGTGGGTAACAAACATCATTAGTTTAGGTAAAAACAACAACAAAAAAATAGTAGATTTTTGCACGTCCCTTGATGGTTCCTCCTCAGCGGGATCTTCTGTGAGGAGACCTTGCCGGGAATCCAGGTGGTCATCTTCTCCCCAAAATAACAGAAAGTCAGCTCTGGATGTTGTCCCCCCTCCCAACCCAACTAAAATTGATGAGGAACGCTGTTCTGGTCACTCCAGGGTCACGAGAACAGTGAGGCACTTCTGAAACAAACTCATTAGGAACACCAGAAAAAAAAAACCAAAAAAAAACTAAGTAAGGAGCCCAAAAACTCCTCTAAAACATCCACCCTCCGACAAATTTCCGCATCTTAACAGTTCTGTGTCCTTCTGAGGCTTGGAGGCTACAGGCTGCTCACATAGACCCGGCAGTCCTCCTGCTCGCCGTCGCTGATCTGGCAGCTTGGTGAGAGTCCCGGTTGCTCCGCCCCGCCCCCCGCGCAGTCCTGCCCCTGGTCCCTGTGGGTGTTGAACGGTGTCAGCTTCCCATTTGGGCTGGGCTTGCCATTCAAGAAGCTGTCAGCCGCTGACTCCATTTCCTCTATCGTCATGTCGCAGGCGTCTGCCAGCTCGTGCGTCGCCACCTGCAGGAATCGGGGGTCCTGAGCAAACTGCGCCAGCCCTTCGGAGATCAGCACCTGGATATGGGAAGGGAGGCAAAAAGAATTACTGGAGACCAAAGAGAAAGAGTATCTACTTACATAGCACATCCTTCTACATCAGTCCATTGGAGTCGCCTCCATGTGCCAAGGCCTGGATTTAATACCGAGACTCCAACTTTAAGCCGGCAGCCATTAAATGGCATACGTGTGGCCGTCGGCTGGGTAGCAGAGGCTGGAGGCTCAAGGGCACAAATATTTTTGGGGCTTCCCCAATAATGGAGTATAATCGGGATATGTACCCCGCTTACCGCTTCCACTAAACTGCTAGCACTGCCATGGTGCTGCCGGCTCTGATCCCGAGGGAGGCAGGGTACTGTGAGGGAGGACGGACGGCCTTGGTCAAGGCTGCAGTCGCTGCAGTGCACGGAGGGGAAGCTGCTGTTCAGGTTCTCGATGGACCCTGATTCTCCATGCAGCCTCAGTGCTGGCACTGCCTGCTGCGCCCAGCCCCGAGAACACGGCGTGGTGGGCGGCGTGGAGCACAGACGCGAGAAGGCTGTGGGTGAGTGACTCCTTCTCAATAGAGGGCTGAGGCCGGCCACCGCTAACGCCTGAGAGGGAAAGAGGACAATGGAGGAAGACATAGACACCAAGTTACGATGGCGCTCCTATACACAAAGATGGGTTTCTAGTACCTAAAATGAACATAAATTCCATAACAGAAGACTTATTAAATTCTCAGATCCTTCTATGACCCATCCCTGGCTGGAGTCTTTCTGAATTCCATGTAAGGTCCATGGTTGTAGCCAGGTTATAAACTGTGGAACCTGATACCGAGTTTGCTTTTGAGCGCCCGCCATATTTTTGAACCACCCCTTATCTTGAGTGTGGCCTTCACAGTACTCTACCTGATGATGTACAAGATGGAGCTGCGGCAAGACGGCTTTAGGAGACGTGTCCGCCCCCTGATTCCGGTACCTTCTTAGGCATTCCAAGTGGAATGACGCCCTCCTGCCTGCAAAGACATTAAGAAGATGAGTGCTGTAGAGGAGAGGCTTAAGATGCAGGGTCCCACACCCATTAGGTTACTCTCGCCCATAACGCCTAAGGGTGAGCAGCTACGTTACCTAATGAGGCGGAGCGCAGGAAGCTTCTTTTAGGAGATGGAGAGTGCCCTCTCTCCACCTCGGCCTCTGGCGGAGTCAGCTGACGGCTCTCCTCATCTCGGTCGGAGAACCTGCAAGACATGTCAACGATGTTTAAGTCCTGGGGTCCCAGATCCTTCAGGCTCCCGAGGTAACAGACCCTCAACCACTGAACAAGCATCATGGGGGGATTCCTTAATGCTGGGGGTCACCAATGTCCATCGTTATGTCATAGAATTTATGTATGTATTCATGGAGTTACAGTATATCAGGCAAAATGATACACTAGCCAACGATCCCAATAATTATGAACCAAAGATTGATTCATGTATTTTTTTTCTATTGATTTTATTGTTTTTTTTGAATTTTTCTCACATGTCTGAGCAGAGCAGACTGGGCTCACTACAGTATTCCACATCCTCGCTGGCATCGTACGTCTCATCTTGCGATGGCTCCTCTCGGCATATGATGGGCAGGCGGCTATCCCTGGACACGGAACTGAGGAAGAAATGGGAAAAAAAGGTTGGTAGAACCAAGTAGCACTTTCCGTTCTCCATACTTTCTTCCCTTGGTGAATTGGCAGGTACCGCCGCTGTGGAGAGACCTACGTCACGGTACCAACGTCCCACCCACTAAGAACTGTGGATTCCGGGGTATGTGAGAGGCTTTTATGGAGTGAAAAGATGTTTTGAACAATTCTAATGAATTTTTAATGAAAGCTCGAGAATACCAATGGACGGATTTCCTAAATATCTTTAAGCAATCGCTGTATTCTTGAAGAGCATGGAACTTCTCCATCGTAGGAGGTTTATATTAACCCATGCTGGTTGAATATAAAACAAAGATGGCGGCGGTCTTGGTGTTAATCTAATACCATGGGATTTCCAGAGTGGCAATCAGTTTTAGCGGATGTTGAATATGCAATGACAAAGAAATGGCAATTATTTTATTTCTTTTTGTGGATATGGTTTGCTACCATGAGCCATAACCAGCGTATGGTACTGATTTATCCAGGCGAGAGACACCTACCGTCCCCAAACCTCGCAATAACACGTCCTACGTTGGCAGAGAGAGAGAAACAGAAACAGCCGATCATGTGGAGCGAGGGAAGATAGTCCCTAAGTTGTATGTCCATGATTCTCATTAGATAGATTATCATGTTTACAGAACGCTACCATACCAGCCTGGTGATATCTCACCTCTTGGAGCCAAGTTTCCAGGATCCATGAGCCCGCGCCGGGCGACTCTGCCCCTCCACAGTGCTGACTGTGCTCTGGTAACTGGGCAGGCTGGGAAGACGTACCAGAGCTGTATTGTTAGCGTTATTAATGTTGGCGTTGGAGCCCGAGGAAGAGTAGCTACTGGGGGTGAAGGTCGAGTCCACCAACTTCTCGTGGGAAGGGGAATCCAAGTCCCCCGGCACACCCGATGTTTTGTTGATGTGCAGAGGCCGCTGGGTGGTGAAGGTCTGAGGGAATGCACTCCGAACCTCACTCTGGTAATAGCTGACATGGTTTCCAAACAGCCCCCCGGCCCTCTGAAAATCAGAGATACAAAATAGGCTGGGTGTATGTCAGGGAGATAACAACGCGTTACGGTACTAAAGTACAGATCAAACAGGTGGCAGGATATCTAGACCAAGGGATAACTACATACGAGGGATCATCGCAGAGATACAATGCGATACACAACAAAGACAGATAGGTGGTACGATATAGTGATAAAGTGTGGGGTATATTATATATATTAATCAGACCAAATGAGTGATCTGTGTGACGGTGGGGATAAAAGCTTTTCAGACTATGAACCACACTTGGGGGTTTACTCACGAAAGAGTTTTAGGACCCCAGTGAGTGACCCCTGACATTCAGTACTGGATGAGTAACTGTATCACAGCCTCCGTATTAACAACATGGACTCCTAAAGATCATATATGTTGGTATATACACATAGGAATGTATCTCGAAAAGACACGCACGGTCCAGATTTAAGGGATTACCCAACCGTGTTGCCGTAAAACCACCCAAAACCTGGACTACAGGGAACATAGACCGGCATCGCACTCTGTCTGTTACAAGATGATAAGACAGAGCAAAAGGTTTCTGACTGTTGGCTGTTGATGTCAACTTATAAGCCCCCCGGACCAGGCGCCCGATTAGAAGACTTCTTCTACGTGTTATGAGTTATAGAACGCACCCTAAAGATGTCATCCTCAGACGCAGCAGAAACGGCTTCCTTCATAGCTTTGTCCAGCTCCTCTTCGGCTGTCAGATCCCCGGAGATGGCTCTGCGTATCTCTGGCCCTATATCATGCAGAGTACGTAGCCCGGCCTAAGGGTGACCAAAGTGGGTGAATATTTGGCATAGGAAACATCTAAGTTTAACAATTTAACTTTATCTTCTGTGCTGCAACTCAGGTACCACCATCCTAACTCCTCTACCCCAACAAAAATATTGTCCATCCATAAGTTTTGACCTTCTGCCTCATTTACCCCATCAGACCCATTCCTACACCAAGTCCAGACCTGGCTTGCAAAATCCAAATTCCATTGTCATTTTAAGTATAAATTAAGTTTTTGAGACAACAAAGAGTATCAAATGCATTGTTAATGTCATCGGTGACATCCAACCTTAGTAGATCTCTCTTCTAAGCATCGGCTAAGCTTGAGGTGTGAAGGGGGCAGTATTCGGTACCTGCAGAGAGAGGGCATTGCGTTGGGACGGTTTCACCACAAGACCCTCTTCTTTTCGCTTCTTGAATTTTCTGAAATACTCCTGGATCAGAAAGGTGGCATAAAACTTCCCCACGGTGACCTCGTCATCTGGAGAGAAGGCAGGAGTAGAGTTAGAAGACAGAAACCACTTATACCAATTTTATACTGTTTTTAGATACTTCTGGTATTGGCCAAACTGCCCAAGGGTGCCAAATGATTCATAAAACTTACAAGAAATACCAAAGGACGGGAGCCATATCTAAGCTACAAGAAGAGAAGATCGGTCTACGACCATTGAAGGCACAAGCTTTAGGGAAAGAGCAATACCAAAAGGCGTATTCGCAAGGACCACCGGTGACCCACAATGTTAAAACTACAGCTTAACCACAGTCTGCCTGATAGACAACCGCCATGAGAGGTCCCAACTCACCCCCGGCAGGCGGCACCACCTGGTCCAACAACTTCATACTTGTCCTCTTCCAGATCTTTTTAATGATGGCCCTCAGCTCCTCGTTGGCCTGCTCCAAATTACCTGCAGAGAGGGACACATCTACATCTTCACATACATTTATCCACGGACAGAACGTGAGGTGGGCGAGATGCGCAAAAGGGAAAAGAGCAGGAGACGGCAAACAGGTGGGCAAAGACCCCAGAGAACCCACAGGAGAAATAAGGCAGAGACGAGAGAGAGACGGACATGCGGTTAAAGGACAAAAATGTGGAAAGCCGGAAATTTGGAGGCTTCTGGTCAATGATAGCTTCTGAGTCTAGATAAGGAGCCATGTTTTGAGGGTATCTCTGCTTCCGCACGGCGGATCGGGTTGAGACATCATCAAGAGGGGTGACAGTTTGGGTAGTAAAGGAACTGGATACAATGTATCAGCACAGCGGGGGTTTACAGAGAGCCAAGAAATGGAAAGAGATCCTATTCCTTCCAGTGTTAAGAAGAAAGGATGAGGCTTAGATATCTTAAAATATATACTTTTGGGAACTTTAAGAAAGTCTTTGGTTGTTATAAAGCTTCAGTAGCAAACCATGGAATGACCCCCCCCCCGGGAGACGGATTTGCCACGTTTGCCTGTTAATGATTTTGGTGTTTGGGGTCCGGAACAGAGCGGGCAGCGGTGGGAATGGATTGGGAATTACCGTCCGTTTTGATGCACAGGGAGGTCCTGACCAGTGCAAAGAGCGTGGCGTTAAACATGACCGTCCCGTCGCTGTTCAGCGGCATGTTCATGGCGACGAGGCGCTGCGTGGAATAAACGGAGAGATATGAGGACTGGGAGGCGGATGTACAGCGTATACCAGGGGGACGCGCTGTGTAACGGGGGAGTCAAACTCACTTAATAACTAAGTGTCGAAAGGCATTATTAAAACAGCAGCACCCAATGTTTTTTAAATAACTAGAATCCAATTAAAAACGACATTTTAAAAAGTATTGTGCTGTTTTCTAGTTTGTATAAAACGTATGCATACGTTCATAACAACTAGAAACGTTTTAAACAACAGAATGGCTCAGTCTCAATCACACAGCTAGACACTCTGACTAATGAAAGTCTATGGAAGAATGGACTTCATTAGCATTGCCATAAAGGGGGTCATTACTGTATACAGCGCTGGGGGGTATATTACTGTATACAGGATTATTACTGTAATACTGGGGGTTATATTACTGTATACAGCGCTGGGGGGTTATATTACTGTATATCAGCGCTGGGGTTATTCTGTATACAGCGCTGGGGGTTTATTACTGTATAGCAGCTGGGGGTTATATTATGTATACGGCTGGGGGGGTTATATTACTGTATACAGCGCTGGGGGTTACTGTATTGGGGTATATACAAGCGCTATTACTGTAGTGCTGGGGGGTTATATTAACTGTATACAGCGCTGGGGGTTATATTACTGTATACAGCGCTGGGGGTTATTACTGTATACAGTGCTGGGGGGGTTATATTACTTACTCCCTTGAGAACTAAGAATCCATGGGACCCCCTAATACCAGGGGAGGGCTGCCATTTTCTGCCTTGGGGGGCAGGTAAAGCCAAATGGCCAGATCTTCCCCATGCCCCCCCCCAACATCAGCACTTTCACGCATATGTACACACACTCATACTAACGCTAACACTCATTCACACGCTTACACATAATACGTTGTGTGACCCTGCTGCTTTCCTGTCTCTCCAGGTCGGGCTGACCCTTTGTGAAGACTTTTGGTCTGGGAATGGCCCCCATACCCCCCTGGGCCAGCCTGCCCCTAGACCTGTGGATCCATCAAGCAGCCCCTACATTACACCCCCTGTCTGTAGACCAGCGTGACATTTCTCTACCTTACAAGCCACGCGATGTGGACACAGCTTCCCAAAACCCAGCGGGGGCTGAATCCGCCTCAGCAGGGTCACCACGTCCAGATGTTTGATCCGGCCTCTGGGGAGAGTAAGGGGGGGGGGGCATTAACATACATTATTCAAACTGCATACATACAGAGGACATATAGTGAAAGTGGACATATATATAATAAACAAAATATCATGATACATGAGAGCAATCAATCAGCTCTATGCCTTTGCTGAAGGCAACATGGGCCCTTGTGGTCTGGCTCAACACCTGTGTTACTGTGCAGATGAATTTGGGGGTCCTTACTTTGCCTCTGGATCATACTCTGCCCAAATCCGTTTGAATTCATCCAGATGATGAGGGCCCAATATGGACCAATCCCGCGTCAGATAGTCAAAATTATCCATAATGACCGCGACAAACAGATTAATGATCTGCGGAGAGAAACGCCGGACGTTTTATTCTTAACATCCTCACAAAATGCGGAAATAATAAAAATGGCAGAAATACTTAATTAGAAATAATTATTCACCGGGAGGCTTTTCCACGCATCTACTACTCTCTCAGTAACGTTAGATTTAACTTTTAAATTGTCACATGAGCAACACGATGCGCGATAGATTAGACAGCTGCCCGCGGGATCCATACTCACCAAGAAGGCGCAGAGCATATAGAAGCTGATAAAGTAGAAGACGGCGAAACTGCTGCCGCAGGAGTATTCCCCCTCGCTGGAGTGGTGCGTCTCTGATTCGGGGTCACACCTTTTGTTGGGGAGACAGGCCAGCATGATCTCCTGCCAGGCCTCCCCCGTGGCACACCTGGGAGGGGGGGGGATTTGATTTTAAGAGATAAAATGGTAAATTCAGGACTTTTTGCCTGTGCTTGAACACAGGTGGCTTTATTAAGAATATATTTCCCTCCCAACAAGCTTCACAAGGATCATTGTTAGAACCCTATGTGATGGGCTGAAAAAGGGTCGGCTCATTTAGGACCCCCGCATTACCATCATCCCCCGGGGACTCACCTGAACAGAAGCAGAACAGCCTGAGGGAACGTCTGAAAGTTGTTGTTTCTGTTGATTTCCGTGGTGTCATTTAAAGCAATTTTTCCAAAAACCTGCAAAAAAAAAAGTAAGTATATCAGCCTTTTCCAGAAAAAATAAATTGCTAGGAGTCTGCGGCTACAAAACACGTGGGTCGATGATGCTCTGTTGGTGGAGTTTGGACCATGCCCCAGGACCCAGACGGAGGAGGTAGGGGGTTCCTGGCCCAGAGCACCATGGAGAGTTCCTCAGGGCAACAAAACATGAACACGTAGTGCAGCCGTCCCGCTTACCTGCATGCCAATCACCGCGTAGATGAAGAAGAGCATGACAATCAGCAAAGCCACGTACGGGAGAGCCTGCGGGGAACAGGACAAGTCTACGGTCAGGGGCGGAAAAACTGCGTTACCGAAGAATGGGTCAAGAACCCAAAGAGTCGGAGGTCATTTACAACATTCTCTCGGCTTCTTAAAATGCGGTGCTCATACCTACGCCCCCCCCCGCCAACGTTTCAAAATGGCCTCCTACCCAGTGAACATTCTCAACACCCAGAAAAGAGGGGCATCAGGGGAGGAAAGAAGGATTTGGGTCTCTAAAAAGGCCCATTGATAACGAAGATCAATAATTCATCTCCATCCTCTAATATTCTATTTTGATCATTGAAATATTTACATCCAAAACCCATTTAACCCCTTAAGGACAATGGGCGGTCCCTAAACCCATTGAAAACAATGCATTTTGAGCCCGTACGTGTACAGGCTTTGTCATTAAGGGGTTAATATGATAAATACCATGGAGCTTACAGTCAGTTATTTAGCTGTAGTTTCCGGACTGTCAGGCAGGGGGCGCTGTCTCTCCGCATACAGATTATGTCATACGACAGGCACATCATTTAACCAGAGAGCAACATCACATTGACATCACTCTGACGTCAGCAGCCCTTGGGGTGTCCTGGGGGGGGGGTTATTTTACCCAAGGAGGGGCATCGGGCCAAGGAAACTAATTAAACATTTAATACAACCCCTTCCCCTCGGGGAACTATATTGTAATGTCTTTATATACGGCTGATACTCGCTTTCTGTTTGTGATTGTTGTCGAAAACATTTCAATGTTCTGCCTCGTCTTTACCCTTTTGGTGCCAGAGAGTTAGCAGGTTGACTAAGTGGGGAATGTGGGGGGCAAATTCTGCCTCTATAAATTTATCCACAGCAAGCAATGCCACCGGTGGGGCGTCAGACAACAGGTTAATACTTTTCCCCCCGATGTAGTATATTCTGTTACCTGGAAGGATTTGATAAAAGTCCAAAGCAGGGTGCGTATCCCTTCTCCGCGGCTGAGAAGCTTCACCAGGCGCATGACTCGGAAGAGCCTGAAGAAGGTGATGGAGATTCGGGAGTTCTCCTCCACATTCTGGAATCCAGAGTAGAGGGGGGGTAGGTTACAGAGCACACGGGGCAGGAAAAGAGGTATGGGAGACCCATCTATGGAGCTCAAGAAGATGACTTCTGCACTATATTTACGATATATATATATCTTACCGTTCCTGCCAAACCCAGATACTGTCCACTACAAGGACATCCTCATAACAGGAGCTAACCCGAGGACAAGCGGCCCTACTGTAGTCCTCAACTAGACTTCTTCTAATACATGGGGCTTTAATTGAGTAACTACCTCTCTATTGTTAATTGCATGAATGGCATCTGACTGAATGGGGGGCCGTAATCTTCCCTGGCACAGTGCTGGAGGTTGGACCCTACAGAGCAAGACCCACGAGTCTCAATGACATCTCCAAAGTGGACCATTTGAATGGAGACGCCAAACTAGAGTTAACCATGAGTCTTGGTTCCTAGGGTTGGGTTGCAAGAACCGACTTCATATTAGTGCCTTGCACTGACTTCTTTAGCACAGTGTTTAGCAGGTATGGCCTTTATCTGTTGTCCTTGTAGATGCGGGGAAAACATCTCAAAGAATATCCAGGTCTCACCTTGTGTATCCCTGTCTGACAATTCAGGTTCAGCCCTCCCAGCCTCAACCAAAGCCAAAGAATAAGTGACCAGGTCAAAGTGTTAAGCTTTCTTATTTTATTTTTATATCTCATTTTCCCTTCAAACTATGGAACCTTTGGCTCGCCCCACCAATATACAACTTGCGCTAACGCTAATAATTGCCCCTAAAGAAAATTTACATTTTTTTTTGGTTTTTCTCCCAAAACACACACACACCTGCTGGAAGAAAAGCATCAAACTGGCGAGAGAACGGAACACTGTTACTTCTTGCTGAGAAGGTGCGCAGGGCTGCCCTCCTTTTATTCGGAGCCCTACCGGCAGTACAGCTCGTAAAAATAATAATAATAATAAAAAAAAATAAAAACAGGAAAAAAAAACACCCTGTCACATTACGCCCAGCAGCACCTAGAGATTAAGCCCTGTTTCTCGGCGTCTGTGGTTCTTTACGGTGACAGCTGCACAATCAAATTAAAGCAACTGTTGAATGGTTGTGAATTCTAAGTGAGCTTGACTTGAAAAACAGCCAACAAAAATCCGAGAATTCTTGTTTTTTTTAAGGCTACATCCCCAAATTATATTTTTTTGGAGGGGTAAACGCTCTGATCTAAGACTAACTATAGCAACTAATCAAGGACTATCCTTGGACTAAAGGCCACAATGTCTTCGGAACCTGGCAACCCAACTGTATCTCCTAAGGATCTTCTGATACATTGTATACATTCTGATACGTTATGGGGTTCATTCATTCGCCTGCACACCTACGAGGTGGACCTCTAATCAGCTGGTTGTGGAGACCAACTTCAGAAGATGTACACACACACATATATATATCGTGAGCATGGGCTTTTCTGAGGGCAAACGCAGCAAATATAATGTAAAGGTCTACCTAACGGCCATCTCTGAAGCTCCATAATGAAATATGTTCCAGTGAGGAGATGTTCCCAATGGGTTTATCATTGTGAGGGACAGTTGGGAGAATCACCTACCATAAACCTTGAATGTTGTCCTATAGCCAAACATTAACAAATATTGCCGATAGGTACGATTGAATGCATCGTTCTCAGCAAGAACCTTAACCGTTCCGTTGTCTCCGGGTTAATCTACCAGAAAGGTTTAAAAAAAAAACGGCCGGACCGTTCCTTTCTAGCAGCGAAGGAGATAACAGAATCCAGGAGAAGCTTTACAAGTACGAAAAAAGTGGTACAAACATAAAAACGACAAATCCACAGCTCAGTAGACACCAGACCAAACACCACATAGAAGCCACAGGGCATGCAGAGAGATAGCGAGAGGTTGGACAAGGTTCGAAGAGCCCCCCCCCCCTGAGAAGGGGACACACGAGTGATACAGTGTTTCAGAGGTAGGAAGGTGATACGTGTTCTGGAGTGGAGTATTATTCTTACCATGGAGGAGGAGCATTGGGCATGTTCACCTGGCTTTAAAGAAAGGTAGACAGAGATAACATGTAATTTTTGGCTAGATCCACAGGGTGGGAAAATACATTCAAAGTTCGGAGCAGAGGGGGGCAGCGGGGGGCAAAAGCAAAGTACAAAAGCTAAATGTTAGCGGTACAGAATACGTCATACAACCCTGAAACCTGGGACCTACAGAACTGGAGTATTAGATTTGCTGCATTCTCCTCCTACCCTGTCGTGTTTTTGCTCAATTCTGATCATTCGTTCCTTTAGAATGTGACAAAAGTAAAAGGGGGTCTTATTCACTTAATAGTGAGAGGAGATACCATCTCCGCGGGGGAAAGGGAGGAGGAACATCTATGGGTTGGCGTTACGTTTAGTTAGGGGCAACCGGACTATGCAAAGTTACAAGATAACAGGGTTAGTTAGCGGTAGCCGGCTCACCGAAACGGAAAAGGTTTTTAACTGGCAAAAAAGTTAAATAAAAATTGTTCCTGGAGGATTTATAGCAAAAAATAAATGAATCAGAATTTCAGACCCTTCCTTGTTAATTCCCACAGGAACAAAGACCACTCAATGAAAAAGTATCCCGTCTGCTGACATCACCACAGGAAGCGTTTTAGGAAACGTGGCATGCTTCATGATGTCACAAGTGGTCGGGTGATGTAAATATCATGATGGACATGACGCAAATGGCTACGGAGACTTCAGTAACGGGGTTTCTAACAGAAAGTGCTACCATCCTGGATATGGACAGTCTTCGTTCGGCTCATCAGTAGCAGGTTACCTGCCTAGGTGAGGTTACTAGCCTTGGTAACATTACCTGTGACTAGTTAACTAGACAAGGTTGGTCCTTTTTAATGTAGATAAACCTACCGGCTACAAACTAACCAGACATCATAAGGTTGCCAACCACAATGGCACAATGTCAAGGTTAGCACAAAGAGTTAAAGCTCTACTAACTATTGCACCAACACTGGGGCATTAGGATACTTAGATGGCTTAGATGGAATGGAAGGAAGGTTTACTTTACCAAGAGGGTAGTAGATAAGTGGAAGAGCCACCCAGCACAAGTGGTAGATGCTAATACAGAGAGGGAAGTTAAACATGCGTGGGATTGGCATACGGCTCCTGAATCTAAGACGAGACCAACGACTGATTAAGGTTTGAGTCTCGATGGGGCCGATCGGCCATCAAATTCTATATTTCTGCTTAAAAATGTTGGCCAAATTTAGTATTATAGAACATAGTTTCCCATTAGACAATGGCTCCTTTAACAAGGCAGATATAGTGGGTTTGATACATCCCTGCATATACATTTTTTGGAGGAATATCGTTATTTAATTAATTTGGAGAGAAAAAAATACAAATGTGTAAAGTTTCTGTAACCTTAAATACTTTGTAACAATGTAACGTGGTTCTATCCACCATTAATGGGTCGCCTATCCTTTTTACACACGGGAGCCACCACAGCGAAGAACACAAGGCAAAGGTATAAGAGACAGTGTAGGGGGTGTAAGATATAGTTAGTATAAAGAAAAGAGGGGGTTAATCCCTTCTAGCGATGAGGGGGGCTATGGCTCTGATACAATAAAGAGTTAAAGATCATAGAAAATCTTATTTCAGCTAATCTTTTTCTATATGAATTTAATTAATTCGGGGCCATAGGGAGTAAATATTTTTTAGATGTTACATTTTTTAACACCCTGGCATTCAACAGGTTAATGCAAACATCTAACACATGGTTTATATACAAATCTGAGTCTTCATGGGTAGGTATGGCATCGGTGTATAATCTACGTATTATACTGTAACTATTCTAAAGTTTGTGTTTTTTAACTCAAATAAAACTTCGCAAAGTGTGATAACAGGGCTAAAACGAAAAGTCGGCCCAGTCATTCGGAAACTGAATCGAGGGAATTCATTATTCATGGTAATCATGGTAATTAAAACAGGAAAAGGTGGATATATAGGGCTTGATTCAATGATCTAAAAAATGAACTTTTTTCCCCCAAAAAAGCCATACTCGCAGCTAAGCAATTAAACTCCCAAGATAAAAAAAATCTGAGAACCAATGCTAACTGCTAAAAGAAAATCAAAGAAAAAATTCCTAACCTATGCTATTGCATATTATTATTGCCACCGCAGAAGCTCATTACAGCTCATATGGTAGTAGAGCTAGTAATGCGAGGTGTTAAATGAATATATTTGATAATATAATATTATTTTATACTATTATTATTTTATTATTTTACAGTTAATATTATGTATCACCTCGTTGGCATTTAAAGGACTACATTGTCAATTTAATTGTAGTAGAATCACGAAGACCAATTCATTTTCAGACTGGTCATTGAATCGAGCCCATTTTTTTGGTTTAATATCACATTTAAAGTAATTTTCTCATGTAATTGGCTTTTCTTCTCCTAAGTGACCTATTGCATCCGTTAAATAATTGTTTTTATCATCCGCGCGGAAAGATGGGAAGGGGTTAGAAGGCGTTCTTTGCGACTCATAATTAAGAACTCAACAGCTAATATTAATAATAAGGAAATATTCTATTAAAATAGATTTAAAAACTGTAAGGCTTTTGAGAACTGCCAACATAATTGCAGTTTTTTATATTCTAACGATTATTATACATTTTTGACAGGTAGTGTCTGGCTTTTAAAGTCGCTGATTAGGAGGACATTTTTATCAGATCTTTTGCTTTATTCATCACTGAAAAAGCACATTGATTTTTTTTCTGTTGATATGGCAACAGGGTAAAATTTGCTTAGATTTAAGAAATTATTTTTGGAATTGAGTACCGGTAGTACCTACGCTAGAGTAAAAAAAAAAAAGACATTTCATGAAGATGCCATGTTTAATTCCCTTTATTCTAGGGTTAATTACGGTAGTTAATGGGGTAATTACCCCAGTGATGGACGTCTATGTTACTGGTCTGTATTATCATGGGGCATTTGACTGGTTTAAGAATGAAGAATTTTTACATTTACATCACATAATCTAAGCAGGCTAATAGAATTGTTAATTTTAGATTGGCCACGCCCTCTGTTAATACAAAGTGACATCACTGATCCTTTTATGGAAAGCACTCACAAGTCATCGATATATCCTGTTATATATCCTCTTGCCATAACCTCTTGTTTTACATTATTTTTAGGAACACTAAGAATCCCATACATAGCTTATTTTTAGATATTTAATTATTAAATATTTTTATTTACCATCTTTTTATGTTCTTATGTTTTTATGTTAGCCCTATCCAAGGCATGGGCAAGGGCAGGGGTGGTATGTTAGAGAATTTCGGGGGGCTACTGAGGATGCTGTTCCTTTTAGTAGAGAAGGTTTCCGAGGAGAACTCAAGTCCAGATCTCCTCTCAATGTAACGTCCCATCACAGATTTGTGGGTATGCTGCCTGGGAAGGTGGAAGACCCCGCCCACTATTAATGACATATGTGACCTCATAACCCCTTAAATTTGAGATTATCCATAAAAGGATCCGTGATGTCACATTTTAGCAACAGAGGGCGTGGCCAATCTAAAACCCGTCTAAAACACGGGGAATTAAATAAATTAAATTAATCAAATTAAAGTTAAAAACTATTGATCAAGATCTTGCTATAACACAGCCCATGGTAACGCTTTATCACTCCCTACTCCTCTTATATGATCTTCATTCATTTCCCTATTTCTTTATTCTTTCTACACATTCTTTGATGTGTCTTACATTATTTTATAACACAAAAATTACAAAAAAAACAAAAAAATCAGAACTCTCTAGATATATTTAACCCTTTATGGGACAGAGGTGTGAGCTACAAATTAGAAATGAAGAGCAAACGTATTGCGCTCGAGACACCTCTCTGGTACGTAAAGGATTACTGGGTGAGAAAGCCCTGGTAACATCACTTTTACGGGCAGAGGGGATAGGCGGTGAGAAAAGAGAACGAGAAAGCCTGTAGAGAAACAGATGATTATATCATGCCAGGTTACGGAGAGCAGGGCCCGAACTGTATAGCAGGAGCTGGCGGAAGCCGAACGGGCTGAGATCACAGAGGGTGAGAGCGTGGGAACCAGGAAGGGGGTCGATACTGTCCTGAAAAGTCATATTAGGGTCCTGTCAGCATATCGATCTGGGCTCTATTCACTAAACCCTGCCATAGCCCATCTTACTTCCATAATTCACCAAAAGTCACTCGCTTAAATGGAATAGCCATGCTTAAAGATTATCACTGGTCAGGGTTGGACCGAGGAAGAAGAAGCTGCTACAATCAGTGTTGTAAATGTAACACAAGATACCTGACATCATATTTATCAGGGTGAAACTGAAATTCCAGGGTTGGTTTTTCTTTTTTTTACGGTACAGGGTCTGTCGTTAAAAATAATGTTGATACCCTTTAAAAAAAGAGGTTGTTTGTAAGGCATCTACCACGATTATAATACCGTTTTTTTAAAAAAGCACAAAAAATAAGCTACATTTTACAAACATGCCACACACGGGGTAAGCGTGAACAGTTTAGCAAAATGGACACTGGGAGGAAAGCCTTAGATTTTAAGTGAGGAACCGAGGGCTCTTTTTGGACAAGGTCAGCTCTTGTATGGTCGGTGACCGACGTCTACAGGGACAAGACAGCGGGAAGTGAGCATCGGTGGCTAATAAAACCTCCTCTTTTTTATCCTAATCTTTTTTATCCTAATCTGTGCAAATTTTGATCTTAAATTTAAAAAAAGTAAGGCTTAAAAATTTTCTAAAGACTCAAAAAAAATAGCATTTTTAATATTGCACTGTTTAATAAAATATTTCAGATGATCCCAGCATGCAGCTCATCATCCCCCTTTCTCATTGGCTATTTAACAACTCTGTAACATGTTTTATAATTGGTTAACAAGCCGGAGGTCTGATGAGTGTCCACAGAGTCCAAAGCTTTTAAATATATATATATTTTTTTAACAAAATATCTTAAAAACCACCTTATAAAGCGTAACCAATTAATAAATATAATCCTATGCTATATCCTATGCTATGTATATATACAGTATTTATTTTTTAAAAAGATAAAAATATTTTTTTTAAAAAAACATTTTAAAAGAGAAAAATATTTAATTTTTTTTTTTAAAGACTTTTTTTCTGTGATCAGCCAGTCCTGCTATACAGTTAATTTTCATGCCAGGAGGAGTATACGCAAGAATCAAAATCCTAACTCTTTCCGGAAAAAAAATAAAATAAAAAAAATAGAGTTTTTAAAAAATAAATAAATTCAAAAAACATAAAAAGAGTAAACGAGAGGAGGAAAGACAAAACGAGGAGGGGAAGGTTGTGCAGCCACAGTCACGGACAGACGATGGTTACTTACGTTTAGCTCTGTGATGGCTATATCAACAATGCTACCCACTACAATCAGTGCATCAAATGTGTTCCATGCATCACAGAAATAGTGCTACATGGGAGCCCGGGAGGATTGGAGGGAGGAAGAAAGAGAGAAAGAAAGAGAGAAAGAGAAAATCAAAGGAAAGGAAAAAATAAAAAGCATGAACAAGGGAAAAATGGAAAGAAAAATTAAGAGTAAAACAAAAAAAAAAAAAATTAGGAAAAGGTTACGAGGCGTTATATATAAATATTGATATGGCTCCTCTTGTGTTCGGCGGCTGGGTTTACCCTGTTAAACTGCACAATGACACTCCAACAATGTAACAAATGCTGTAGGGTGAGGATGGATGAGACAAGGAAAAGCCCCTTCTGCCCCCTTCCTCTGGCTGGCATGGGGTACAATTGGGACTGTTCCCTTCTCTCCTTCCATTCTCACTGGGGAGGAAAAGGAGTCTGCAAGATCAGTAAAGACATAACCAAGGAACAGGGCAGAGAGAAGCACCCAAACCAGCATGGAGAAGGGGAGAGGAGAGAAGGGGTGTGCAGGGATGGGGTGGGGGGGAGAGAGAGAGAGGAGATAGGTGCAATCCTGCCCCGATATACTTACATTGGTCTCGCTGAGAATGACGTCAACTACGCTGCCAATTACGATGAGAAAGTCAAAGACATTCCAAGGGTCAATAAAATAACCCTACATGGGGGAGTCGGGAGGCAAGGCAGGGTGGGAATTAAAAAGGATTGTTAGACAGACTTAAGACGTCAAATACAGTAGCAGCGCTCGACCGCCGCCCCTGGCCAGAGGAGCTCACAATCTAAGTTGTTGCAGGCCCCTCTGACACAGGAAGGGCCGAGCGACCATCCCACCGCTTTCCCACCCCCCACGCATCAAGCTGCTGCCATCCCAGCATCTGCAGCCCCGGTTTCACAGTGTTAACAGGCTTAAGATACACTTAAAAAAAAAAAGACTGAGCCAGCAGTGAAGGGGTTAAGCGTCGACACCAAACCTTGTGATTTTTTTTGCCTGTGACTGTTGTGTATATCAAGGTGAAGTGAAGCGCGTTGGCAAGGGACGTCCTGTGTATATATATATATAATTATTATTATTATTTATTTTATTATTTTTTATATTTTTACATTTATTTATTATTTATTTATTATTGACAGGCCAAGTCATATTTATTTATTATCACAAAACTGGAGCAATTCTTGTGCAGAATTCTAACTTGTGAGAAATAAACATATAAACCAAAAGAATATTCCTGCTAATTGTACCATCAAATCTCCATGAAATCTTTCTGCCATTAAGTTCTATGTTTCTATTACCATAATGAGCAATGGGGTGCTCCTTCTGAACGGACCGTTTCATTGGTTGCTATGGTGATAATGATAAGACCACTTTTCAAACTAGATTTTTTTGTGTTTTTCTTTAAATATCTAAGAGATAGGGAGATAGATAAGTGGAACAGCCCCTCAGCAGAAGTGGTAGCGGCTATTACAGTGAGACACGTGGAGGTGGGAAGAAGATGAAAAAAACAGGGAAAGCTAATATGGCAATGAGGGGTTAATGCAGGAATGGGGGGGGGCAGAACAATTTACCATATTTGTATAAAATGGGGAAACTAAAAAGAGAGAAAAGGCAAAATAAATGTTGCTACAGTGGAAGGTCCCAGTCTGACACCCTGAGTCCTGCACTCGACTAGAACAGTAACAATCTGGATACTGTGTCAGGTTATAACATAGTAATGATCTATATAATATATCCGATTAGAACATAGTTATGATCTATATAATATATCCGATTAGAACAAAGTAATGATCTATATAATATATCCGATTGAACATAGTAATGATCTATATAATATATCCGATTAGAACATCGTATGATCCTATATAATTATAGATAGACCATCGTGATGCATCTATATAATATATCCGATTAGAACATAGTAATGTCTATATAATATATCCTATTTAGAACAGTAATCATATATATATCGATAGCAAGTGATCTATATAATATACCGATTAGAACCTGATCTATATTAATATATCGAATTAGACATAGTAATATGATCTATATAATATATCCGATTAGAACATAGTAATGATCTATATAAATATCATCCGATTCATTTAGACATCGTGATATCTATATAATATCTGATTAAACATAGTAATGTCTATATATATATCCGATAGAACATAGTAATGATCTATATAATATATCGATTAGAACATAGTAATGATCTAAATAATATATCCGATTAGAACATAGTAATGATCTATATAATATATCCGATTAGAACATAATAATGATCTATATAATATATCCGATTAGAACATAGTAATGATCTATATAATATATTCGATTAGAACATCGTGATGATCTATATAATATATCCGATTATAACATAGTAATGATCTATATAATATATCCGATTAGAACATAGTAATGATCTATATAATATATCCGATTAGAAACATCATTGATGATGTCTATATAATATATCCGATTAGAACATAGTAATGATCTATATAATATATCCGATTAGAACATAGTAATGATCTATATAATATATCCGATTAGAACATAGTAATGATCTATATAATATATCCGATTAGAACATAGTCATGATCTATATAATATATCTGATTAGAACATACCGGTAATAATGATCTATATAATATATCCAATTAGAACATAGTCATGATCTAGATTCTGTCTGAGATTAGAATTTAGTAATAATCTACATCCTTTATCAGAATAGAACCTAGTAACGATCTAGATACTGAATCCGATTAGAATGTAGTAACAATCTGGATACCGTATCAGATTACAACATAGTCATGATCTAGATTCTGTATCACACTAGAACATAATAACAACCCGGATAGTGTATCGGATCAGAACATTGTAACAATCTAGATACAATATCCAACTGGATCGGGACTCGGCTCAGAAGTTTGTGATCAGATTTGTCTGTTATCAGATCTGTTTTATTTGCTCAATTCCTTTCCTGTTTTATTTTTATTATTTCTATTCTCTGAAGATGCTTTCCGTTTATACTCGACCCTGCAGCATAGGTTGAACCTCCCGTTCTTTTGCTTTTACCCCCCTCTGCGCTTCCTTTTCTGGAATGAATTCTTAAATGTTTGACCTTTTGTCTAATTTTGAGTCCCTTTGGCTGCTTTACACAATAATGTAATTTGGTTTTGCTCTATTCTTCACCTGCTCTCCAGTATGAATGTTACCCGTTCCTCCGCTGAGAAGAACATCCCATGGGTGGAGATCTTGCTAGAGATCCAAGGTGCAGATGTGGCCCTCAAGTGGACAGACATCTCCGTCTATCTAACATCATAATGTTTTTTAGTAGAGGGAATGTGCATAAGGATGAGATTCTCCATCAGTTATCTCCACTGTCTACATGGCCTTACCCAACAAAGGACATCATCTATGTATCTTCTCAACGTCATCACAGACAATAGCTTTCAATGCGTTATCCATATAAATGACTCCTTACTTGGAACAGACATTAGTAAATGTAATTTTAGTGTCATTTAGGGCATAGTGGCCCATATGGCAACCCACTGGTGTTTTGGAGGATTTGGCATCTGAAACAGGTAGAGGGTTATGGCATTCTAAACGTTCCCACAATGGCGATGACTGTCCATAACTAGATGGGTCCGAATGAATGAATGTGTTTATCCACCCAATAAACTCTACATTGCCAACATTCACCAATGTCTTTGGTTTCTGTATATTTACTATTTTCGATTATTTTCCGATTCATGTTCTGATTCTTGGACATTAAATTCTCTGTAACTTAGAAAATGTTGAGCAGCCACCCAGCAGAAGTGGTAGAGGGTAATACAGTGAGGGTATTAAACATGCATGGGATAGACATACGGCTCCTGAATCTAAGACGAGACCAACGACTGATTAAGGTTTGAGTTGTGTGATCTGATCTGCTCGTCTCGGAGGAAACTCGCGGAATTTATCTGAAATGTCACTTAGTAAAGTGATGTTTTTTGCGCACAGGAAGCCGCGGCGCTGAGTTCCCTGCGTGCGATTGTTTAGATGATTGAATTCCCGGGCTGCAGATGGGGGGCAGAAGCACATTAGGGGCCCCTGCCGGTCTGTGGTTCCCAGGCAGTCCTGTTACACATTAGGACGCACATCTTCTGTGCCGCGTGGCATCTGTCGAAGGCTCCCGGTCGTACCGGGATCTTAGCCAAAGGCTGCTTTGGGCGTTAACCCCTTCACTGCTGGTAAGAACAGACGTGGATACATATATGTGTACTCTCTCAGTAGCGTAGAGAGGGTTAGTAGGTCTGTATAGTTAGGGATGTGCATTAGCAGGGGTGAAAGATTGGTGTCTTGATATTAGAAGGGGTAAGAGGTAAGTGCCCGTATGTATACAGAGTTTGTTAACTAATGCATGACTTTGGAGGAGAGTGTTAGATGTCCTGATGTCTGTGTATTAGGAGGGGAGAGGTAGGGGTCCTGATGTCTGTGTATTAGGAGGGGGTGAGAGGTAGGGGTCCTGGTGTCTGTGTATTAGGAGGGGTGAGGGGTAGGGTCCTGATGTCTGTGTATTAGGAGGTGAGGGGTAGGGGTCCTGGTGTCTGTGTATTAGGAGGGTGAGGGGTAGGGGTCCTGATGTCTGTGTATTAGGAGGGTGAGGGGTAGGGTCCTGGTGTCTGTGTATTAGGAGGGTGAGGGGTAGGTGTCCTGATGTCTGTGTATTAGGAGGGGTGAGGGGTAGGTGTCTGATGTCTGTGTATTAGGAGGAGAGAGTAGGTGTTCTGATGTCTGTGTATTAGGAGGGGTGAGGGGTAGGGGTCCTGATGTTTGTGTATTTAGAAGGGGTGACGGGTAGGGGTCCTGATGTCTGTGTATTAGGAAGGGGTAGGGGTGGGTCTGATGTCTGTGTATTAGGAGGGTGAGTCCTGATGTCTGTGTATTAGGAGGGGTGAGGGGTAGGGGTCCTGATGTCTGTGTATTAGGAGGGTGAGAGGTATGGGTCCTGACGTCTGTGTATTAGGAGGCCTGAGAATATGTTTGTGTATTATATAGAAAGGACATGGCGTTAGTATGATGTAAATAATATGCATTCCTGGAGTCAGTGTATTAGGTGACGAGATGCAAAAAACAAAAAACACAGGAAAGAAAAATAATCAGGAATCAGTGATTACAGCGCCGGGCAGCCTGGAAAGAGGAGCAGAGCCGTTAGCGGAGCGGTGGAGGGAGAGCTGAGATCCGGGCCGCAGATGGACGATGCCGAAAAAAAAACACCAAGAGACACCTGCAAAAAACGCTGCAACATGCGCATAACCCCGCCGTACGACTCCACCACCAGGGGGCAGACTTCCAAGCCTGGGACTGATGTATGTCACAGTGGTGTCCTGTCATACCCCCATCCTGCCAGTGGGAGGCAGCAGAGAGCTGATTCCCCATTCAAATCTCGCTGTTACTATGGAAGACCACCGTATGAATGTGAAGCAGTATTTCCCCAAACTGCCCTCAAAGTGCCACTACTGTTACTAGCGGGGCAAATTTAAAGGGCATCCTAACCTGCGTCAATCATGGGCTGGCCACACCTTCCAATTTAACCCTTTTGATGATAAAATTGCAAACTCGACCCATCCTTGGCGCTGAGAGGTTAAACACCAAGCGGGTTGTCTAAAAAAAAAAAGAGACTCTGGTGCAAAAATCTAACAAAAAGTTTTGCCAGGGTACCTGCAGATCGGACCATTCCGCTGGTTGCTATGGTTACAACATCCCTTTGCACTAGAATCACATTTTAGGCAGAGTGCCAACAGAGAAACCCATTAAGAAAAAAGGTGCTCGCCTTACAGGGAGCCCCGATACCCCGGGGGGGGGGGTTACTTTATACTCAGCGCGAAGTCAGGGCGCACAAGTGAATTCACCTCGTTTAAAGGAGGATGGCTCGCTGGCCACAATGTA
The DNA here is from genome assembly GCA_009364415.1 of Spea multiplicata. Taxonomy (NCBI): domain Eukaryota; kingdom Metazoa; phylum Chordata; class Amphibia; order Anura; family Pelobatidae; genus Spea; species Spea multiplicata. The sequence continues at coordinate 291,352 of VKOC01000349.1, forward strand.
ACGATGTAATTTAAAGTGTGGCAATAAGTGGCATGCTTCAGAAAAGTTTGGGAATACTACTTTCACCTAGCTTTTACTCAGTGGCTCCGGGGATTTGTGGGTTAATCAGTACCGTGCATCATCTTCCTCTTTATTGAGACGTTTGAAGGCAAATCCTTGAATAACAGATGGATTATTAAAGCCGCCCCCCCCCCGTACCCTTCTTCTAATCCAGGGGCGTCCAACCTGCGGCCCTCCAGCTGCTGCAGAACTACATCTCCCATCCTCCTCAGCCAGCCCCTGAGCTGAAAGAGCATTCTGGGAGATGTAATCCTGCAGCAGCTGGAGGGCCGCAGGTTGGACGCCCCTGTTCTAATCATTACCAAACCACAGCTGGCCCAACGTGGCCCCCAATAGCAAACATTAAATAAGGTCCCCCCCCCGAGATTCTCAGTACTCCCGCTGCTAAGCTGCCGCTGCCTCGGCTGGCTGGGGCCGCATCAAACTTCAGCTGGCAGGGCACAGTGGCCTAAACGGTTAACCACAGCCTTGTCAGCCTACACGTGTCCTCCATGCATTATGAAAGCAGAGTGTTTTTGCCCCTTCTGGCAGTAAAAGGGTTAAGGCTGGGGAGCAGATAAGCGAAACCCTTGTGAACGGGGGTCCTGGCGGCACTCGGGTCGGGTCGTTCACCTTCATCGCTGAGAATCCCAGATTTCCCAAGGGAAATATCTATAGCTCTCATGCCACGGGCAGAATTCTTTCGCATGCTCCCATGCGGCCGTGACGGGGTTAAAGGCAGAGCCCCGTAGTAATTTTAGCCCAGACATCGTGTGGGAGACTCCGGAGGACTCTTTGTGGACTCCCCGGACGCGCGAGACGTGAATACCGTGGGAAAAAATGGCCACCAAAGGATCTTTTATTTGTATTCCCGAGAACACATCAACATAGGGTTAAGTGCAGACCCAATAATGGGCTTTTTCCCCCCATTTATGAAGGAGGAGAGTTAATGAGTTAATAAATTGCCGATTCACGTTATAGAAAAGCATCACTGGGGCGATCCTCAGGCTTTATTCACTAAATGGAGAGTCTCGGATCCGTGTAATGTTTATAGAAGGGGCCAGGGTATCTGAGCCAGGGCAGAAGGGGGGCTCGGAGGGGAAATAGCCCATAGACGGAGGTGGCAAATTAAACGTTAACCCTTTCAGTGTGTGTGTGTAAAAAGGGGTATTACTGGGCACAGGTATCAGGGACTATAAATAAAAAGAGGGGCTCCAAGTTCAAACACAATAGTAGGGGACCTTAACTCTTGAAATGCCAGAGAGGGCCGTAACACCCTGTTTTTGTTGCATTAATCCCTTCCTTTCAATCAGGTGGGATCAAAGTGTTAGCTCCTGTCCTGCGGCAGACGAGCAAACTGAGATTTCGGGTTGGGTGCCAGATGCCCCCCGCGGTGCCTTCGGCAGCAGCTGGCGTAGCAGTGAGACGCCACGTCCCCCCTCCCGTCACGTTATGCCCACAGCGCCTCTCTCTACCTACCTTTGGTTTGAAGGCAATGAGTTTCAAGATCATCTCCACGGTGAAGAGGCCGGTGAAAAGCATATTGAGGATGTTCATGGCTTCCTTGAAAGAACAGCTCTGCCCGTAGTGCTAAAAAAAACGAGAGGAAGAAACGCATCTCACTGTCTTCTCCACCATTTATCAAATCGGAGTACTCACTCAACATATCTTATTTCTAAGTCAGCCTTAAGTGAGAATCATACCGCTGAGGATCTCCCTCTTGGTTGGCGCATGCCACCCAACTGTCCATTCTTTGGTCCCCAAATCCCTGTGCCCCATTTTCCTGCCCTGAAGCCCCTCTTTTCTAGGAGGTCAGAATGTTTGCTGGGTATGAGGGGATCGCAGGGTCCTACAACCCTAAAAGCCCCGATAATGGGTATAGAATCAGCCGGTGACCCTTCACACCAGTGCCCAGTGTCTAAGCTTCTAGCCTCCGGGGAGATCAATGGCACCGATGGAGGGTACCAGAACCCGAGGGTGTACGATGTACGTTTCTTACCTGCATGGCCAAGCAGATGGTGTTGAGGAGGATGAGGACGAACATGAGATACTCGAAGTAGGTCGAGTTCACCACGTACCACACTTTGTACTGGTATTGGTTTTTGGGTATGTATCTCCGCAGGGGACGCGCCTTCAGCGCGTACTCCACACACTGACGCTGCCGGGGAGACGGGGAGAAAAAGCAGTCAGAATAACAAATGCCGGAAAACACTGACATAATCATTTACAAGTCACACAGTCAAGTAAAGCTTCTCATGTGACGCAACAGCGGGGCCCGATAGGTTGTTGCCATTTCATTTGAGGCTGAAAGCTCTTAAATTGGCCGGCAGCGTTTGACCGACCCAAGATTCTTAATTTAAGTTCAATGAATACTTCCCAGGTGGTTGATGGCCCTTAACCGTCCCACAGACACCCATGTTCTGTCTGTGCCTCTATTATTCAAGTGGGATGCCCCTTAATTATTTTGCCCCCGGTGATTAAGCCCGCGCCAGGTTCTCCTGCCCCTAACGGTACCTCATTGCTATCTAATATTTAGCCTTGGGGGTCTACCTGGTTCTTGTCCAGTTCGCAGTTCTTGTACTCCTGCTCCCCCTGCTCCTGAAAGGTGACAATGACGAAACCGACAAAGATGTTCATCATGAAGAAGGCGATGATGATGATGTAGATGATGAAAAAGATGGAAATCTCCACTCGGTGGTTGAACACCGGACCTACGTCCTCCGTGTGCGAGTCGATGGCGCGGTACAGCAGCCTGGACGAGGGGCGACATAACAGCGGTCGTTAGGGAAGAAAGACACAGAGCTATTGAATTCATTGGGTTCTAAAAGTAATCATTAAAAAATAAGATGAAAATATACATGTTGCTTTATATATATATATATATATATATATAAAAATATATACATATAAATATATATATATATACACATATATACAAATATATATATATAAATACAAATATATATATACCGTAAATACAAATAAATAAATACAAATATCTACAAAAAAAAATATATATATATACATATATACAAACTATATATATATAAATAACAAATATATATATATACAAATATCTACAAGAACTAAATATACCGGCATATATACATATGTACAAATATATATATATATAATTATATATACAACAAATATATATATAAAATACAAATATATATACAAATATCTGCAAGAAAAAAAAATACATATATACAAATATATATATAAATATATATACACAAATATATATATATATATATATATATATATATACACAGTGGTGGCTAATTTAATCAAAGTATCCACCTTGCTTCTCTTTTTCACTTATTGCGCTCTAATAACAATATATTGAAAGCGGTTCGGACGCGTGCGGCTTTGATTCCGTTGGCATACAGATGTTTTTAGGACGCATCACGTTAATTGGTAGTGTAGACTCGAGCCAAAAATGTTCTAAACTGCGCAAAAAAACCATCTGGCAGATTCAACGCCGTGTAAAATTTGGCAGACGGGAAACCGGGGTGAATCCGTCAAAAGCATTTTAACCCCTTAATGACAAAGCCCGTACATGTACGGGCTCAAAATGCATTGTTTTCAATGGGTTTAGGGACCGCCCATTGTCCTTAAGGGGTTAACTCATAACGGAAACATTTCATAATGTTACTAATCACAAGACATTGTCGTTTCGTTTAGAACGTTTTTTTTTGACACATTGTTAATAATGGAGGAAAGTTTAGAAGATGATGCAATAAATGATGTCAGAATCTATTATTCTTTTCCTGTTTAGGGTGAGAACTAGAAGAAGAAGTCTGTTCTTCTTTGTCTGTGGTCCATAACCTTACACTTTTGGGTACCTGGTCTTATTGCCTAATCTTTTTTTTTATTCTAATTCTTTTTTACTCTTTTGTAGCTCCTTGAGCAGGAACAGAAGTCCCCAGAAAATAAAAATCAGTGGCGATTTAATATGGTTCAGCTGTGAATTTGGAGAATCAGCTGGGGTATTGATATTCAGTTATTTCACGGCAAAACATATCGAACGCTGAAATAAATGATCTCATTAGCCTTCATAGACAGTCCGAACGTAACAATCGCCAAATGAAAAACAACAGAAATTAACTGTTTCTCTCTTATTCACCCAAGATAACTCAGATGGAATATCTTAGGTGACCTACAGCATAAATAATTCCACCCCGAATGCGTTGGAGGCGCTCAACTGCCTACTTTATACTTTAAGAACTTAAAGTAGCCTTCGGGACCTCATCCTTAATAATTTTGAATCATTCCAAAGAACAATACTGCAACATTCTGTTTAATTCAAATTCTTTTTTGCTGGGAATACTAAACTGTCACATGACACGAAAGCCAGAGCTGATAGGGCTGTTGCTACAGAAGCTTCTTAGACGTTCCCGTGTTTTTATGTGATTTAAACCTTCAGAGGAAGGTTCTATACCCAACCCTTTATCCCATATGTTGGAGAATTTGTCACCCATGGTGGACAGAACTAGTTTCCTTGGTTACTAGCGGTAGTTTCTTTTAAGGAATAATGGAGAACGAAGCCTTAAAATCTCTACGTTTGGGGAAGTAGAAGCAGGAATGGTGCATGTACATCTCCCTTAGACAAGTGCTTCTCAAGCAAGTTGTCTAGTGGCCCCTACAATGAGACCCTGTCTGAACACAATGGAGTCAATCAGAAGATCGGTCACTTTGATGGACGGACTGTCAAGGAGGGACCTCTTTGAAGCCTCTTTAGGAGTTGTTTGGTTACGGGTTTGAGAACCACCGTTTTAGACCAAGGCATCAACGTCAACCACAAACTTCTCTTTCTCTGTCCAAGGACTCACTCTGGCCACCCCTCGAAGGTGGAGACGGTAAAGAGAGCCATCATCGCCGTCAGGACGTTGTCGAAGTCGAACTTGCTATTCTCCCAGTTGCGGTCTTGGACCATGGGCTGGGAGACGTCGCCATCCTTATAGCTGATGTACTTCCCTCTGTCCAAGAAAGAGATTAAAAGATGGCTTGAAAAGAAATAAAGTTCCTTTCCCTACGAACAGTCGCAGAGAGAAATACACAGAGATATCACAGGAACCCGTAGAGGAATCATCCCGCTCTCTAAACAAACATGGCTGATCAGTCGTCCATGCTGAAGTGTAGCAACATGGTGAAAGTTTACCCGCAGGACTCTTTTTCTTCTAATACCAACACTGATGGGGTCCCCCATTGTCTAATGGCCCCTAGTTACTAAAAGCTACATAGTAACCCCTTGCAACTCTTTTAATGGTTGCAGGCTTGGTGACCCTGGGATAAAATAGGCTACATAGCGTGTTGACCGTGGACCTCAAAGTCCCATCAAGACCTCAATTACATAATCTTTTTTTTCCGCTTGGTTACGTTTAACGCGGACATTAAAGTCTTCATGAAGAATCTAGAAGTGTTCTTAGCATCATACGATACTTTTGTATCTCATCACCGTGTATTTCGCTTGTTCAACTTACTTGCACTCGGTCTCCGTGCTCTTGGAGCTGTCCGAGCAGCTGTACAACTTACCCTGAGATCGAACGGAAAGAAGAAAGAAGTCAGTTTCCACCGGTCGTACTCAAGCTAGAATTTACACATTTTGGCAAAACTGAAGAAAGCCTTAATTTCCTGGTTATTCTCCTAAAAAAGTGAAGTACTGACAGCCAAAGGGAATATATATATATAGATAGATAGTCTGGATAGCCCTTTGTTGTTATGGGAAGAACTTCACACCCCATCTAGAATATCAATATATTGTGGAACACGCTACTGAACATATGTGAGCTCAATGTGAACATGTGATCATATTAAGCGGTGTGTGACATGCGTGTCCATATTTAAAACAGTTAGAAATAAGATTTGTGTTGCTGCATGTTGATGACCAACACGGGCATGCCTTGGAATAAATGAACAGAGGAGCTGCCAGCAAAAGGGCCACCATCGGCCTATGGGCTCCTGCAGCAAGGGCCACTTTTACACCGCTTGGCATTAATTGTGGGACTACCGCATGCTAGTTAAGGGACGTAGCCCTGGCTACAACACTCGAATGCTGGTGTCAGCACCGCTCCCCGCGCCTCACCTTAAAAAGTTGTACCCCGATACAGGCGAACATGAACTGGAGCAGAGTGGTGACAATGACGATGTTTCCGATGGTGCGGATCGCCACAAACACGCACTGCACCACGTGCTGAGGAGGGAAATGCGCAACACATCAGCGATGGCGTTCGCGGGGTTAAATAGAATGTGCAAGCGTCTTTAACTATCTGCAATACAGAGCGGGGTTGCCGGTGAATTATTTTACCTCTAGGACTATGCGTCTGGTACCCACCTTAAGGCCTTTAGCCCGGTTAATAGCTCGGAGCGGCCTCAAAACTCTCAGGACCCGCAAAATCTTCACTACGTTAATAGCGCTGGATCTGAAATGAATACCAAACAAGGGATGAGATGTTTGGATACCCCGCAGGCATGACACACGCCACACGCGAGGTGGGACCACCTAGGGGGGGTCAGGCAGATTCCTCTTCTTAGTAAATTTCTACATGCCAGGGTATGATGTCATAACCCAGCATCGTGAGTCTACGTGCAATCGGACCTGAAGGACTCGAGAATGTGTGCCACGGTACACACGGCACCCATAGCTGCCAACCTTCACAGTCCCTTTAAGAAGGAGAGCTATCAGCGTACTGTTACGGGAGCAAGCACTCTAATCGTTGGGTTCCACTCACTGTATTCCGAACGAGATGAGCGACACGCTTACAACCAGCAGGTCCAGGATGTTGAAGTAATTCCTGCAGAAGGAGCCCTTGTGCAAAAACGCCCCATAAGCGGTCATCTGAAAAGAGTCCGTCGGAAGCCATTAATAAAGCCCCCCGGGACTCCAATCACGCAGAACGCCCCCCTAACACAACACTCCAAGCCCCCCCGATACAGCCAGCGTCGCACACAGAGTGTTAGTTACAGCGCCACTATTTATAAATATTCACTTTTTTCCCAATTTTTTAAAAGTAAAGATCATGTGACTTGTTTTACGTCATCGATTCTATATCACGGGGATATATTAAAGTTATTGCTTTCTCGGTTTTTCCGCACAATGATTGGCTGCCGAAACAAGCGGAAGGGGGTAAAATGCACACGTCCCTAATTTAAAGAATATAATAATAACTCTGATTTTGCCTCTTTCACAATAGTTAGGCTGACATATTTGTTTTAAAAATATATGTATTATTTTTTATCAGCCCGAACGATATCTTTGGGATCTTATTTGGTTATTCCAGCTCTTTGGATAAAGGGAGTCAGAATAAATATTTCTGTATACTTTTCCTAGAAATCTGATTAGCAAATGATGTCATTCACTATTTTTTAAAAATAAGTTTTTTCATATTCAGATTTTATAACTGCAGAAAGTAGAAGAGAAGGGGCATCGTAAATACTCCCCATGGTATATTAGATGTTTTTCCACTTTAAAAAATGTGAATATTTACATATCAGCTTACAGAAAATTGGGTTAGTGTAATAAATATAATAAAAATAATAAATAATTAAATTTAACATGAAGAATAATATTACCCTAGTGACCCGGATCTATTATAGCTACTATGTAACACGGTATTCTATAACGCTGTATTCCTTGGTAATATTACCGGCCGGAGCCCTGCGTGCGAATAACGATGAATTTAAGAGCGAGCCACGTAGCTCGGGGCTATAATTGATGGCGTTGCAAACATGCCCCCTAGTGGCCAGGGCAGGACAGCCAGGCTCTTGGTGGAGAAATGCGATGTAAAGCTTGAAAAAGTGGTCCTATCGACATAGCAACCATTTAGATATTCCCGTGGATTGGAGGGTTCTAATAGTTGCCATGGCGACCATTGTGCTTTTTCATACATTGCACCAGAATCACTTTTTTTATATATATATAGCCCCCCCCCCCTCGCTCGTTCGCAACTGAAAATTATTACTTAGTTTACGGCTATTTAATAAAGAAATTGAACCGCTGCAGCTAATACATAGATCCAGCCCACAGGGACACGCAGAGAGATAAAACGGGGTACTGGGATATACCCCTCTGGGCATCTGTACGCATGGAGGGGTAACAACCAGTATCCAGCTGAAAGAGAAAGAGAGAGAGAGGTGGAAAATCATTTTTTTTCCCTATTCTCTCCTCCAAAGCTATTTACCCCATTAAGGGTATTTGAAGCCTTCAAGGAGCCAGTCAAGGTTGGGGCATTAACTTTTTTTTTAAAATTCTCTTTTGACACCTTAAATGTCAGGGCGATACTTAACTCATAGGAAAGATATCTCAGTGTTCTTGATTGGAATCCCTGGCGTTTTTTATATCCTCAGGGGTGGCTCTGAGCTTGGTGGAGCTGCCATGATCCTCCCTGATGGATCCTAAGCCCCACCCACGCTTAAAACTGAGCCCCAGGGAAGGATGCAATAAAAACGAACTTATGTGCTTTTACCTTGAGGATAATTTCTAAAGTAAAGATACTCGTAAAAACATAGTCAGCATTTCCTAGGATCTGAAAGACAAGCAGAGCGGAGTTAAAGCAGGAGAAGACGGGAGAAGACAGGACGCCCGCATGTGTTAGTTCTGCACGAACGATGAAGCGATAAGCAGGGCCCAGGACCTACGAGTTTACCTTAAGAGCTATTTCTATGGTGAAAATGACGGTGAAAACTATATCAAAATAAAACAGAACCTGCAAAACACAAACAACGGGGGGGGTGCCAAAAATGAGTCAAAAAGGGGAAAAAATGGGGAAAATTGACTTCTTAAATCTTGAATCCAGGCGGATGACTCTTTCATGGCCTCAGTTATAAGAAAAAAAAAAGAAATATTATATTTAACAAAGAAAAATACATGCCATCGATATACCATATACTGTATACACTCTATACGCTAAGACTTTAATGAATAGAGAAATAAAAACTGTCTATAAATTGAGTTTACTTTTTTAACAGGATTCCGAATATTCTGAAAACATTCCGAACATTTCCCAAAACTCAGATCCAATTAATTTATTTTAAATATAAATAACATATAGACAGTTATTATACTCTACGGGTGACAAAAACACTTTAACTCTAAACCCTAATTATATCGTTATAGACTCCAACAATTATATGAATTCTAGACATTTAGAAGAAATGAATAGTTTAATTTTCAGTCATTTTCTGCTGTTTCTGTACACATTATTGGGGCTTTTAGGGCTCCCAGAAAAGAGGGGCATCAGGGGAGGGAAAAAAAGGGGCACAAAGAGGGACTGGTCTTTTTAAATAGGGACACTCGGGAGGTATGCATTATTATGTAATAACAAAGTACATTTTCATTGGCCTAAACATTTTTGTCTTCGATAAGGCCTATCCAATGGGAAATCAGGGTAAATTCCCCTTGAGCAGACAGACAACCCCCCCTCGCCCCCACCTCTACCGGATTGGCTGGCTAGGTTGAAATTATTTTTTTTATAGAAAACTTTCTAAAAAGATAAAAAATAATGAATAAAACTGAATTAAAGCCCCCCCCTTTATCTTTAATAGGTAACAGATTGACGTTAAACCTTTCAGCGCAAGAGGGGGCGAGCAACGCGTTACCCAGCCCTCCAGCACTGAAGTGGTTAAACTGTCTTGAGATGCACGTTTGGGGGGCCGTTCGGCCGCGGAGTGGTCCGCGGTCTGGATCCAACACTCCCATACCCCGGACACGAGGCGCGTGGTTGGCGTACTTGGTTTCTGAAGGAGTGGTGGCGCACCGGATCCTCCGCCGCCAGGGAAATGCTGCTCAGCAGGATGAAGAAGAGGATCAGGTTCGTGAAGATGTTGTTGTTGACGATTCGGTGGCAGTGGAGGCGGAACCTGTAATGGCACGGACCGGAAATGGTTAACGTCGCTAATGAAATGGTTCTCGGAGTAGGGTTATGGGGACTTCTGCACCCCGTTTTTTATGCCGCCATAATTGTCCCCTAAAACCCTTAGCTTGCCTAAAGGCAGCTCCATCCATCATATGCACTTCAATGCACGTGGAGGCTGCCTTGGTGCTACCCTTCCATGGGGGGGGGTTCTGCAGAATTGCCCCCATTTGCATTTGCCCCATTTGCTTTTAAGTGGGAAGTTTCCTTTGACGGAGGACAGATCTTTGCTCTAATTAACAAAGTTACAGTGAAAAAGGCAATAAAAAAAATTAGATCACAAAGCACGGGAGCCGGAGAACTCCAGAAATAACGCGTCTTCTGGGGCAGAAGGACTGGAGTGACACAGAACTGGTTCTCGAAGTGCCCCGGGGGCCCGGCACCTGAGACTGCAGGACCGATTAAATAAAATGGCTTGTGTGTCCGTTCTGCGGAGTACAAAGTAAAGATTACGCCTTGGCCAGGGGTTGGGTTTTTTTGGTTCTACTATGTGAGCCCAATCTACTAGAACAACTCATTGGCTCCTTATGATACAATACAGCGGTAAACAATAGTATGACTTGGTCTTAATCACCCAGCTGGACTTGGTTAGTTATACATCATTCTGATTTCGGCACGCACCTGTTGTCCGGTCGGAATATGAAGAAAGCTGTGGCTTCAGGCATGGGGGCGGCTTTCTCCTTAATGTGTAACTCAGACAGGGGCCGTGGACGAGGACCAACAGGCATCTCAGGCTCCTCTTCTTCCTCTTCCCCTAAAAAACATTTTTTTTTAATTAAACTTGGGTAAATCACACATTTCGAGCAGTGGGGCCTCCAAACTCATATCCTTAAAGGGACCCCGTCAGGTTAACAAAGTGACAGATGTCCCATTCCGAAGCATCTTTACATTGTGCCGGCCAAAAATAATGCTTTTATCACTCCATGCCAAGTGCTCCATGCGCGCTACATTCCATCTACGAAAAAAGAGACCTTTGAAGTCCTGTAATCTAATGTGATTTTTATATATATATATATTTTTTTTCATTTTTTATTATTATTATTATTATTATTTAATTTTTTTTTTTTTTGACATAAAAAATAAATAAAAAGGTATCGACTTCAGCAAAAAAGTAACATTTTTTCTTGGGTTCTAATAAGGTTATATTCATTTTCTTATCCATGCTGAGGAAGGAGTATTAAAACGATACGTTAAAACGGTAAGGTTCTATCTCAAACTACTAGACGTTGTCTAACAGGTAGTTAGACAAGCTGTTGAACGCGACCATAATGGCTACGAATATCTCGCTGGGACTCGCGGGAGATGCAGATCAGTCGGGGGGGGTCGCCTTTTTCAGATAGATTTGTGATTTCGAGAGCAGTGGGATCACAATAAACCTGGGATGTATGATCTACGAGCAAGCCAAGAGCTTTCAGAAAGATTCTCTACCTGGGGTCTCGTTGGGGCTGGGATATGGAGTCTTCTCCTCATTCTCATTAGAAGAATATTCCTCCACGTTGATCTGCGAAGAACAGGCAATGCGATCAAAAGGAAGCATTTCAATTAATTCAAACTGATAGGTCGATGACACATTCTGAAATCTGATTGGTTAAAACCTATTCGGCTCTGCCAACCAGAGCGCAGGGATCTGTCTGTTTACTTCTGATTGGCTATGACCACACTCCTTATTTAAAGAAGTCCTATGGTGTCCTCCGCACCTTGGTAGCAGGAGGAGACTCCCCATCTGCCGTGATGGCTTTCAGTTCTATCTTCTCCTTGCTCTCTTCTTGAGGCGGCACAGGAGACTTCCCCAGGATCTCGTTTTCTGGCTTCTTCTCTGGACTGGCCGTCCTAAAAAAAATGAGGAAATTCTATTAAATCTGAAAACACTCTAAAACGTGTGAAATCAGACCAAAAATATTTTTAAAATCCATAAAACATTGCATGCGATGGAGTAGCCCAGTCACAGCGGGAGTCCTGCTGAATGGCAGAAAGTACCTACAGAGAACATTTAGACCCAAGAGAAATGTATTCCGAGGGTGATGGGAGTGAAGGAGCTGGGCTCACCTGGCCAGTTTCTTCCTCTCCTTCTCTTCCTCCTCCTCCTTCTGGGCAGACGTCAGGCTCTCGGCATCTGCCAAGTTGTCCACTGCGATGGCCAAGAAGACGTTCAGAAGAATATCTGTTTGTTGGTGTTAAAGAAACTGTCGAAAAGGTCCGAAAGAACCAAGACTTAGGCACGTATTTTCTCATTTTTTCAGAAAAAAAAAATAGCAATTTTATAAATTTCAAGGTTACCAAGGCTCTAAATCTATTTATTGCATTTGATTTATTCAATATGTTATTTTTTTATGTCACCAACTATATCTAACATTCAAAAATGCGCTCAAATTTAGATTTTATTTAACCGATAACATTTATTGTATATTAAAGAGGCAGCGTGGATTAAGGATACAGTTGCCACAGATGAAGAGGATGATGAAGTAGATGCAGACCAGCATCCCAGGGAAGGACGGTCCGCCATAAGCCATTATTCCATCATACATCACCGAATTCCAGTCTTCACCAGTAAGGATCTGAATTAAAAAGAAAAAAGAAAACTCGGGCCATTAAATACCGAAACAAGTCATCTATACCATAATGCAGTTTGCAGAACCAAATAATAGTTTGGAATTTTGAGGAAGAAGTAGGTATTTTAGAAGTTACAGGCTGCTTTCTTTGGAATAGTCCCTCTTTGCCCAAGGAGGGACTGTCCAATCTAAACAAGGACATTTGAGAGCTATGAATACTTTTTTTATTGCATCGAGCAAAATGTGTATTTCTGCACCTGAAAGACGGTGAGTAGAGCCTGCGGGAAATTATCAAACGTGCTCCTGCGCGTCTGCATCTCGTCGAAGTTAAACTTGCCCCCGAAGAGCTGCATTCCCAGCAGTGAGAAGATGATGATGAAGAGGAAGAGCAGGAGAAGCAGGGATGCGATGGATCGCACGGAATTGAGCAGCGAGGCCACGAGATTACTCAGGGAGTTCCAGTACCTGGAAGGAGAAGCCATGCGATTGAGTCATTTACCGCTCGGAGGGGAAGAATGAAAGGTAACGGCATTACCTTCTGAGCAACTTAAATGTTCGGGGCAACTAGTTGTCTATGGGGTCACAAGAAAAGCTAAGGTTTGCCCTCCTTACAGGGTAACTCAGCCTTGCCTCTGGGGTCCCAAGCCGTTCCTCACTCATACACCACATTCACAGATCTCTGAGTTGCTGTCCTCCCACCCCCTGCAGGGCAATGTGTTTCGGCCCCCCAATATGCTGCCCGGTAATGAAGGGCCCTTGTTTGATACATTGCCTAATCTCATTGTGTATGGTGGTCGGCTCTGTTCTCCTCCATCACCCTAGGTTAATTTTAGTATAGAATTCGCTATAATGCGGGAAGGATACCTGGTGATCTTGAAGATCCTGAGAAGACGCACACAGCGCAGGACAGAGATTCCCAGAGGGGACATTATCTTGGTCTCCACCAGAATGGTCTCCAGGATCCCACCGCAGACAATGAAGCAGTCGAATCGGTTGAAGAGGGACACAAAGTACGCCTGGAGCCCTAGACTGTACATCTTTAGGAGCATCTCCGCGGTGAACAGAGCCAAGAGGACTTTATTTGCTGTGTCTGGACGTGGCAAGATAAGAAAGTTGGAATCATTGATTGGAGGCCACCAGTTCTAGATCATACATCCTAGGCCAAGGCTCTCCTAGACCCTTGGGTGGATGTCCTTCAAGTTATTTAGACCATAGGGACCATAAAGTAATCAGAGGAGATACAGTAGAACTTCCAGATTTGTTTCAATGACTCACCTTGGACTTCGGTCAGCCAGTCGGGTTGGTTGTAATGCTCTGAAGCGATGGTCAGCGTGTTCAGAAAAACCAGGAATATAACCAGCCAGTAGAAGATGTTTGATTTTACTGCCGCTCGACACTTTCTTCTGCAGAACCGGTTCCACCGCCTCCAGTAACGACTACAGAGAAGGAAGGATGGTTTACATGGCGCAACCGGGGTGCCTTGACCTTACAGGCATCTCCTCAAGTCCATAAAGCCACCATCAGTGAATGGTGGTGGATCTTGGAGGACTTTTGGGGAATTACTTTGGGTTACATAAACGAATATGGCTACCAAAAGCGAGAGCATGTCCCAGGAGACCCTACCATGCATGGTTTTTCAGGTACTACATCCTCAAACATATTGCTTGCTAATTAACGGCTAATGCGTTGTTAATTGTTTATTTATAACGATGGTAATTAGATAAAGTCCATTTCTCTGCCAGGTCACGCTCTCCACGGATGGGAGGTGGACAGACCGTCTGTCCCTGCCGAGATCTGCGAGACAACGCGTAGGAATCCGTTCTTCAGATCCCCCAAGATCCCAGCTGAAGGTCATGAATGAGCAAACCAGCGCGAGGTAAGGGCGTACTTTGGTGTAAACATTTGCTGTTGATTTCTTTGATTTATGGATATTTTTTTTAATTTCTATCACTTTTTGTCACATGACATATTTGGCTGCAATATAAACCCACTCAGAAAGCCCAAGAAATTTTAGCTTAACTATTTTATTTAACTAAAAATAATAATTATTATTATGTTTATTATTATTAATAATATTATTATGCATTCTTTAAAAAAATATATATTAAAAAAAATATAATATTAAAACAACACTTATCATAGGGAGAAGCTGCAGCTAAAGAGCTGGAGCCCCTCCCCTCTAAGCGGTCTTAAGATTCTCAACACCGATTTGGTGCTTGAATCAGCCAATCAGTGGCAGGGAAACGCTCCCATGGACCGCAGCGTGGGGGACACCATGACCTCTCCGCCATCATATGCATGTTAACCCCTTGGCTGGGTGTCAGCCGGATATACACAGCTGTCTCATTGTACAGCGCCGCGGAATATGATGGCGCAATATAAAACAATAAATAATTAATATGCAAAATTGTATTAATTCCTCTTGGGCCTCTGTTGGTTAAACACAAGAAAATACCCTTTAACACTCAATTACACTCATCTATTGTTGCAAAAAACCTACAGTCGCAAAGCCAACTCAGCCGTCAGAGTGGGTGCAGGTCTGTAATTAGCACCGAGTATCTGTGCAGCCGGTAATTATCTTGTAAAACATTTGGCGATTGTGATTGATTTCCTAATCCCTGGCCGGGTGGGAACTGGAGATATTTTCCCTTTCGAAACTGTGTGAGCTCCTGCGAGAAGAGAGTGCTTGACCAGGTACGTTATATTACTGTATACAGCGCTGGGGTTATATTACTGTATACAGCGCTGGGGGTTATATTACTGTATACCGCACTCGGGGGGTTATATTACTGATATACAGCGCTGGGTTATATTACTGTAACAGCGCTGAGGGTTATATTTACTGTATACAGCGCTGGGGGTTATTACTGTATACAGCGCTGGGGTTATATTATGGATACACGCTGGGGTTTATATTACTGTATATACAGCGCTGGGGGTGTATATACCTATGACAGGGGGTTATATTACTGTAATAGCAGCAGGGCTTATTTACTGTATACAGCGCTGGGGGTTATATTACTGTATACAGCGCTGGGGGTTATATTACTGTATACAGCGCTGGGGGGGTTATGCTTAAGGAGAATAAGATTTTTTTTCCGTGGGACTTTAAAAGTTTACTACTTACCTAAATTTAGACTTGGAGATCCTGTGCCTGAAAGACATAGAAGAGGAGCGGAGTCAGAAACGTCGCCCGGTTATTCATCACAATTACAGGACGAGGATAAATTGCATTCGCTCTGAGATTATTTTTATCCCCCCCCCACCTGGTTATTTGAGGACAGGCGCTATAGTGATAGGACCACTTTTGCAGCTTTTTTTATACAAAAACTAATTTATACATTTCTGTTTCACCCACATTGAGTCTTGGAGTGTGAAACGCGAGGGGTCACAAGAATCCTGATACTTTTCAGCTAAAATGAAGAATTTGGGCAAAACATGTCTGTTGTGGGCCGAATTTTAAAGCGAGTCGATGTCTACTCACGCAAGACGCACGCCGCAGCTCTCTTCATCCACGTCCCCACTGCCCACATTGTCCGTATTCACGGATTCCGTCTCGCTGGTTGGCATGCTCACTGCAAGAAGGAACAGACCGTGTGTTTCAATGTAGCAATGTTATATAATATTAGTATTATTATTTATTATATTTTTTTATTATTATTATTATTATTATTATTTTGTTTTTATTTTTTTAATTATTTGTTTATTATTTTTTTATTTTTATTTTTTCATATGATGTATTTTTTTGCACCATTCCTATCCATGTGATTTATAGAATTCGGAACAGGTATGAGTTTCCTGCATCCCTCCATCTTTTGTAAAAGTGCAACTCCCATCAGCACCCGGCTGCCAGTGATGGGGGTTGCAGTCTGATAACGACGGAAGTGACACACAGCGCTTAACCTTGCTGCAGCATCTTCTTGAGCAAAAAAAAAAAATAAAAAAAATGAAGGCAAAAAATCTGATTTGATTTATCGCAGAATACATTCCTAGCCATCCATTATTGTTAGTGGTTATTAGAGCGCCGTGTGCCCAGATGCATTGAATAAATATAAATGCATCTGACACGGTGATATAATACTGTCTGCATCGCTATTGTCAGCGTGTCCTCAGACCGCCACGTCCACCACCCTGGCATTAATCAAAGCCCACGCAGGATGCCTTCAAAGGTTGGATTTTCTGGATAATCCTGTTAAATTTAGCGGAGAATTATTTTACGCCTCAGTGGATGCCAATGAAGAAAGAAGATCGACCAGCCTGCTCCCTGCCCACCACCAACAAATCATGTCGAAGGATTTACGCTAAGCGCCCCCCCCCCTTTGTCCTCTCCCAATCTGACAAATGTCCGCGTTCATTACGGCACAAACGTCCATGGATCCTAAACTGAATCAGACTAGACTTAGGAGAGGTCCTAACCCTGGGCAGAGATATCATGGTTGGTAAACTGCTATTGGTTTTTTTTGGGGGGGTTGTCTTTGTTGGGAATGGAGGTGACACCTTTTTAAGGAGCTGGTATTTGGTGTTAGTGTTCTGATTTAGAACACTGTGTAGCCAATCGGATGTAGGCTGGGCAGAGATTGGATGACTCACTGGAAGCGCGGCGTTGGCCAACAGCTTCCAAGTCTATGACGTCAACATGGTACCCATGAAACCATGTCGAGGATGGATTGTCCTTCTTAGATACAGTTCCTAC
The DNA here is from genome assembly GCA_009364415.1 of Spea multiplicata. Taxonomy (NCBI): domain Eukaryota; kingdom Metazoa; phylum Chordata; class Amphibia; order Anura; family Pelobatidae; genus Spea; species Spea multiplicata. The sequence continues at coordinate 308,547 of VKOC01000349.1, forward strand.
ATAGGCATTCGCATATTAGAGCAAGTAGAACTATCTGGAAAAGGTCCACTAACCAAGAGCCAGTAGCCTCACATCCATACTTGATTTGGTAGGACCATGGGGCACTGTCCTTGCCGGAAACATCATAAATTGGAGCAAAAGCCTGAAAACAAAAGCTATCCTTGGCTTAAAATTGCTCACGTACCCTCCCTATTCTCCTCCTAAGAATAATTACTGGATTAGTTTGCCACGTTTCATAGTCCATGTAGGTCCACATTTAACATGCATGTAAAGAACCACCGGGCCTTACTGTTCCGCGGTTTATCCTCATCGATATCCTCGTCCTCATTCTCCGGGTCGATGTCTTCAGCCTGGGTGATCCAGTCTAGATAGCCCTTCAGGTCTTCTTCTAGCTGCTGCTTCTCTCTTAGTTTTTGGAAGTCCCCTCTGGCTTTTGCCTTCTCGCGCTCTTTGGAAAACTCTCTGTCGGAAAATAAGAATTTGGGTTTATGGAGCGAGACGAGTAATGGGGCGGAGAAACTAGGAAAAGCAAACCCAAGGCGAGACATGGACGGGATGAGGCATCAGCTGCTAAAAATGAGGTAGACTAAATACGGTTGGGTAAAATTGGACTCAAGAGACTTACTTACTTACTCAAGGAGTCAATAGAAGCTTAAAAAAAATGTGTGACCTGAGATTGTTTTATGAAATCAAGCCCTGGCTGCTTCCACGTGAAGCTATTGACCAAGGTCCCCCTCCCCCGGCGCATTTGACCAGTCGTCGAGAGACATAGCAGCTGACGGTCAGAAGTCTTGCCCATTTATTAGGACTGTTGGGAAGTCGGAATGAACGTAAAGCGGCTATGGGCAGAGAGTGCCATTAAGTTAAATCTCTCCCAGCGAGTTGTGGACGGACCCATGTTGGCATGCTGGAGTATCTTGGTGAAGGACCCAGGAACGTTGGGATTTATGTGCATGACGGAGCCGCAGAAGTGCATCTGAAGAGCTAAAGGCTGCCTAGAAAGGGTTAAGGTCCACGGTCCTCAAAACAATAGCGTTATTCAAATTGTATAGATTTTTATACAATTATTTTATAATAAATACAATACTGCAGAAGTGTCACGTTCCTCTGCGATGGCTTCCCAAGCAACGCTATACAGCCGCCTTGCTTCCCACCCTGACACCATGCGCAAACAAGCGTTACTTGTTCTACCACTGTGAGAAGGGGGGGTTTCTCTCCCTCCCCACCACCGGGAAGCATTGGGAGGGCATTAGTGCCTTCTGTCTGGCACGAGGCCCTATGAATGGAAGTCGAGAGGCGCTTTCACCAAACAGCCATAGAAGAATGGGCCGGGCGGGGGGGTCACCCAAGGACAGCTCTTGGATGATTTCGTCTCGTTCCTGCTGTGTGATGCCGGCCCTCGAGTGAACGGACGAGGCCGTCTGTAAACAGACAAATCCACAGGACTCTCCGGCTTTCTCCGATATCAGTCAGTGACGTCTGCGCTCGCCGCACACGCCGCCTGCGTGTATCTGCCCCGGATTATTAAAGGTTTATCTGACTTCAGTGTGTGGCTCTCACGGCCAGCTTATTGGGAGTAATTGCCTCCGGTCTCCGCTGCTAGTCCCCGTGGCCCATGTCCGCCACGTAACAATGGAAATGGAACAATGGGACCGAGGGATTTCAGGTTGATACAGGGACTGTCCCTTCTGAACAGGTACAGTTGGGAGTTATGGGGTAAACCAGTTAGGACGGAGCCGCTTTTTTTTGTGCCTTATGATATCATCAATGGTTAAAGAATAGAAATAAAGATTAAGAATATCCGCTAATCTCCTCTGCTTCCTCTGTTACATCTCGAGTGTTTAAGCGACACGCGGCGCGGCTTATTATTAGAAATAAACATTTTTTATTCAAGGTATTATTTGTAGGAAGAAAAGCAACAATTGTATCCATAGCGGGATAAAACTCTGGCTTCCTTCCCCAGCTGTTTGCGGTGAAATTGAATAAGCTCTTCAAGTCCCCGCGTTTGTCACCGAACCAGTAATTTTTCCTCCCCGCGAATCAAATGCCGGCTTTCGGCAGCGACTCGGGTTTTGGGAGCGTTTCAGATGCAAGAAGCTCTCGTCCCTCTCTCTTTTTTTTTTTTTTTACGGAGCTAGCGGCCTATGGTCACCAAATAACAATCACGATTTTATGGCCGCGGACAGGTAACCAGACACGCGAGATTATTCTCAACCCGGGTTTTTACCGATAGGTACATTTTTCATATCAAAATGACCTCTGCTTGTCTCCACTGTGACGAAGGTGGGGGGCCGCCATTATTTGTGATAGTAGCTTTATGGAGGAACTGCGTGACCGCCAACCAGGCCAACCAACTGGACAATCAGGCTACCTGGTGTACGCAGCTCAATGGGCCATAAAGGACATAGTATCTCATGTTCTGGTGCTCGGCATGTAGAGAACAGCGGCCGTGGCCCCTGGCCGTGTTAGGGGTAGCAGGGGCCCTGCCCTTGGTCAGGTCTGGGGTAACACACAGCTTAAATCTACCCTCCCTACCACCAAAATGTAAAAGTAAGAAAAAAATGACTTTTTGGTAAAAGTCTAAATATATATATTTTTTCATACATTAATAAATCCATCAAATATCAATATTTTTAAGTTTGCCAAAAATAAAAGTATTACTTCTAGAGTAAAGTTCACCCCCCCTGATGAAGGACGGGTTATAAAGCTACAGAAAATTGTATTTGCTTTAATTTTTGATCTTCTCATATATTTTGGATGTTTTAGTTACATTTACTTTCATTTTGTATTTCATAAAAATCTTTGGAAAAGAAAAAATTCACCCAAAAAAAACCCCAAAACCCCCGGATCCGCTTACCCGCTCAGGACACCAAGAACCAGGTTTAGAACGAAAAATGATCCAAAGATGACGAGGCTGACGAAATACACGCAGGGCAGCTCGTACCCCATGGCGTCCTGCATCTAAATAACCAAAAAAAGGGGGTAGTTAGAAGGAGGGCAACGGCGGAGAGGGGCAGCAGAGCAGATACAGTAATGTAAAGGTCCATACATCGACACAAAACGTAGACCAGTGACCCCTATTTACTAAACACATGGACAACATGGAGTGCTACTTAAATCATCTGCTCGCCAAGCTCCTATGGCTTCGGGAAAAGGGATCAACCTTCTCAACTGGGGAGCAGATGATGGAGGATCTGTGGTGGCAGAGATTGAAACCCCCCCTGTGTCCCACAAGACCAGACCACCAAGGGCAGATCAGCCTCAGACCACGACCAATGTACTGTTGGATGGGGGCGATAAACACAATGTTTTAGTGCACAGGGCTCCCTCGTTCTAGGAGGTGGAGGCAGTCGTCATCCCATTGAGTCGAAGTTCTCCAGCTCCTGAAGGTAGTCAGGACTTTGGCCCTAACCCGTGACAGTGTGCACCCTTTTAGTACATTGATACCATAGAGCAATATCTACTTTTAAAGCTTTTCATCTTCCAAATCCTTTACAAACCCACTTCGGTGTTTTAATGGTGGATTTTCAATGCAGGACAAGCGGACATAAAAGTCCTAGATGCCCGCTTCCCCCACCGATCTCACCGCGCGTTGGACGGTGACCAAAAGACAGTTTTACCGCTATTTGGATGGAGCGCTGCTTTGTTACAGGATCTCAACATCCCGGTGGAAACTCCATAAGCCAGGCGACCTGATTCTTATAGCCAAAATATGCCTTCATGGAGTAATTTCAGGTCAACGGGTGGATCCCAATAAGAAAAAACGACCTACCCAGTAAAGCACGTCTGTCCAGCCCTCCATGGTAATGCACTGGAAGACGGTGAGCATGGCAAAGGCAAAGTTGTCAAAATTGGTAATCCCGTGTTTAGGTCCATCCCAGCCAGATCGGCAAACGGTATCATTGGCACAGTGACGCCCGTTATTGCTATCCAGGGCGCAGGGCGAGGGTTCATCTTCCGCGGGGATATCTAAAGGAATTTAAAAAAAAAAAGAGAGAGAAAGGAACAGGTAAGGTTTACCTAAAGAAAGCAGAGGATTAGAGGGGCTACCAAAAGCCAGAGGACACCTCTAATTAGTAGACAAGCTTTTAATGATGATGAATAATTTAAATATTTGGTGGCATCATGTAGAAGAAGACCTGCACCTGGACCTGGGGCTCAATGATAGGGGGTCAGGGAAGATGGCGCTCACCTGGATATCCATTCGTCAGGTAATAGCAGGTCTTGTGCATCTTGCCCATGAAAAGTTCCAGCCCGATGATGGCGTAAATGATAATGACGAAGAGCACCAGCAGGGCGATGTGTAAGAGGGGGACCATGGCCTTAATGATAGAATTAAGCACCACCTGGAGACCTGCAGGAGAGCGCAATGAGGTCAGCAAAGGAACACGTTTCGGCTACAAACTTAAACGCTCATATACATAATCTCATGCAGAATATCATCAAGACAACTGGCTTCTTTTTCTTACAGATCCGGCCACAAGAACCGTAAACAGAGACATCATTTTTATTAAATTCAGCGCTATTTGCCGATGAGGAAGAAAGTAAACTTTAGAGAGTTACGTGAAGTTTCTTGTGAACAAGTGCGCGCTGCCCCGGGGATTAGCACTCCCATTATCATCAGCCAGATAAGAGTGGGATCTGCGGCGCCCCCCGTCTTCCCAGGCATTATATGGCTCGGTGTGCTACATTGTATCTCCTATTTTACATGTTGCTATGAGCTCCTGGGGAGCGTCGCGCTGTCTGTTTGGTCGCAGACCGCCCCTCGGAAAATTCTTTGCTGCCGGTGATGGAGACATTTTAAGAAAGCTCAGGAATTTGGACTCCAGCCCAAAGCTAAATGATGCTGCTACGTACTGGCTGTCAGCGGCGGCGGCAGCAGGCACCGGTGGGGCACAGCCTGGCACGGTGAAGAATCACAGCTTAATTAGAGCTCCTAACATGGCAAAGGAGACACCTTCTGTCACTGCTGCAAATGCCCGTCCTGGACCGGGTCCAAAAGAGCAGCGCAGGGCGCCAGGACGCCAACGGAGTCATAGAACGTGGATATGGCTTTGCAGCTCGTTTGATTAGTTTTCCGACGCTGGAGGAACTACCTCTAGCGACATCGCTGGTTACTAATTCTTCGCATTTTCTCAACGTGCTCATAAAAAAAACAGGGATCGCCGCAAGTCTTTTTGGAGCTCAACCACTCCGAGGTTAAGGTGTTCAAGATGAAGAACTCCTCCGCTGAGATTGTCCTCCACTCCAGATCAGCTCTGGCTTCTACACCTCCCTAAAAATAAGCCAGGACCCCCCGGCACCACCTGAACTACTTAATGGAGCGCTAGAACGTGACACCAGTCTATGACGAGGTATAAAGAAGTGGTATGAAGAAGGGTTTATCTTTCCTCCTGGCCCCGTTCTGCTCAAGTGGGGAGCTCTGCGTTTCCCAGCCAGGATACGGGACAGACTCTTTGCACGCACCTCTGTGCGCCCCAGTAAGGATCCCCCGGTACGACTGTTTACACCTTGGACCTCTGCATCGGCTCAGACCGCCGCTCTACATCATGCCGCCCCCAATTAGAATTCCACAGGCGTCTCACTGCTGACGCAAATGGGTAATTTACGCTCCTACGTTCTGATCCTCGATATTCTAATGATGTCTGCGGTCTGACCGTTGGAAGCCGGATTATACAGAAGGTCGGAGATGGTTGATTCAAGGAGCATGGACAGCAGAGATAGGACAAGCCCAAGGAGAAGGAGACGGGAAGCGGATTAAAAAATGAAGGTGACGGGCAGACTAGACGGGGCGAATGGGGCTGATGGGATGTCAAGTTCTTTGGTTCTATGTTTCTTAGTCGCCACAGAAACCAACTCTCAACAGCTTTAAAGGTCATGTAGCTTTATAACACCCTACTGGAGCTTAAGTTAAAGCACAGAAGACCCCAGATGTCTATGGTTCTTTAGATGGTCCCTTTAGATTCCAATCATGAAGGAGTCTACCGCTGTGCCTCATATTGTCTTTGATCTTCTCACAAATGTACTCACCCAAAAACCAGTCCCATGCCCCCTCTCCTAAGTAACTCTCTCCGTCATCCCCTCAGCCGAAGAAGTTATGAAGTGTCTACTTACTGGGGACTCCGGACACCAGCCTCAGGGGTCTCAGAACTCTGAACGCACGAAGGGCCTTCACGTCAAACCCAGCACCCTTCCCGCCAAGAGCGCTGCCGCCATCTGCCTTGGTCGCTTGCTCTAATATGGCACTAAAAAGCCTGTTAAGGGAAGAAAGGAGTAAAGAGGAGCCAAAAAGGAGCAAACTAGAGACCAGTAAACATTTTCTGTATCCTTAAGTGGATCTGTTACTCTCCCAACGATGTATCGTTCAAAATACTTATGTTTATGTAAGCGAAGGGTCGGAACTGAAAAAGTAAGTGACCCCTTGGTTACTAAATCAAGCAAGTTAACCAAATGTAATTCATTACTGGGAATCATTTTACCGGGCACGCCAGGCATGGTTACTGCCAGCGCCGTTGAACATAAGCACCAATTAAATAGAAACTGTCTTGCAAAGTGAAGTTGGCGCATGAGGCCGCCATCTAGGAAAAACGCCATAAGGAAGTTTTACTTTACTGAGGGAGTGGTAAGTAAGTGGAACAGCCTCCCAGCAGAAGTGGAAAAGGGGTAGACTAGATGGGGCCGAATGGGGCGAATCGGTCTGCAATGCTATTGAAAGTCGGGATTGACTCACCCTACAACCACGATGATGAAATCCAAGAGATTCCAGCCATTACGGAGGTATGCATTGGGATGAAAGAGGAGCCCATAGGCGATGACTTTGAGAAAGGCTTCCACCGTGAAGATGATGAGGAAGAGATATTCTACCCGTTCCTGCGGAAAGAAAATGGAGACAGATCGTAACGATAAGTAATAAAAGCCATCAGTGTTCACGACGCAAACAAGACACACAAAACGTACAATCTTAAATGGCCCTTCCGGTCTTTGTTCCCACAGAATTAAAGTTGCTGTTCCACTTAGACAGCTCATTCATTGCCTATAGCATATATTTAATGCATCATCCTATCAGTGCCTTGTTTTATCTCACATGACAATAAAGAATTCCCTAAAAAAAATTGGCATGCGATTAAAGAATTATTTCTGGGAAGGGGGATGAGGTTTTTAAACGCAGCATTTAGTTTTAGAAGCCTTAACTTCAGCAGAGTCAGTGGAACCGCAGCTTCAAAGAACAACAAATGCGTAAAAGCCCAAAAAAATAGAGGCTTTCACATTTATTCTCCAAAAAGTCCCAAAAATATCAATATGGCTGCCAGCGCAGAATTCATTCCAGCGGCGTGTGTTTGCGCGCATGCGTTAGATATGTATCGGCATAAATGTGATTTCCTTTCACCTGCCGCATTTATTAAGATAAATTCCGTCGCGCCAAGGATGGAGTGCTAGCCTTTAGAACAAGAATCCCCATTTTCCGACCCGACCACCTTCTCGAAAGTTTTGAAAGTCTCGTCTTATCTCTTTATTGCGTTTTTACTAAAAAAAAAAAAAAAAGTTACGTTTTTCTGCCGGTCGCGTCTCTCCGGCAGCCCAAAACGAGGCGCTGCAGAAATATGACATTCCGCTCTGGGGTGACAAGTAACGAATTGGTTATTATCCCGAGAAGTTACACGGCGTTAATTAGACAGCAGCGAGCGGGGCATGACACATCCATCCTCGGAACACGCTTTACACATACACGGGGGTGACAGCTACCTGGCAAGCTCAGACTCCACACCGGCAACCAACAAAGGCCGGGGGCATCACCCCGCGCACGTCTATTATACAATTCAATCGCGGCCAGGGGTATACCTGTGCGCAGACACATTGACACACATAGCTTCCGAGTGTCCTTCTTTAGTAGAGACAGTCCCTCTCAGTCCCTAGACTGGCCGACTGTGGCCGATCTGCTGTCAAATCTTCTGTTTCAAGCTAAAACCCAGGTTAGCACTGTTTAGTTAACTGAGCCCTTAGCATTAGCCCTTTTATAGCCACTCAGGTCAGCAAAGATAGAAATTCTGGGTAAGAAAACATCCTGTAACGTTCCTTTTTTTTAAAAGGTCGCCAATAATTTATTAATACAGCATCTTTCGGCAAATGGTTATAAATGCTTTTAATGAGTACGTCGGACACGATAGGGTTAATCCTGTAGGCACTTTAGCAGAAGCCAATGCATAAGAGCGCGTCCTCGCAGGGGGGCCACCGGTGGCATTTCACAACCTGCCCCGCGGAGAGCCGGTGACGATGAAACCCATTTACCTTCTACTTTCCCGGCTGTAACCCTTTCATTGCCAAGGAGCAAGTGGTATGCGAAGCATTTCTGGCCCCGGTGGGTTTCATATCAGTTCCGCCACACGGTGGTGCTGTTTGCTCTTGGTGGATTTTTTTGTTTTGTAGGTGACAGTGATTTCCATAAACAATAGTAAATAGTATAATTATAAGAGAAAATATATATCCGTGTATATATATATATTAAAATAAAAGACATCACAAAAGCTTGGAAAGATCTAAACATTACGATTTTAAAGCAGATCTCTCCCATATATTATATTTTTTATTATAAATATTACTATTATTTTTATTATTATTTTTTTTATTATTAAAATGCGCTTCTCTCTGGAACTCTGGGCTATTTCTTTAATCTACCAGGAGGGTGCAGCGTTTGGCCACGCCCTTTCCCCCTCCTAGGTTCTGCCTACTGCCCAGACCCCACCCACTTCCCTATTCTTCCCACGTGTTAGCCCCACCCCTATGCACAGGGAGTGCTGTCCCTTCTCACCTCTTTCAGATTAAGGCAAGTAACTTTCGTCTTAGGAACCCTTCTTTATTATACGATAGGAGCTGCCCCTTAAATTCCTGTTCTCATGATCTCCATGATTAATACTCCGCCTTCTTGCGCCAACTACTGCAATTCCATTGGCCCACACTAGGAAACTGCTGCAAGTCTAACTCCACCCACAATACTTGAATATGTAATTGATGACTTTCGTCACCTTTTCTGCATGCATTCTGAGATAATATGCCAATTGCCCCAAAATGTTAAAGGTCCGGAGAGGCGTACTTTCCGCCGCGCCGGATGATGTATAATTTGACGATGAGGAGAATGAATCCCGAAAAGCTGCCAGGCTGCCCTCGTTCCCGGACGCTCTCATTTGTTGTACGCGTTCAGCGTTCCTTATTAAACGGCAAATATTATTTCCCAGCGGTCGCCACGGCGTCGCCTGGTGAATTTGTTACGAACGGCACAAGGGACCTAATTAATTAACTCGGATTTAATTGCACATTTGATTTTGGACGCCCCCTGCAGAGCATCCGCAGAACTGCGGCGAATCGGATCCTGTTTCTATGATATATTCAGTCGTTCCTTTTGTATATGACATCATCAAATTCGATATTACAGACATCCCACCCGCTGCTCTTTATTCAAATGTAATTGGTCGTTTAGATTTGTACTATGCAGGTATTTGGAAATTCCTATTGGTAGGTTATGAAATCCCCGATGTAATAACACAGATGCAGCTTGTGTAGATTGTAGCGGCGTTGGGGGCAAAACGTGTTAACTCTGTGTTTTATGTCATCATACCCCCAACATTTCACGTACCGAAATTGGGACACTGGTGTCAGGGGTGTGGCTACAGACAAGAAGGGGTGGAGTCGGAAGTGGGCAGAGTTGGGGGTGCGGCCACCTTCCTCTTTGCGGGTTCAGCGTCGCATGGCGACTCCACTCCCGGCCATTTCCCCTTTAAACAGAGGTGTGTCCTTCTGAAGTCAGCAGAACCGCCCACTGAAGTCAGCAGAACCACCCACTGAAGTCAGCGGGACTTCCTGCCTGCATCCCGCAAGGGGGGTTCCGGGTAGCCAGAGCCATAAAGCTCCTCTGTGTGTACACACCTCTATGAGTTCCTCCTGGGGAGGACTAGGGATACCAGAGAATCTCCCCAACTGGCCAATAGTCCTTACTGCCTGCAGAAGGGGGGCAGATATGCAGGACAGTGTCCGAAATTCTGGACTGCTCCCCCCCCCCTTGCTTGGGAGCTATGGGCCATGAGTATTAATTGGCTGGGGATTAGGTAAAATTAGTGAATACGTAAACAAAATTTAAAAAGGCAAAACCACCTGATGTAAAGAAGGGCGTAAATAATGAAGGGAAGGTTAGGGAAGGTAAAGCCATGTTTAGCGGTTGTGGCGTGGACTTTCCTCGTTGTTGTTATTAGCGCGTACGGCGGGCGCTGCTCTTTTTAATGTTTTTGGAGTGAAATCGCTGTTAATAATATAGAGGGCGCGTTTCATTAGCCAGCTCCCTGTGTTACATCCTTCATTATTTCAAATAGCCGCAGATGTAGACTCAGTCCCGCTGCGTTCCATCAACCCCAGCTGGCGGATCACCTGATCCCCCCGCGCGCTGCTTCTCCGCACCCCAGCAGGTCCGTCTTATTAATAGAGTCCGCTCTCTTTCATATCTCTTTGCTTTATGCGGCTAATACGTAGCAAAGCGCTCGGTGATATAACTCCTCGGTGCCTGCCCAGTTTACTTAAGTTTGTTCCTTACAGGCATCCTTACAATGCATGACCCATTGCTTCTGGAGTCAAGAAGAAATATAATCATACCTGGGAACTCTCGGGGTTTGACCTTGAGTCTCAGGGTTTTTGCACCCCGACCCCGACTCCTTATCATACTGCCTGTTGGAAACAACGGAATTACCCAGTCTTAATTACCCATCCTGACTCTCTGACTAATGAAAGTCTATGGAGGAACGGACTTCATTATCATTGGGGGGTTATATTACTGTATATAGCCTTGGGGTATATATTACTGTAATAATCCTGGGGGTTATATACGTATACAGCGCTGGGGGAAGTTATTATTATTTATACAGCGCTGGGGTTGATATTACTGTATACAGCGCTGGGGTATATACTGATATACAGCCTGGGGGTTATTACTGTATATCACGTGGTGTTATATTATAGTATCCAGCGCTGGGGGGGTTATATTAATGTATACAGCGCTGGGGTTATATTACTGGTAATATCAGGCGCTGGGGGTTATATTATTAAGCAGCGCGTGGGGGGTTTTATATATGTATAACAGCGTGGGGGTTAATTACTGTATCAAGCGCGGGGGTTATTATTACTGTGATCGCTGGGGGTATATTTACTGTATACAGCGATGGGGGTTATATTACTGATACAAAGCGCTGGGGGGGTATATACTGTAACAGCGCTGGGGGTTAAATATTACTGTTAGATCGATGGGGGTTATATTATGATACGACGCTGGGGATATATTACCAGTATACAGCGGCTGGGGTTATATTACTGTATACAGCGCTGGGGTGGTTGATATTACGTATACAAAGCGCGGGGGGGGGGTTATTACTGTATACAGCGCCGTCCCTTTAAGCCGTGTTGCCGTGTTTATATATTTATATATTTCCTGATGTTTGCACATTAAAGGCCACGCGGGGGATTCGTGTAAAAGAGATGCTTCACCTTTGCGGGGGGAATTATTTTGTGAAATATCGCTCTGGCCTTTACCAGGGAACGTTTCCAACGCGTTTATTCGCAGAAGTGGAAAACCAGGCCCCGGAAAAAAGTTTTCCAGAGGGCAGAAGATGGGAGCGCGCATGTCACCGCGTGACGCACACGCTGTCGTGATGATTTAGTGCGAGATCTCCCCGCCGCGGTCGCTGTCTGCGAGAGTCGCATCGCTGGGGGACGTTTTATTTACTACGGGGAGAGGATTGATAAACCCGTAAAACAATTACAGCATTATTATTCCAGCAGCAGCCCCGGAATCTGATTGTTTATCCTCTTTATGCTTTTTCGGTTGTTCGCTCCCCTTTCTGTATATGATTTTTTTATAAACTATGTAACATAGAAAGACATATTTATCAATGAATCTTGTAAATATCTTAATCGGGGGGGGGGGGGTTACCTGCTACGCCCAAAATAAACAGATTTAAGTATCACTGCATTTGCCGGCAGATCGGCCCCCGTCTAGTCACCCATTACTCTTGCTGTAAAAACTCAAACCTTAATCAGTCATTGGTCTCGTCTTAGATTCAGGAGCCAAGTATCCCTGTTCAGCAAAGACTCGGAATATTTGCTGGGTATGAGGGTATCACTGCCCTAAAAGCCCCAATAATGTGTATGGAAACGGCTACTAAATGTCTTACTTACAGAATTAGTTTACAATGTAAAAAAAAAGCATTCTCAATAAAGCCTTTCCTGTTAGCCACGCCTCTAACCACACCTCTAAAACAAGTGTCCTTATTTGGTCATTTGAAATATTGGGAGGTGTGGCTATGCTGATTTTTCTCTCACAGCCACAAAAATCAGACTATACTGAGTTAGAATGGTGCCTAATAAACCAAATACCCCCAAAACAGAATGGAAACAAAACGCACAATCTACAGAGTTTTAATAAATATTATTATCTTTTATTTATATAGCGCCGACAATTCCCGCAGAGCTTTTTACAGTCCCTACACTCAAAGGGTCTGACAAAACTAGAACCAACAGACTAAGATGAACCGACACATGAGGTTAAGAGGGTCTCAGGCTTACATTGCCACCGATGCCTACTTTAAATTTCGTAAGCACGGAGACCCCGTTTCATGTTGTATCGCTTAATGTTTTCGTCATACATACTCCCGGCATTAAAACAGGTAATGTTGGCGTACTGGACGGACCACTTCGCGTTCCTGCTAGAAGACAGCAGAAGGACAGCGTCCTGTCAAACAAGCAGATTGGGGCTGTCTCGTGACACCCCGCGCTCTCGCACAGCTGGTAAAGTGACCGGAATATCGCAGTATCTGACCCTGACATTTACTCTTCATGTACAAGACAGACCCGGCGGAAAAAAGACCGGCTCAAAAGAGTCTGCGGCTTAATGCGGACCTTGTAGAGAGGGTGCGGAGGGCAGATTGGGGCAAAATGGGGAGTCACTACTGGGGCTGCTGTCCTTGGGCTAAGGCTGGAATACTTCCCCACTGTCTCCCTATGGGTCCCAAATCCCTGATGCCCACTCTTTCCTCCCGATGCCCATCTTTTCTAGGAGGTCAGAATGTTTGCTGGGTATGAGGGGATTGCAGGGTTCTACAGCCCTAAAACCCCCCATAATATGGATAGAAACAGCAGGAAATGGGTTTATAAACTAAAATGTCTATAGATAAATTTAATTTTTCATCATCGTCTAAGCAAAGCCCCCCCATCCCCACCCAACTCACCGTCACTCCAACACTAATGGGTATCCATGCCGATGAGGTCATAATCAGAGGATTTGGTAAAGAGACAGTAGATAAAAGTTTTGTTAATACAATTATTAGCTTTTAGTTTCCATAGTTACATTTTTTTAGTCCCAGAGATTTAACCATGCCCTACAATCATCAAGAGTCCTGGATCTTTCAAAACAGTCCCAGCAAACCATGACCGGGCCAAATTCCTTCACATTGGGATTCTCAACGTCTAAAATGGGCAATGCGCATGCAAAACATTATCTATGACACGTTATCTATAACGTGTCAACGCATGTGCGTATGATGTCATATGTCGGTAAGTATGCACTGGGTACCAAATTAAACCCCCCATGCCTACACCTTTACTTTATAACATAAGGGGGTACTATTAGTAAGTATACACGGCCAATAGTGCTTAGTGGGGTCCGAAGCAGGACCCTTCTTTTCCAAAGCCCCCCCCCCCCGTATTACCTACAATCAGCATTACAGGATTTATCGACGGGTGCCGCCCAGCCTCGTGAGCCGAAGTTCCTGGAATCTTCCCGGCTTTGAGGAATTCTCAGAAATCCCCCGCGCTGCGTCTTACGCCGTGATTTAAAGCAGGACTGACAGCGCGTCGCTAACATATATCACTCCAGGCTGCGTCACAATCGGGTTCAATGGCGCACCGGTGGAGATCATATTTTTATTAATCTAGACGTGAAATCATTCTTACTTAACAATTAACATTTATGTCTCTCGGGGGGGGGATAACCTTCCCTGCCTTCCCAAAGGATCGACTTTGATGTAATAGTTTCAGAGTACCGGGACGATTAGCTGTTTTTGTATTGGCCGTAAGAGTAGCCAATGGGAAAGTTGGAAGGATCCTCATGTATTTTGAGCTCAAAATACATTGTTTTCAATGGGTTTAGGGACCGCCCATTGTCCTTAAGGGGTTAAGTAGAAGCTGCAGCACTTTCGATCGTATGATTCTTGCCACTGATTGGCTTTCTAAATCAACCAATCCGTGGCAGGAAAGCGTCCCCTTTAAATTCATGGACGCGCACAAGAGATCCAGAAGACACCCACCTAGTGTTCCCAGAGCCAGTGCTGACCAGAGGTTGGTATATCGGGGGCACGAAGACAACTATTTACACCACTATTTACACACATCATTAAATATGATGTCATATTCCCACACTTCCCAACTTCTGCCCCAGGGGGCGGAGCTTGGGATGTATGTTGTCACTCAAAACTGGAAGCGCTACTGTGCATATATACAATGTTATATACTACTCATCCTGTGTACCCGTTGTACAGTGCGATGGAATATGATGGCGCTATATGAAACAATTAATAATAATAATACAGATCATATTAACGGAAGCAAATTACAAATACGAAAAAAAAAACCTCTATGAATTCAGTTCTGCGTCGGCCAAATTGCCTGGAATTATCCACAATCGACCCCATTCTGCTCTCAGCTTCTATAATTCTCAGAACAGAGGAAAAAAAAAAAAAAGAATCCGATTTAATTGAGATTCCCGACTTTCATTAATTTGGTGTTTCAATGCAATATATTAATTTCAGTGATCTAATTCTACAAATCCTGCAAGGCCAAGTGCGCTCTCCATCATCTCCGCATCCCTTCTAAACATGTCTGCTCTTCATAGGGGGCCGAGTTCTGTTCAATTCAGTTTCTAGCAGCTCCATATGTTACCCGCTGTGAGAGAGTCTGTACCAGCCTAAGAGAGCCTCATACATAACAGCGGAGATTTATCATGTAACTGGCTGGGGCTCGGATCTTCCGGCTATTAACTGTTAACTGTTCAAGGAAAACAGATTGAAATGTTTATTTACAGCTACTGGATGTGATGTAACGGAGAGGGTGGTAGATTAGCAGGACAGCCTAACAGCAGAAGTGGTAGAGGCTAAAACAGCGAGGGAATGTAAACATGCATGGGATAGACAAGCAATTTCATGTTTAAATGGTTAATAAAAGTCTGTTAAGGTGTTTAGGTTTTAGAGGGTGTGTGTGTATAAACGTGTGTGTATGTATGTGTAAGTGTACGGTGTTAGAGTGGCTGTGTGTGTATGTATGTGTAAGTGTACGGTGTTAGAGTGACAGTGTGTGTATGTATGTGTAAGGTGTAAGACTGAGCACACATGTATGTATGTATGTGTAAGTGTAGATTTCCCTATTTTCACCCCATATTGTATCACAATCAGCCCCCTAAAATCTTCATGCCCCCTAACATAATTTTTTATCACTATACCCACACAAAATTATTTCCCCATCCGCATCATACCCTCCCCTTAGCACCGAGTACACTTACAATTGCATGGTTCCCAGAGAAGGCCGCCTTACGGGAAATTGTATCCCGGTAGCCAGCCCGGCCCTGCTAAACTTTTGTGCGCTGGTTGGACAGCTTTTGGGGTACGTGGCCTGTGACTCCATACGGCATACGAGTCTTAGGCACTAGTCAGGATTGCCATGTGAAACTCCGGGACCCTTGGCATGTACGGCTAACCTCCTACCCAAGGTCAATAATATATTTGAAGCAATAAATCAAATTTCTGTCTTCAAACATCAGAGACAAGGTAGAAGTTATAAAAAAAGGCTGTATTTCACATTGGTTCCACTTGCAGCACTCGCGCTGATAATGTTAAATGGGGTGCACCGGTGTGTGACCTCCGTTTAATAGACAGACTCTAACGGGTAAATTATTGCCCCGTGCCATTTGCTTTCAGTTAAATAATTACTCTTAGAAGCTCTCACAAGCAGGGCCATCAGTATCTTGGCTTGCAGGGCTCCGGTCTTCTAAGTGGCTCCTGTGTATGTCCGATATTTCCAGAAGGTCAAGGAGGTGCGGGGGTATTGACTCCAGGTGACTCAAGTGGCAGGGCCTGGGCAGCTGCCTCTCTTGCCTCCAAAGTAGGAATAATTAGGGTTATCGCCGGGTAACCTGCGCATTTGCCAGGGGCTTCCATGGTGCAGTGGGCATGCGCAAGCCAAGCAACAGCCTAGCCCAAGGGTGTCCAACCTGTGGCCCTCCAGCTGCTGCAGGACTATATCTCCCATACTCCTCTACCAGCCCCTTAGCTGAAAGAGCATTATGGGAGATGTAGTCCTGCAGCAGCTGGAGGGCCGCAGGTTGGACGCCCTTGGCCTAGCCCAAATCTCGAGACCTACAAGTTGGCATGTATGTAAGAGACATGGCAGGGGCTTTTTATGTGGCCTTGTGACCTATTGAGAATATTCCGTTCCGCCATTTTACTTTGCACCAAAAACTATGAAAACGTGCCCAAAACGTCTTAATTTTAGCTACGATTTGCATCCCCCAAAGTAAAGACATTTACAATGACTTTGTGTTTAAAGAAATCAGTTCTCACATTTATGTTTCCTTGGCAGATTTACTCTGCCTTAAAAGAAAGGTTTTTCAAAAAGCCGTAACCGGCAGCTTGAATCTGGGGATTAGCGGAAATCATTCCGTTTGGATACCGCGGCAGAATATCCCTCGCCCCAGAATAAAGACACGGCGACCGCAATAAAATCAGCCGCTGCCCGCACCCAGACATCTTTCCGCTCACAAAATCAAACCGCCAGCGACAGATGTGCAGACGGCTTTGACATGGACTTGGGAAGAGTCCAAAGTTTAGTATTTCGGATAAGAAAACATCTTGTCCTCTACAGCCAAGTATGAACTGTTAAGGTAACATTGTAACAGCACGCAATCCCAGACTGCAGATCAGTTAAAGGGACAGTTTAATGTCACGGGGACCGGTATTGGAGCCATTTAGTTCATTCATTCGCCGAGTCACTACATAGAATCTTCACGATGAGCTATTAAAGAGTTAATATTTCAAGAGCCTCAGTACCTTAGGGTCTCAATTTAACATTTAAACTTATTTGTCCTTAAGACAGATATAGGGATAAAACTGTGAGGCATGGAATACACGCCTTTACGTTATACGAGTTGCTATTTGACATCATGAACTTGTTGTTGCTCGAAGAGTCAGGTGCTGGGACTTTCAGACAGAAAAACAAAAATAGATCTTTTTTGGCAGGAAGCGAAATCCCAAATTGGATTGTTTTTTTGTGCGCCGTAGCACCTGACAGTCGTAAATGTACCAGGATAACCTCAACAATCGTGGACTAGTATTTTTGGTTGTCGGATTTCCGACCCGCGTACCTGTTATCGCAGCCACTTTTAACTAGTGATAGATGATGTCATAGTCCAGCTACAGTTGCGGGTCATGATATAATGTTCTGGGGCCACATTGAGCCTTTGTACATCTCAGCTTTGGAATGAGGCATCTTGGTAACTATAGAAGGATGCCCTGGACTCACCGGCCAAAGGCTGTTCAGGTGAGACGGTCCTTGTACATCTTGGCATTTTCTCTGTATTCCCACAATAGACACCGTTTAGGTGGCAGGCTCCCTTTATGTAAAGCTCCGCACGATTATGAAGCGGAAGAGGTGGCTGCATGTACATCGAAGAAGTACAATAGAAGCGTGTTTAGAAATCTCACTTTGATATCACGTTCCAACAATAGGACTCCTTGAGGCGCGGAGGAAAGCACAAGCCATGTGTCTCCGCTGAATATAAAACGTGGAGACACACTGTACCGAAATATTACTTCGCAATGATCTGTGAGAAGTGTTCCCTCTGAGGTGAGGATCTAACACTAAAATGAATTTCCCTCTTGGTTCTGCGTTTAGTAGATTGGGGTCATTTCAGTTTAAGAGCTTAATGTCAAGCGTGGATAAAGTTCCCCTAGACTGGATGGGTACATTTCTGCTGTCTTCCAATGGGGTGGCTAATCTTCATTCTAAAACCATGGATTAATGACTGTTTCCTGGGAATCGAGGGGTTAATTACAGCTCTATGGCTGTTGGGGAGCTGCCATGTTCTCCTTGGCAGAAGAAAGCTTAATGACAAATCCGTTACCGTAAACGAGGTTTCTAATCTCTTTCTTAAAGTGGAGGAGTTCGGGTTCAGCTTTCTGGACAACGTGGAGTTAATCTCAGCCATTCTGCATCTATGGAGTTAATATAATCTCCCTATAAGAATAGAGCTTAATCTCAGATATCACAGTATGGGGTGCTATCAGCTCTCTGGCAGTGTGAGAGGTTAATCACTGATGCTTGTCTGTGTGGGGGCTGCTATAATTCATTGGATCTGAAGGGGTTATTCATAGCTTCTAGGTAGTACAGGGCTTGGCATTCTCTTTCTCTTTAAGTGGAAAGGTTACATGGATGAGGCTGGCAGTGGAGGGGTTAATCTCCGCATCCTCTCCTTTTCTGCGCATGGGATTCAGGCAGATGGCCGCTCCTGACTCTCTCCCACTGTTTTCTATTTCTGTCTGCCAAGCAAACTGCTTTTCTTCTGGGATCTCTACGCTCTCACCACTGGGAGACATACACAGAAAATTAAATAAATAAAATACTGCCTCTAAAGGGTTAATTCTTCAGCCAAGATGGTTCTGGGAGTGAAAGGGTCATCCTAAATTCTAGAAGTGAGAATGCTAAAATTACCTGTTCTCAAACATCCTTAATTGGTTGAGTACAAACTTTATTTATATATATAATATTAGATTTAATTAATTTATATTATTTATATATAATATATATATATATATAATTAATATATAATATATATAGAGTGGTGCATATATATATATATATATATATATATATATGCATGTGTGTGTGTCAAGCCATCATATAAACTTTAATGTATGCGATAACTGTATGGTCAATTTAAATTTACATTGGGTCCCCTTGGTAATGCATAGGGGGGGTTCTGTAACTGCCAATCAGCTCGTGCAGGGATCTCTAATGAGACCTCTTGTGCGCAAGCGCGGAAAAACCAGAGCTTTCTTGCCGCTCATTGGTGCAAATCTTCGAAACCGCGGTGGGGAGTTCTGCTGCAGCTTCTCCCTAAGGTAATGACATTATTTTTGTAGCAGGTTAAATGAATACATTCATTCATTTACTTTCCTATCCATTCATCGCATAGCGAGCTGCCCCTGACATTAAACTGTCCCCCAGGAAACCCATCCCGCAATATGCAAGTTAGAGCTGTTTGGGGCTGCTTTGCGGATATGGGCTGTTGTAATACAGAACGCATTGTAACCATACATTTATTACATGTTTTGATTGCTATGAGTAAAAACATCCTCGTTACCCCCCCCATGGTGCAATCAGTGGTTATTACCGTATTGCCGTAACATGCTCCGGGACACACTGTGAAGATTGGATATAATAAATCACGCAGGAGTGTTATGTCTTTCTGCGGACGCCCCTGCTTGGTAATTACGTTGCGCGTTCCCTGTGAGTCTTTGGGTGCGTTTAGTGACATAATGCGGAGATAAATTTGGGAAATGTCTGGGAACCACTAACAGCCTGCTGATAACCGGCAGAACGAACGCAAAGTGAATTATCGCCATGGGGCGTCCATGATCCTTAAAGGGGAAGCCACCACCAGTGGGGTATTTATCTTCAGTGCCTCCAGTAACCCCCCACCCTTACTGCTGGGCATCAGGACATATAATGCCGTATTAATGTGTTAATAGGCTGGTTGATCTCCATTGTAATGGACCCCCCCAAGAGAACGGCTGTTCCTGATGGTATTCGGCACCACATGGTATCCGCGCATGAATGAGAACGTACATAGACATTGTGTCTTTTTGAGATCGCTGGAAACTTTGTATTTCAAATGGAAACCCTCCAGCAACCTGCCACAAACATACTACTGCAGCCACAAGAATATCTGTCAGGAGATATCCTAAATGAAGTCACCTGTATTCAAGCAGGGATCGTAGCTGTGATATAGCAGAGATAAAAGCACCAATCACGGACTTTTAAAAAAAATAGTTTTAAAAAAATAAAATCAAAAAAGGTTGGCTTTGCAGGAAGATAGAAGGTCTTTTTGATTAATGGAGAGTTATTTTTAGGTGACAGGGGTACTTTAAGTGAGACCCCTGGGTTAGTTTTATTAGAAAAGGTAAAGGACCTTTGATGGTTGCTCGTGGCTAACGTCGGCGGGGATAGATGTGGCTTATCGGATTGCCTTTTGTCAAATCAATCTCATTTAAAAAAACATAATGGCTGTCGGGCCGGGGACGGAGGGTTCTTTATCCATCAGGACTCGACTTAAGAGACCAAAATAACTCCTCGAAGACGTGTTTTAAAACCACATCTGCAAATTAGCTTATATTTCTGCAGTACCCCAGGGAACCTGATTGCCTGTACTATACCTGCCAACAGTCCCTGTTCTCTAGCATTGTCCTGCTACACAGTGTAGCTGCCCTAGTAGGGATCATTTGTAGAACGCGTCCATCGCAGCTCCAACGTGGCTACCTGGCGATGCTCTCACCTCGAGGTGGCTCGTCTTATAAGGCCGACGGGTAACCACACCTCTGACCCCGCCCGTTACGGGCACAACCGTACATTTTGCCACACCCCTCAACGGAGGGGTCAATCAGCAGGAGCCCCACCTACCTCTTCTTATACTTCACCCAATCAGATTTCTTTCTTGTAACTACGGAGGTCTGCGAGTGCCCAGCACAGCCGCTGCAGCCTCTCTTTTCCCCGCTGCAGCCTCTCTGGGCGCCGGTGTCATGGCCGCCGTCTCGGGTACATCCTGTAGGGCTGTCCCGGGTCAGGCCTGAGTCGGGAAATCCCATAAATATCCCATTGCCCTAATGTAAATCCGGCCTGGCCCTTTACCGCTTTGTCCTGAAATGTATATGATCCTATACAGCAGCCCTTTTACATACATGCCGAGTGACAGCTACACAAAGCGAATGAATGAGATCGCGAGAGACGACACGGACTCCTCGCGTGACTCATCCACAGATAAAAGGACAAATCCGTCTCGGAAACACAAGAGCCGCCCAGTGACGGGCTTGGAGTGTCCAGCGCTGAACAGCCGCGTAATGACCGCTTCAATTAATAATTACAATATCACAGTCACTAATCACACGCTGCCCGCCGGCGAGGACCCAGCATTCCACGGGCTTCCCCTCTCCCGTCACCTTGAAAGGGAGTCAAAACCACGTCAAAGGTCTCACCGCCGTGAACTAACGGGATGGACGGGAGGTGGCCAGCGCCGTAGCCCCTTTTACAACTTTATGTCTAAACCAGCAGCTACAGACACTCAACAACTCTCATCACCATCAGGCAAAGGAACATACGTATACCAAAAATCTCAGTTTTCATGGGACAGTTTCGGATTTTAGTGTGTGTGTGTGGATGTGTGTGTGTTACTTTATGATGTAATCCATAAACTACAGGTAGATTGAAAATGTCATCGCTTTTTAGCTGTACAACGATGAATTACTAATAATTCCTCTTCCCAGCCTAATGCTGGGGGGGCAGATATATAATAAGAATAATAGAAGCTTTTACCATCCGCGTAAGAGAGCGCGTGCTGGGCTGTAGGCTTCCTACCGGAGTAATGTTGCTGTGTGGGAAATTATATATATAAATATATATATATATATATATATATACGGGGTATTCAATTATATACTAATAGGCAGAGCAAGACTGGAGATAAAAAGGTGGTCCTGGCACTTTAAGGACGTATGCCCAGCCGACATAAAGACACATCTTACCTTTACACAACAAAAAGAGTCACCTGACATCCCTGTACTCAGTGTCTGCATAAATATTCCTCCCCGTTAGGTTATCTCTCGCCCGTTGTTTAAGTGACACTCCAGCCATCGTATGTACTTTAACACAAATAGCTGAGGGGTCCCTTTAAATTTCAATTGAGTCCCCCTTGTAAATTGCTGGCTCTGCAGACGGGGGTCTACTCAAACCCCTTGTGTGCATGCGCAGGAAGACCTCCCATTTATTTCAAATTGAGCACCTACCTGATATCGATTGGCTGCTTCAACCAGCCAATCGGTGAAGATAATCGCCAGACCGCAGAGAAGGAGGGCAGCTGCGTAGCTGCAGCTTCTCCCTAGGGTACTTTATTATTATTATTTATTTTATATTTAAATCATGGATATTTAAGTACTTTAACGTGTATTCTTCGTTAGCAGAGCTATCACAGATGGTATACTGTCCCTTTATACTGTCCTGCTTGCCGTTGATTGGTTCAGGACGGGAAATCGATTAGATTAAGCTTTGCCACAGGCTGCCACCAGTACCAGCTTCTCTGAAGCTCGGGTTTAAATATCTCCAAAGTAATTACCGTACGTCGAATAACAAAACCAAAAAAGGGACAAGCAGTGCGTCATTTTAACGAATGAATTTAGTTACGGTAAAGGCCGTGACAGCCACCGTTCTCCTTTAAGATTATCCAACCTTTCTAAAGATTTGTATGCCCCGGAGGAGAGGAGCAATCGGTTTGTTTGATGTCTCTTTTTCTGTTCTTGGCTTCCTGGCGGTCCTGAAGCAGCGCAGACAGATCAAATTAATAGCCGAAGAAAGCCGCACTTTGCTTTTGTTTTAATAACAAGCCACGGCGTCTCTCCACTCACGTAGCTCTCCAGCCATTGATCTGCGAGCGAGGAATATTCTCACGTCAGACATTTTCACATCGGCTGTTAGGTTTCATGGAAGGACCCTGGGCCAAAACTAAGAATGATGTTGGCGCTGCTTTTTAACCCCTTAATGACAAAGTAAATGTACGGGCTCAAAATGCATTGTTTTCAATGGGTTTAGGGACCGCCCATTGTCGTTAAGGGGTTAAAGCAAAGTCCGCTGGTTGAGATATCAGTGGCCGGTCTCGTTTTTTATCTCGTATTATCATGGTTATACCTGGGAGCTATCAGGGCTTAACCTGGAGTCTCAGGGTTTTTGCCCCAATCTCAGGATCTCCGAGCGAAGGGGCAGCTTTGGTATCAGGGCTATTTGGCGAGTTCCTATATAGAAGGTTTCATGACGGCCTATTAATATTTGAAGAGTCTTAGTGAAGGCTCATAGAGAAAGTCCCCAGATATGACCAGGGCCAATGGCATATAAAAATGGCTACCATTTTCAGCGGGACATGCCTCCTGCAAGCTTAGGGCATACTTTCCAACAGTCCTGGTTATCAAAGGACAGTCCCATACTGCACACACTTTTAAGGTGACAGCGTTTTTTAAATTGTGAAGTAGGGTTGGATCCCGGCATTAGAAAAATCTATACAAGTAGAAATTTCTTGGAATTGGTTATGATATTCTAGGTGTTTCCATAGTAACCTAGCATTTTAGATTCCTCTTGGCATCTTGTATTTTGGTAGAAGTACCAATAGGGATTAGTGACAGATTCACAGGTGACTGACACCATTGAAAATAATTAGCTCACTATAAACATTTGATATCATCTTTCAAACTTTTAATGTTTCCATGGTGATAGAATGCTCAGGTTGTTTGGAACAATCTGCATGCTATCAACTTAATCATTCTAAATATACATTTATAGTTTAATCTAATTTCTTCTCACTGTACTGAACAAAAAAAATAAAAATTGTGGAGGAATAACAAAAGTACAGCGGCAAAAGTAAAGGAGCTTATGATAACAGAAATATTAAAGTGAACCAGACGCCTCAAAAACAAAATGTTATTATACTAAAAATATTATAATATACAAATGTCTCTGTATATGTTCTTTTTACAAATAGTTTAGGTAGATAAGCGGAACAGTGTCCCAGCAGAAGTGGTTTCTTTAAATTCTGTATATTATGACCATATTTCTACTAACCAGTAAACTAATTACACGAGGCTGTGATAGAGCTTCGCCTGAACAAAGGGTTCTTCACTACCTGAAATGTGACCTTGAGCTTTTGAGGTTCTGTCTATGGAGATTTTAGTTACTGAGCACAGCTCAATGATCAGTGCTTCAACAAAGGGGTGTCAATCCTACCCGTACATGCTGCATTGGGAGGTATACGTACAAGGTAGTAAGGGAAGAAGGAAACCTTTGCATTGCAGAGAATTGAGGGACCAAAATCTGTCAAGCCATGGTTTCCCAGAGGTATCACTCACAGAGAGTTTTTCCTCTCCTGAGTGCTGAATGTTGACTCCTTGTGA
Organism: Spea multiplicata; assembly: GCA_009364415.1. NCBI lineage: Eukaryota > Metazoa > Chordata > Amphibia > Anura > Pelobatidae > Spea > Spea multiplicata. The sequence continues at coordinate 332,828 of VKOC01000349.1, forward strand.
GTCCAGAGGTAACTCTTTTTTGGTTGTAATATAATAAAGTGAACTAACATATATTTATACATGTTTTGTGGTAAAATTTTAATATGTTGTCTGAAGCAGCATTTAACATTGTGGATGATGGGTGCTAGTGTGAAAAGAGGGACGTTGTGGTTGTGGGGTAGATAGCAATGGGGTGGTTATGATATTTGTGGATGTGAATTAACAACACAGGGAGTGTGTTTGTGTTATTTAATATCCTGGGTCTAAGACAAGACCAAGTACTGATTATGATGTGAGTTTTTACATCCAGGAAAATAGGCAGAAGATGGACAAAATGAGTTTTATCGGTCATCACTGCCCACTGCCCAGGATTAACCCTGCCCCGCACAGATTTAACCCACCCCATGCAAGGCTGACACCACCTCCACATACAGATAGCCCTTACAGATAGCTTCTCACAGAAGCCACTCTCATGCTCCATGTGGGAGGAAGGTGGGTGTCGGGACTTACGTCCTAATGTGCATCCACAAATAATGAATGTAAATGCGTTCAGCCAAATGCAAGGGGGCAAGGGAAACACCAAATTTTTATGAATCACTCTAGGCCTTTCAATCCTAAAAAAAAGCCATTTAAGCGACTATGATGGCTGGGATGTCTCTTTAATTCATTTTATGGCACAATCCGCCAGGACAGCCAACAAAAACAAAATCTCCGTGACCTCCACAGGATTAATCCAACCTGAGATTCTTCCTAACAAGACACTCGCTAGAAATATTCTCATCCTCCCCTACTCATTACAGGGCAAATTCGTCTGTCACCAGTCTTCTCTTTCACATTTATCAACACCGGCAGGCAGAGCTGGGGAAACGGTAAGGGATGGAATTCAGAGACGGACGGTGCTTGCAACGCACGTGTCTTCTCCAAAAATGAACATCGACGTGCTTAAGCGACATCGTCGGAGATGCCAATGATCTTAAACATTGACTGTCGCCGAACGGAAACTTTAAATTAACCAAGGGAACGTCAACAGCTAACATCTCGACGCATTCCGCCCTCGTCATTAATAAACGGTAATAATTCTGATGAACGTTTGGTATGTTAGCACAGGGGTGTCTAATAATATATTGAAGGTAGAAGAAAGAAGGAATCATCAGAATGCAGTCTCATTAGCTATATCTCTTCTATTTACACTTAAATCACCAGATTCGGATGAAAGAAGGGCTTCTGCCCTTTTATTTCTAATCTGAGATAACCGGTTGTTATTATTAACTGATGATGTATATGGGCAGTAATGCGTTTATTAACTTACCTGGGAAACTTTCTAAATGAGCTGACGCTGAGACTGTTCAAATATTAACCCTTTAAGAAGACGCTATAATGTCCCTGACAGCCTCGGCAAAAAAAAGAATGCCTATGAAAGTACATTTACTTTATTTTTCCCGAGTCAGAGCTGGAGCAGACTGGTGGTATCATGTGCAAGGAGAATTTAAAGGGACCTCTTAGCTATCATATGCATTAAAGTGTATTGGATGGCTGGAGTGCCCCCCATTGAAAACAATACACTTTGAGCCTGTACATGTACGGGCTTTGTCATTAAGGGGTTAAAGACACTATCATAAATATAAAGTGGTCCCTTTATATTTACGGGGTGCCCCCCTTGCACGCGAACGGTAGAATTCCACCAAGACGCAATATAATTACCGCCATGCCCGGGAATTCTCTGGGTTTTGGCCCTGAGAACTCCGGGAGAAGCCCCACTTCTCGAGTCCTCCGGGTCCTGACATGCGCCACGGAAAGACGGGGCCCGAACAGCCTCTTGTCCGCATCATTTGCATGGACTGCCCACTTACGTCAGTGGGCGTTTTCCCCGCGGCCATCAGTGGGCGTTCCTGCCAACGTTGGTGTGCATTCCAGCGGACATTGCGGGAAACATCCCCACTTAAAGGGGAAATAGGCAGGGGAACGCCCACTGATGGCAGCGGGAACGCCCACTGACGTAAGTGGGCAGTCCATGCAAATGATGCGGACAAGAGGCTGTCCGGGCCACGGCTCGCATGCACAAAAAAAGGATCCCATTAATTTGAACGGGAGCACTTTCCTGCCGCTGATTGGTTGCTTCAAGCAAACGCGCCCGTCGGTAGTCATCTGAAACACAGGGAGGCACCCATTATGTGCCAGACCGATGAATAACACGTGAAACTGTTTCATAACCTGAAAAATGCGTTGCGAGTTTCTCCAGCTGACGAGACGTTAACAACGAAACATCTATTTTGTGCTTTATTCACCCAAAATGAGCAGAACCGCATTTCACGCACAATTAACAAATCACCCTGCGCATTTCAAAGCTGGATGCCACGTCTGTCCGTCCGAACCCCCCCCCCCCCGTCAGCAGCCACGGCTCTTAATGCGCAGACAGGCAAGGGGAGCTCGTGTTTAGGAATAACGTGAGCTGTCATACACAGGGGTAATTTGCAGCTCTTTCCTTGTCAGGAGAAAGCTGACCTTGGCAGAAATGTGAAGGTCACTTCCAGAGATGAACAAAAGGGAAAGAAAGCTCTTCGAAGCGTAGACCGTCACCAAATACAAACAAAATTGTGACATAAAAATGGGCGTATATATAAAAGATTCTGGTGCAGAAGTAAAAAAAAAAAGTCTAATCCCCATGGCAACGAACGAATGTGGTGATAAGATCACTTATTAAAACTTTGCACCAGAATTACTTTTTGGGCATCACGAGTTCTATTAATAAACCATATTTTCTGCTTCTCCTTAAAGGGTTAATGTTTCCCCCCTTCCTTTTCCACCCCAAAAACGGTGAATTTTCGCCTCTTAAATTAAGTGAAATAACGCAAAACAAACTCTTATTTGTAACATCATTACGGGAACTATGAAGGCTGTTCCTTTCAAAGTGATCGTATGTTTTGAAAAGAAGGATAGGAGGGGACTTAACCTCCTCTCATTAAGACCCATTTACTGTACTTTTTTTTTTTTTTACTGGTAAAGTAGTAGACGAGTAGAACAGCCTCCCAGCAGAAGTGGTACATGTTAATGCAGTGAGGGGATTAAACACGCATGGGATAGACCTACGGCTCCTGAATCTAAGACGAGACCAACGACTGATTAAGGTTTAAGTCTTTGCCGCGGAGAGACGGGCAGACTAGACGGGGGCCGGATGGGGCCGATCTGCCGGCAGATTCTGTTTCTGTGAATAATTCTGTGCTCCTCTACTAGCTCAGGCGTGTGGCAGTCTAGACGTGTCGTTTCTGACATCTTTATAATATGTTATCACGTGTCACCCAGCGCCTGATCTCCTGTGCCCGCACCTGGCCACATACTGAAGTCTCACGGCCTCGGCAATGGCACGGGCCGATTGTGGCGGGGTTCAATTGAACTACCTTTCAATCGAGCCAACTTCTGATTCTCCGAGTACATCTCTTATCGGAGATTCAAATTGCCGAGAATAGAATGAATGCACAGAATACGCTCGGTATAGATTAGCCTCAACTCTGAGTATCACGTCAGTCATATGAAAATAGTCAAGTGAAGAAAGGACCTCTGAGGTCTTGAAGCTGAACGCCAGTCCACAAAATAAGGCATCACTGATGTCTTTGGCCTACGCCCCCCGTGACCAATACAGCATTATCTAGTTTTATGTCTCAGAGGGGCACTTTATACTTTGTATCCAATTTATTGTCTCAAATAGCAGAACAGCTTCACGGGGTAACAATGACAGCCTGAGCTGAGACTAAACAGTAAAGCGCTGGAGATTCCCATAATGCTTTGCACCGGGGGCCCCCTATAACAAGAATTGTGTCTAAATGTCAAATATTAGCATAAAAGATCCATACGGAAGCGTCTGGCTATTAATAAGCATCAGAAAGCACAAATATCAGGGAAAGTCCTGCAAAAGAGTCCAGGTGAAGGATAAAGTAACCTTTATAACGTAAGGCGGCGCATGTTCTCCGGAGCCCCCCGATTTAAACCAATAAAGCACATTATACACAGTCCGTCATAATATTACGGAAGCTGGGGAGTTCTATTTTCTTTTTTTGTTCTAGTCTAATATCTGTTCTTAATTCAAACCCCCCTGCTTGAACACAGGTGATTCAAAGGAGGATAGCTTGAAGACTTGATGGGGGGGGTTATAATACTGGCGGTTTATAGCGGATGTGTAAATGAGAGAGATGCCGACGCGTTCATTCGGCCCCCCGTTCATCGTGCGCTCCCAGCGTTTTCATTGGCCGACGGGCTTATAACAAATAATGGGGGTATTAGCCGAGGCGCGCGAGTGGGGGTCTCGCGGGTGGTAAAGCCACATTCTCCTGCCCTTGGTTTCTGTTTATGAAGGACGGTTAAGCTGTGACACAAATCTTCTCTGCCACGTAACTATCGCCGGGGGGGGGGGGCGCGAAACCCGATTTATACGGACGCGGCGGAGCGGCGGACCTTAGCGAGATGCTCAGCCATTAACACAGCGGCATGCAGCAGGGGGGCTCCGAGACGGATAAGCACGGCACGCTTTGGTGGAGACATACGCCGAACGGCATAAAACACAGACACAGTTCTTCCTATGATGTCATTCCAAGCCCCCGATGACATACCCTGACCCACCCCTAATGTACAGATTTACACCCCATTCTCTAACCGATACATGCAAACAAAAAGCTGCCAAAAACTTTGGACACAAGATCCCCCCGTCTTCTTTACTTCCACGCTCCCCCAAAGGGATATGAGACCCCCTATGGACACGTAAGAAACATATATGTACATGTGCACATTATGCGTGTGTTATGGCCGTCGGCTCCTGTTCCTAAGATCTGCATGATTATTCCTCCCCATTAAGTTATCTCTCCCCCATTATTAAGTTACTGATTGGTTTCTATTGGCCCAGGCAGCCCGTGAAGTGAGGCGAAGGGAAAATAATGAACTGCCAGCTTAGTCGATCAGATATAGTAGTTTTTATATTTTTTGCCGTAAATCTCAGTTTACGCGAGAAAATAAATATCTCCAAAAACATCAACTAAGCTGTCACTATCCCTTTAAGAAATGACATCAGAAGCGGGCGTCAGGCCCCAGGGATACGGAACGGAGCCCCGGGCAACATAACCGCCGTAGATATTCTCAATTATTAAACAAATGTCTCTTCAATAATTCCTGACCACCTTTCTAAAAAACTAGACTTTTTTTTTTTCTTAAAGGAACAGTAATTTTTTTTCCCCAATATAAAAATATTTAGCGATTTTCTCCACTTAATATTCCTTATTTCTGTACGTTGAACGTACGCAGATGCGAAAGAAAATACCGGGCTGAAAATTTAACCCATAAATAAATAAAAAAAGGTTTTTCCCCCCCATCTTTATAGAAAATAACGCGCTTGCGATAAAAAAGGATGGCGCTAGGGGTAATGGCAGCTATTATATTACTATTGCCGCAAAAACACTGATTAAATAAATTGTTTCCAGATATTTTTAACTCTGCCAAGAAAAAGATATCTGGGAAGCAGTTACCTCATTAACGATTCCATGCGAAACTTCTTCACATTGCTATAGAAACGGATACGAGAAAAGAAAAAAAAAAACATAAGTACCGAGCCTGGCTGCTAATACACCACCGCTGTCGCAACAGCTGCAACTCCCATCATGCTCAGCCGACGCAGGAGAAGCGGCATGTCTCAGGGGAGCGGTGGTGGGTAAGGAAATGGTTAAAAGGCGGATTCCATAGGCATCTAATGATACAAAATTATCAAGTATGGTGAAAAATATTTTATTACCCAAATGTAAGCCTAGTCTGAGTTGCAAACCCCCTCCCCCCCATGGGCGCCTGACCTTGGGCTCCGACCCAATCAATGCCAGCGACAAGTGAATTATTGTTGGGCGAATTTACTTTCGGAAAATGTATTGTGTATAATATAAATATATATAATATAAATATATAAATGTATATATATATCCAATCACTAAATATTTATACTTATAACCCAGAATGTGTCCGGCTTGGAGGAGAGAAGAGAGAGAAGGGGACATAGGGATTTCACAGGAGGGAAGTTTATTTCAAAGGAGGAGAAATGTTACAACATTGAGGGGATTTAAGCATGCTGTTGTTTGCCGTGGAGGTGTTAGATAAGCGGAATAGCTTCCCAGTAGACGTGGTAGAGGGTAATACAGTGAGGGGATTAAACATGCATGGGATAGACATACGGCTCCTGAATCTAAGACGAGGCCAACGACTGATTAAGGTTTGAGTCTTTACAGCAGGAGAAACGGGCGACAGGGGCCAAATGGGGCCGGATATGTTTCTAATATATAAAGTATTTTACTCATATAATTGGACTGTTTGCTTTGTCTTAGTAGCCAATTATCATACAACACAACTTTACGTGTGTATGTGTGTGTGTTTATATATATATATATATATATATATATATATATATATATATATAACAAACAACTATATATATATATAATATATATATACCGTATATATATATTAAGGATAATAAGTTTCTTCTTTTATTTCCCTTAATCTTTTTTTTTTTTAAATGTTATTGTCTTTTTTTTTCCCCAAGCATGACAAATTGCAAATATACTGCTAAGACCCCAAAAATCCTCTTCCAACGTTACCATGGCAACCGGGCTTTACTGCAAATGAGATGCCATCATTAACCCCTCCTGCGCTAACGGAGTCTGCGGCACATTACAGAGTTAAAGCGCTACCGGCATGCAACTTGGCCAAGCCTTTTTCAACGTCAGAGCTAAGAATAAGTTAAAAATTATTAAATAAACATTTTGTTAGAATATTCAAGAATAATAAATAATAATATAAATAATAATATTAGCATTTTATGTCAGATGACCATCTTTATTCCAATAGATGTGAAAGGTAACTATGGAAAAGCAATTAAAGTTACCCAAAACGTTTAAAAAAAAAACATGCTATTTAACCGAGCCGGCCCAAGGACCTTGGTCTGAAATGATCAATCCAACTATCTTCCCATAAATTATACAGTATTTGGTAATTTCGCCCCTTGGTAGATGCCCAATTTGGGTTTATGGGGGTAACCTCACCTTCACCCTTCCACGGGTCACATTGTCCACCTACTTGCCCAACGCTATATGATCATTCTTACCAGATGCCTGGCAAATGACATCATCGCTGCGTGTTACCACAAACGGGTAATTATATTGAGGGTAATTAAAGACGGGGTACCGTAGTGGTCTTTCGTTGACCTGAAGATAAGCCAAGATCGGGAACTGAAACGCTGGATGGTCCTTGACCTTGAGACCTTGACTGGGTCAACAAGAATGGAACGATGCAAGTCAAAGGTAAACCAGTACAAACCTATTTCATCCGTAATAGGTAAAGAAGCATAAGAGGGTTATCCTTATATTGGGGGTGCATACCTCCCACCATTTCAAATGACCAAAGAGGGACATTATTTAGAAGATACTCCATACCCACCAAACATTCCGAGCTCCTAGAAAAAGAGGGACATCAGAGAAGATAGATATGAGTCCTGAAGAGGGACTGGCCCTCCTTAGGTGGGACACTCCGGTGGTATGAGGGTAAGTCTGACGCCTTGTGCACCTCCCCTACCAAAGACCATTATCTGGCCCTATATAAGGAGTGCATTTTTTTTGGTGTATTTTATTAAACGTTGATCGTTTAGCGCATTGTTCTGATTCCATGGAATGTTCGGATGTACAGGGAAAGGTTTTCAGGCGTGATTTAGTGTTCCTTCGTAACAAATCTACGTGAAGTTATAAATAGACCAGGTTCCAAAGACTTTAAAAATATGGGGACTATAAATGTCTCGTTCCTCCTGACGTAATGACATCGTATTGGAGGTGGAAGTATGGCCCGCGTCCGTCAAATTCTTATTCCTTTAATTAATAATAATAATAATAATAATAATATAAAAGTCAACCACATTTTGGATATATCTATAAAATAATTTTTCATGTTTTACACCATCACAAATAAACAGTCGGGGGGCATAATGTCCTTGGGGCAAGTCAACTTCCAGGAGTAATCGGGGTGCTTAGGTGAGTCACGACCCTTGGCTTCCTTGACCTTCCACACGCGGTGGAAGACGCGCCGTCTCTGCCTTTGCCCAGATCCCTAGTTACCGTTTACATAAATATTATATTCTGTTTCCTACTTAACGGCTTTCCCTGGACTCAGAATTCTAGACCTTTTTATGTGACTTATACCACAAACTATCTACAGAAATATACTTAAAGAGGAACTTTTTGGGATCATAGACAAAAATTCTCTGCTGCTTTTTGATGCCAAAAGGGTCAGCACTCTTGGATTTTTGATTTAGACACTAACAATGTACACTCCCCTATTGGCTCGGATCAGGATTAAACTACCACCCGTCTGTGCTGCTGGCACGCGACCCCACCAGGCTTACATGACGGATCATGAAGATGACACTGAACACGGACGATGCGTTGACGTATAGGGGTCTTGGCCTATGGACGATGGTACAACACGCTCAACGGCTGGGAGGGGAGACTGTGTGATCTCCCTTGTCGCCAGCACAGACCTCAATAGTTTCACCCTGTGCGACCTTCTGATGACATCATATCCGTTCCTTGGACCTCTCCGGGTCACAAGAGCAGTGCTTAAGGAACACCCACTCCCACAGCCCCACCCCACATGCGACAATGCGTGGCCAACATTCACCGCTAGCCACACCCCCTCACAAACCACTCCCCCTAACGAGGTAGCCTCGGGTTCGCCTGACTTGGGAACTTCCCATGTATGATCATTTCCGATGCTCTTCACAAAGAAGGACCCCTGGGAAAGGTCGGTCGGGAGGTCGCTTTGGCCTTCAGGATATTGGAGGGACGCTGAATTATTTATTTAGTTATTTTCATTTATTTATTTTATTTATTTTAAAATTATATTGTGATTAGATTACATTTGTTTTGTGTCTTCAAAGCAATATCTGAAAACAGAGATTTAACCCCGGCAACTGGCAAAGAAAAGAACAGCCAACAAGTTACAGAACAAATGTATAAACCATCTAAAGTTCAAGTTTGATAGAATGATAAAAATGCTAATGATTGCGTCCCTTTAAATGATGAAAATTACCCGTATTATGCCTCGGATTTTCACTTAAACATATTGAGCATATTATTTATTATAAAATGACATTCTGACTATAAATAAGCAATTTAAAGCCTTTAAGAGCTTTTCCTAAGAGATGCCGCTATTCAGAGATAACTGCAGTAATCTCTCTACATGACTAGCCCAGGTGATTACTGAATGCATGCGCGCAATCATGCAAAGGGGCCGGGGGGGGGGCCGTGGCATCAATTCCCTGCAACAGAAGTGGGAATCAGATTAATTGTCAAGATCATACAAAGGTATGGAAGTTTTTTACTATATTTTTATATAATTTCATTTTTTAGCATTATACACACATATATAATGTATAATATATATCACAGGTATATAATATATATCACAGGTATGTGTTTCTGCCTACTCATACCCTTTTGTTTCTATTGTCGATTTTATATTAAATGTGTAAGTCCCGCCAACCTTCCCGTGCTCTCTTTGTGTCCTCTAGATAGTAAGCTCTTGCGCACAGGTCCCTCTATACCTAATGTATGTTTGTCTTAGCCCGTCAGCTCAGGAGAGCTAGTCCCTCTATTAGACATGGATCCTTCTTTCTTGTCCTGATGTTCCTCTTTTCTACGAGCTCGGAATGTTTGCTGGATAAGGGGGTATCCCGGGGTTCTACAGCCCTAAAAGCCCCCAATACTGTTTCTAGAGACAGCAGGCAATGGCTTTATAAATTAAAGGGGCGCTCCAGCCACCATGTGCACATGCATATGATAGCCCCGATAGTGGCCCCTATAATTAATCATTCCCCCTCTTACAAATGCATATAAACATTTTAAATAAAATTCATTACTATTCATCCCTTAATTAATTACAAAAAAAGACAATGATTGGTCAAAATCTGACTTCAAAAAGCCGCTAGCCTCCCCTCTAACCACACCCCTTAAAACAAAACTGTCCCCCGTTGGCATACTTGGGAAGTTTTCGGCTCCGGAGCCTACTCTTGCGCCACACAGCCAGGATTCCCCGCTGATGCTAGTGGGTGTTGCCCCCCGACGCTGTGGGACACATCCCCCATTTAAGGAAGAAATGGGCGGGGAGTGGGGCGTGTCAGGATCTGGCTCCCGCGACCCGGAGGATTCGGGTGTTGACCTGGAGAATGCCCATTGGTCAACTGGAACGTTGGGAGGTGCGCCAACCCCCTGCCTACTCAATGGTGATATGGGGGCCACCGGGACAGGAAATGGACTGCATTTGGCAAAATGTCCACTCGTTTCCTGTTCAAATCCCATTACTGCCTCTTTAATTAAAAAAAACTTCATAGAACACAAACCCAATTCCCTTCCGTCTATGTTTCGGGGAACATTCTAATCCGACAGGTAAAGAACCTTGGCCTTTAAAGCCCGCCGTAGTAACAAACAATGCTTGTTGTCGTGTTTTGTGTTTTTCCGCATATTATATTATTACAGATTTTCGTTCCTTGACTCATCACTTCACTATGCGGCTAGTTTGGTAAAAAAAAGTGCTAAATCAGGAGCAATCATTACTAATATTCCATTGGTTGCTATGGCAACTGCTCCACCTATTGAGCTTTTTTTCCCCCAATAAAAATATCTTTATTTAGATTAGCAACGCATAAAAAAAAATAAAAAAAACAGATGAATATTGAGGGGAAGGGGGAAATTTACATATAATATTCAGATTTCAAAGTCAAATACATCACATACTATAAAGAGAAGCCTGTGGAATGTTCAAATTTGGAGTAAAAGATCTAAACGAGGCGGGCGCGCGAACGTCTGTATAAAGAAGATTAGATTAAATGATTAAAGTTCTTTCAAAGCCTTAGGGATGATTTGACAGAAGGCAATGTTCTATAAAAACAATTAATTTTCCTTATAATGACACAAAATGACTTCTTGTGCTTTTTGAACTTTCTTACATCAGAGACCATCCCCTATATACCCCAAAGTCCAGCAAAATCCCTAAAATACATGTATGAAAAACTTCTGTGTATACCACAGGGGGAAAGCCAGAAATTAAAGGGGCGCCCCAGCCACCGTGTCCCCCCCTCTTGCAAATACATGAAATGTTTAAATTTAAAAAAAAATAATAATAAACAAAAAATAAAATTAATTACTTTTTTTTCAAATCCCTTGATTAATTCCATAAAAATCCATCAGAGAAACTGACATAAATAGTCCGCTGGCACCCCTTCTACCCACAAAAGTGTCCTTCATTGGCATACCTGGGTCCTTCATGGCTCCATCTACTGAAGGGGATCGCTCGTTGATTGGTTCAGGCAGCCTTTGTAAGGCTGGAGTAAGCAAAAGCAAGATATCTTCAAGAAATTAAAATATGCTGGCTCTGCCACAGGCTGCCATCAATCTCAGCTTGAGATTGAGACCCTGAGACTGGGGTAAGAACCCTGAAATCCAAGGGCAAAATCTGAGCGTTCTGCAAATAATGTGTAAATTGCATGTTTTCTATGGACTGCGATAGCGATAGATGACGATAGATGATAGAAAGATAATAACTACGCGATTAAATATATAAATATCTAGATCAGTGCATAGATTTTCTAGATAGAGAGGAGTTGATGCATATATAGTGATTAATATAATGAACGAGAAAATCCCACATAATAATAGATGAGAACATCAGTAATCATTCACAATGCGTAGAATTCATTGTGACTTTTCTGACCTATAATTACGGATGTTTATGTAATTCCATGCCAGTTTGGGTTATTTAATTCAATGGGCGGACCTCCAAACTTCTAGTCCCAGCTTGGGGGGGGGGTAAAGTGCCAACTCCCGTCCCGGATCCTTCCGTCCAGCTAGTTGGGATAGAGCGGCAAAATCAGGACTGTCTCGCGCAAATCAGGACAGTTGGGAGGTATTGAGTAAAAATAGAAGGGGGGGGGACGCATTCATCGAGTTGGGAATTTAACACGTAAACAGTTCCTTTTAGGATTGATGAGTAGACGTAAAGTACAATAGGGAACCCAACAGGTTGTCGAAACACGGAGAGCCGTTGGCTTTCTGCTGAGACGCGGGACACCGGGTGACAAAGAGGCCCGGCCTGTGACTCGCAGCTAGGTTCTATAAAAAGGGTCCATGATTATAAGTTCTGGACAGGCTATGATCAGCGTGACACCAGCAGATTGTGTTCTAAGTCACACCTCGGTGACAACGTTCAATTACGCATCATTCACTAGCAAGGAAATTGTACAGTAGGACGCAGCCTTCTCCAAGCAAAGCGAGAGGTCCCAACGCACCAAACGCTCCCTCTCCTCGTATTCCAGCGAGGGTTCTCCCCCCCAAGAAAAATATAGAACTGGTTAACCCCCTTTTTTTGGCAAATCACACTAATGACTCATTATCTCGTCAACAAATCGCTCCAATAACTGGAACTTGGCCAAAAAACACAACGTCTTGGGGAGGCTTAAGGAGAGAAGTCTATAATTTTCCGTGGTTTCTGGAAGAAGAAGAAGAAGAAAAAAAACCAACAATCGGCTTTTCCCTTTTTATTTTTTAATTGTACTCGCCTCTATTAAATCTAATGCATATATATTTATATAATTTATAATAAAAACATTTTTGTAGATTATATCGTACCGTATCCCCCCCGCCGGGTGTCTTTACACATGTTTGATTTTTTTATTTATATCTGTAACGCTTTTATTGAGAAAAGGCTTTTTTTCTTGTCGCTCTGAATGATTACAATCTCGTTATTTAGAAGTGAGCGATTTACAACTGTAATTTGTGTCTGATACATAATAATCAAAAGGAAATCATAAGCAGCGGTGACAACGATTATCACAAGGATAATGTTTATATTATTGGTCTTCGTTGATGAGCCGATAAATAACGAACGTTCGTCTTTCCAGTTAGTGAGAATCCCCTCTACCCTCTTACTGCCTCCCCTTAAATATCCAATCGCCCCGTCATTCCATAACTTGATACTATGTATCAATTCCTAGAACACCTATCTCATTACCCCTTTCCTAATCACCATCATACCCTCCAGGATCACTAAACAAGGTATGGTCATCATCTAGAGAAGCTCTTCAAGACGACTCCGACCACCTGGAGCTCCAGAGTAATCATCTCTCTATTCTAAAAAAAGGGCTACCCATAGGTTTATGTTCTCCAAAAAATTCTTATTGACGACTACTATTAGTTGTAGAGACTAGTAGTAGAGTAGTAGAGAGTAAGATGAGGATATAGGGAGGACAAGCTACAGTAGTCACCCAACTCTTCTAGAGGTTGCGTAATATCACTGTCTGGATTCTAGAATTGGGTAGACTCTGTATGTTGTTTCAAATTATTACGTTATATACTATGGAACATGATGGCGCTATGTAAAGCAATAAATAATACTAATCATTTTGATGGAATGATCTTATCGGTGGCTCCATGACATTTCTTTGGATCGTCTCTTTGAGCTGCTGGTTTCAGGACCATGGACAGCAAAGATCTCCGCGCTCCAAAGGAACAGGAAAACGCGTCTTAGTTGGAAGTCCTGCCAGACCATCTACAAAACTCTACCCCGCTTAATGAAACCTTCTCTACGGAAAGCCAGCAAATTAGTGGAATTCAGGACAGTGTGAGGTCAACATCTGCTCCCGTTCTCATTAAACTAGAGAGAGGACAGGTGAAGGCTTTAGGGGATAGCAAAGAGCTTATTATTATCTTTTATTTCGGTAGAGCCTCCAACTTGCGCGGAGCTTCTTGCAGCCCATGCATCCAAAGGGTCTGACGGAACTAGAATTGACCGACTAAGAATCTAGATTTTTAGGACGCAATGAATTATTTATGTGGGTGATATTGAGACAGGGGCTCGTTTTAATCCCCAGCCCTGTCCGGCATATAACGACTTCACATCTCCATCTTAATCCGATTGCAAGCTCCTGAGGATGCGCTCTGCCTCTTCCAAACTCCTGAGTCATTTTCTCTCAACATCTGCAGTAATCAAGGTGACTTCAAAAGCCATTTGGTCTCTGCGACTCACACAATACGATTCGGAAATGAATCTCCTCTCCGAAATGCCACTTGGATTAAATGTGTGGGGGGGGTGGGGATTCAAGGTTAGCGCTTTAGCGTCCAGAAAAAGGGAAGAGAGAATTTATAAAATGAATACAATTTTATTTCAATCACATTTCGATTAAGAAGTATATAAAAATAAATATATATATACCGGTATATAACACACGCACACACTACTGATCAAAGGTTTGGGGTCACTCATGGAAAACATTTCATAGAACATTTCTGGCTGTAACATAATTACAAATATTACATTATTAAACTTAGACATGGATCAGCAAACACAACGTGCCATTGGACCACAGGAGTGATGGGAGTGATAAAAGGCAATTGGAACACAGGAGTGATGGGAGTGATAAAGGGCCATTGGAGCACAGGAGTGATGGGAGTGATAAAGGCCATTGGAACACAGGAGTGATGCGAGTGATAAAGGGCCATTTGAGCCACAGGAGTGATGGGAGTGATAAAGGACCATTGGAGCACAGGAGTGATGGGAGTGATAAAGGAGTGATGAGAGTGATAAAGGGCCTCTATATATGAAGAGATTCCATTAAAAATTAGATGTTTCCAGCTACAATAGCCATTTACAACATTAACCCCGTCTGCTCTGGATTTCTAGTCTGAGATTTGAGGATTGCCTGCCGCAAATGTTGAGATGGACAATCCTTGGCCTTCCAGCAGTTGTTAACTGCAACTCCCATTATGCTCACCTACCAGGAGGGAGGCTAAGCACTATGGGATATTTTGGTCAGTTTTGTGGGACTATATATGAGAACCTGACAGGTTTAATTCCGGGGCCCCTGGACGCTGTGCCGCTTCCCCCCGGACTCCAGGTTAGCCTCTTCCATGTGGGTCAGAGAGCGGCATCTGCTGACGGCCATTTCCCTACCCACTCCTGCTCCATTAAAGTCTAATTGGGTCTGGTTCTGCCCGCTAAGAGAAGCGACACCAGGAGAGGGGGAGTTCTGGGCAACGTGTCCTGGATGGAGCTGGACGAGGATTATTTATAAAGAGCAATTCCGGTAGAAATTAGTACAACAGCTGCAATCGTCATAGCAACCAATGCAAAGTTCCCATTGTTTTTTTTCTAAACATCATGAGACTTGTAGTCAGCGGGCGTCCAAAACTCTCATTGCAACATGGACTACATGTCCCATAAGGCTCCCCTCCCCCGTGCCTGGCCTGTGGCCGTAACGCTCACATAGGGGTTAATGAGCGCTGGGCTAGTGGGGGAGGAAGCTGGGCCTCGGGTAGCCATGTGTCTCACTGCATCCTGAGGATGCCAGGTGAGATAAGATGACCCCGCATCACCATGGAGACCAGATTCTTTTTTTTCTCCTGTTGCCGGAGTAACCGTCTCTGACAGGAGAGATGGGTCTGTGTCACTGGGGGGGGGGCGACAAAAACTGGGCACAAAAAGTTGATATTTTGAAGTAGAAATATTACAAACGTTACCGATAATGAATGATTCAGCCACAGGAGTCATTTGTTGGTCTCTATGGTAACTGCGCCATGTTTTATAACTTTTGCTCAGAAGGCTCGGTGTTATGGTGTAACCCGTAGCTGTCGTGTGGGTCTCGCTGGACTAAAACTCTCATCATCCCTGGCCAGCTGCATTCTCGTGAGGAATGGTCTAAGGCAGGGCAGTGCAACTGTAACTCTTCCAACTCCTATCACCTGTAGCCAGTAAAGGCCCACTGCACCAGAAGTCACCATACGCCAGAGGCATGCGTGACCCGAAGCGCCAACCCGCCATACTGGGCTTCAACGCCTCACAGGATGGCCACGTTGGATCTGCCATGGGGCAGATTTTACAGCTCCCTGGGCAGGTCGGGGACATTAGAGGATCTCCTCAACCAGCCCATGATCCCCATTAACCGGGACAGAGGGACAGTGCTCATAAATCAGGACTGTACCATGTAAACAGGGACTGTTGGGAGGTATGCAAGAGCAGACAACCCACCTAGCACAATGCTGAGGATCATTGGCGTTTACACCATGGACGCCGTATAACTGCCCCTCCGTCCCGTCATTTATTTGCCTAATTCAATAACCGCTTTATCTCCCGGTCATCCAATTCAACCTATTGGGCGTCCATACGGTCTGTGGTCCGCTTCTCCTGATTAAATTTTACTTTTTATTCCCCCCCCCCAGTAGTTTCCATGGTAACCAGATGCTTTTCAGGGATCTGTGAATTCTGTGCTGGAATTTCTCTCCAGAATGTTGGTCTTTAACTCCTTCAAACCCAGCCTGACGCTCACACTGCAATCGGAATCCAATAAAAGGGGATAAACCCCGAGAGGGACCCCTCAAAACATCTCGCAGAGGGGGACCCCGGCATTCTGCGTTATCCCTCTGCCGGATCCCTCAATCAATAAATAATAATATCAGCAGGGACTTGCAGAAATGTTGCGAGGCAGAGCGGTGGATTGCCGCGGCTGTAATGTGACAGAGAGGGATGAGGAGCTCTGTAAACGGGCAGAGAAGTCATATTAGTCTCTGCGTGCTTTACATCTGCACTTTAGGAAGCGTCTTATTTACAGCTCACGCTAAGTGTGGCTCGTTGGGCCCGATGTGTCCTGCATCTCCGGCGCGGGGTAGACGGCTCGGCGCTCTCCGGCTCTTTCATTAGATCGTAAGCTCTGCTGAGCAACAGCCTTATTACCAGCTGCCCAAGGAATACATTTGTAACGGAATTCTTTAAACTCAAAGGAAGCTCTCCCGAATCATCCTCCATTCTTTGCCAAACTTTAGATCGTCACAGCTGCCAGCTGTCTCGAATTTGCTGAAACAGTCCTGACCACCGGCTATCCTAGCAGAGCTGCACTTGCAAACAACCAAATCTGCCACTGTGTGTGTGGTGACATCTATGGCATGGAAATCCATAGCTGCCAACAGTCTCCGCAACGGCAATGGATGGTTTCCCGGGATGTCATATGGCTGTCAGAAGGAAGAAAATTATGTTTGCAATGAAACCGTTCCTATACACATTCGGGCCCCCGTCTAGTCGCCCATTACTCCTGCTGTAAAGACTCAAACCTTAATCAGTCGTTGGTCTCGTCTTAGATTCAGGAGCCGTATGTCTATCCCATGCATGTTTTATACCCTCACTGTATTACCCTCTACCACCTCTGCTGGGAGGCTGTCCCACTTATCTCAGTAAAGGTAAAACATCCTTAAATGACATCTAAACCTCTGAAAAAGTGGTGCATTCTTTTAATCCCTTACGGTGAATCCAGCCTAGTATACAATATACATCCTATATCATGTGCAATATGACGTCGTATAGTGCAGCCACCTGAACGTTTTTTTTTATTTCTGTAATAGTTTTTTTCCTTTTAAAAAAAAAAAAAACAAGAAAAAAGAAAAAATAATAGAACAAGGACAGGGGGGAAAAAATCAGCAAAGTGTTTTTTCCATGAATTATTCAGGCCCGCTGTGTGGCGAGGACGCCGTGTTTCTTGTGTGCGGTTCTACGCTGGATGAGGCTTTCAGAGGAATTATTGTCGTTACTTAGTCTAATTCCCATCATTAGACTAACGCAATGATACAACGATCCGTAATGGGACGGTGTGTGCGGAGCGGCGGATCTCGTCAGCATCACAAAGGATCTTACAGACAACAACAAAAAAACAAAAAACGTTACGTACGAGAAATATTAAATCTCGGGTCTGGAGGAAAATATTATAATATTATTTATTAAAATGTTATAATTATAATATATTATAGCATTTAAAGGGACGCTCCAGCCGCCATATGTATTTCAATGTGTGGTCCCTTTAAATTTCCGTGACGTCCCCCTTTGTCAATGCGTAGAGGGATTCTGCCCCCTCCCATATATATTTGCCCCTTTCCCCACTCTCTAGCCTTTTGGGCACATCCCCGTATATACCCACCTCCGGGCTTGGTGAACACTGTCGGCAGGAATCTGTTCAGATCCCAATGGGATCGCTTTCCTGCTTACTGATTGGCTGCTTCAAGCAGAATCGGTGGCAAGAATCGTCACGGACCATGGCGGAGGAGGGTGGCTGCAGCTGTCAGGCTGCAGCTTCTACCTAAAGTAAGTGTTTTGGGGTATGAAAGCACTCGTAAAGTACTTTAATAAACTTTCTTCTTTCCTGGGGTTGTCAGGGACGTTAAACTGTCCCTTTAAGATATTTTCGATGAAAGAATTCAGCCCACCTGGGAAGGACGGTCGGAGACTCCGTGATACCTCCATACCCAGCAAACATTGTAACCTCTTACAACAGAGGGACAGCGATGGATTTGGGTCCCAAAGCGGGACTTGTACGGCTGACAGGGACACTTGGTGGGTATGGTTACCCTCTGATCCTTAAAGTGTTAATGGTGCATTCCTGTCTGGCAGCAAATGGCAAGCAAATGATAATAGAAGTAATTAGGGATAGATTTTCATCGCTTCCTTCCCGTGTCTGTAACGCTACTGAGCGGCTAATTGAATGCGGGATTTGAAAGCTTCGGTGTTGGGCTAGATATAGTATATAAACAACAAGCAAGGGAGCGGGGAGGGGACGCCCAGAATCAGAGGTAGAGACCGGCGTTCTACCCCAGAACCGCCACATCGGCCCACCGGGTTTAACACCTTCAGTGCCGGTGAGTCATATAACACCCCCACCGGCCGGGTCAATGCATTTGTACAATTGTGTCAATATGCCTTACGATAAAACCATACGTCAAAGGCGGAGAAATGTCTAAAATTAGAGGGTCAGAGGCATAGGTTTACTTTAATGAGGGGATGGTAGAATATGGAACAGCCTCCCAGCAGAAGTGGTAGAGGGTAATACAGGGAGGGTATTAAACATGCATGGGATAGACATACGGCTCCTGAATCTAAGACGAGACCAACGACTGATTAAGGTTTGAGTCTTTGCAGCAGGAAAAACTGGCAGAATAGACGGGGGCCGAATGGGCCGGCGGATTCTGTGTTTCATCCCGGGAGACGATACAAATGACATAAAGATCGATCGTTTAGCGTTAACCTTTCAGGGAACTTTTGCGTGTCTTAACCCTTTCATTCTCACAATGGGGGTGTTTTGCTTGGCCGCCATTGCTTGTCTGGATCCACGTGAGGAGCAGATATCAGAGTGACAGAGCGGCGATGTCTCCGTTAAAGAGAATTCAGCTTCTGTTTGATGGTGGATAATGTATCACAGAACTTGTCTAATTGCCTCATTAGCTAAAGAACCCGGACAGAGAACGATGCTATCACGGGGATGGCTGGGAAATGATTTCTCGGATGTACGAAGAAGAATTTAACCAGCAGGGTAGCTTCTTCGGCTCATACTGAAGAGGAGAGCAGGGGAGCCCCGGTATAGAATTTCGCCTCATTCACTCACTTTTTCTGGGAATACTTAATTGTCAAGTGACACAAAAGCAGGCTTGGGTGTCTCAACCGATCCTCAGGGGTGGGTGGATATGGGGGGGGTTATGTCAAGCTCCACCTACTCCCAAACTGATCCACCCACTTCTTATATTTTCCTACCTACTTTATTCCTAGGTGATATTCCCTTCCTCAATATGCGCCTAACCCCACTGAAGCAACTCCTAGGGATATGATTAGAACGCCGCTCCCTGAGAAACATCCTAGTCGGCCTTGAGGGCAGTATGGTGCCACGAAATAAAAAATATACAATCTGGCAGAGAAAGAGTTAAAGGAAGAGGCTTTATAAAGAGTGGATTTAGAAATACGAAAATGTAGTGTTTTTCAAGCTGTTTATTTTCTTTTTTAGACCACAAGCAATAACAAGACCACCCACCGCGTTCGTCAACCAGCTATGTTTTTCTTCCTGGACACTGATCATTCCCAGACCCCTCCACAATTATCTTTCTGGCTGAAGTGATGGGAGTTGTTACCGCCAACCACAGCTGCTTTTCAACCCTGCACTACAGGCTTTATAAAAGAATAGCAGGGTCTATTTGTTGATCTGTTTCTATTTTCTTTAGAAAGTAAAAATAATAATAATAATAATTTAATTGCTAACTTAATGATTATTTTTAAACTTTTCCCAGACAATAACGCAAAGTTTTCTGGCACTTGCAGAGATCTTCTGTGCTTCTGTTTCTAAATATAAACCGTATTTTGGAGACTTTTTAAGAGCGTTTTAGGACACAAGTGCTTCTGGATATCCAAGGCCCCCTATAACAGATGTACTTCTTCAATCTGATTAAAGGAAGAATGCATTTTAGAAAAAAAAAGCCCATGTCCGCTAAAATATAGTACATACAGTATATATATATATATATATATATAATGGCCATTTTATAAATTTATCATTTATAATTTTATCATTATTTAATTTTTTTTTTTTTTATAATGAATTTTTTACAAGATCCCGAATCCAGGATTTGTTACTATGAGACCTGGTTAGACCAGAGATGCTTCCTTCTAACTAATACGTTAGGTCAATATGTTCTACCTTCACATGATGTAAACATCACCCGGCGCTTGATTTACGTACCAGGTATAAAAAAACTCAATAAAGCATAATTTTCAGCACTGAAATATGATATTATGGAGCGGACGCGTTCCAATTGATACATTTGTTTGAACGTAAGCTTTGCTGGAATGAAGGGTGACCAAGACGAGAAGAAGCCTCACAAGAAGACCCCTTTCTTGGTTCACCATTATTATGGCTATGTCACTCCATGATGTCACGTGCTACATTATGATATGATGGAAAACACTGGCCACATTAGGCACCGAGAGGGGGGGACACCTATATAGCCACGGCTGTAGGAAAGAAAACGTTCTGCCCGTTCAAAGTGTCTGATGGAAAGGCTGTAGGAAAGGTCCTATGGCTCTGGGCCGTCACGCCGTTCTGTCTGTCTGACCGCTAATGTTCCATTATGTGCAGGCGGTGCCGCCGCGAGTGGACGGACGCAGAAGATAATTTAATTATTCACTACGGAATATTCAGCTGTACGGAATATGATGGCGTTATGCAAGACGATAAATAATAATAATATTCCAAATAGCGCATGTTCCTTTGTGGATCGGTGTGGCTGAGGCTTGCATGGATACACTTTAGATCAAAGATACCCACGATGAATGCTACCAACATTAGGCTGCACGTTATCATACGTCCCAGTAGTCTTGGTTTTAATGAAACAGTCCTAATTCTCAGGCACAGTCCCACATAGCTGCTTGGGGAGACCCTCTGATCCCCTCTGACCTGCCCACCAACAGGTGAGCGCTGCAAGCTGGCTCCTCGGGGGAGGTGCATGGTCACATCCCTGGCCCTGCCCACTAATGATACCCCTCCCCACCACTTGCCACACCCCCAAACTTAGCTGTCCCAATCCAGACATTAAAATGTTGAGGGGGTACGAGTTACTATCTATAGAAATTAACCCCTTCCGTGCCGCCCTGTTGAGCAATGCATTCTTCACCCTCCCTTGGTCACAGACGGGTTAATCCCTATCTTTTATATTTTTAGGTTTATTCTGCCTGCAGGCCAGGACGTGGACGTGAGCTAATAATACCGGATAAATTATACCTTTCCCTACACATCCAAAGCAAGCCGAGAACTCGGCGCTGGATCTAATTACGGATTTGAATTCCCGCCGTCACGGCATTCAGCGCAGGATTTGTTTTCCACTCCTGTTTAAAAGTCTTTTTTGCTGAAGCCAAGTTTCACTGTGCAAATCCCCGGGGGATACAGAAAGGGTAAAAAAAATGCCAAACTCTGATTAGGGTTTCACAGAATGTAGAACTAGTCATTTACAAACCAGGAAGAGAAGAAAAAAACCCTGATAATCACGTTCTATTTCACTGAAAGGGTGGAACAGGATCCCAGCAGAAGTGGTAGAGGCTGAAACAGTTGTTGCCATAAAAAAAACACGAAAGCTTATTAACCCCTTAATGTCAAAGCCCGTACATGTACGGGCTCAAAATGCATTGTTTTCGATGGGTTTAGGGGCCACCCATTGTCCTTAAGGGGTTAAAACTTTGAACACTATTTGTATGTAAACTATGCAAGGTTTATAGGGCTGCCACTGGGAAAAGACAAGGGGTAAAACGCATTAATAAATTGATAATAAATAAAATAAATATTTTGATAAATCAATCAAATTTAAATATAAACTGATATATTATATTATATTATTATTATTATTATTTTATTTTTATTTATTATAAATATTAAATAAATAATATGCAATAAATACATAACAAAAGTTCAAGTTGCTCAGTAATCCCGTTAATTCCTTAAAAGCAAGTCTGGTAAAGCTATTTGTAACAAAAGAGTTTTTTTTCCCCCTTAAAAACACAGAAAAGCCACCATGTCTGTATCTTAGCAACAAGCATGACCTGTTCCTCTGCACGCATGTTCGTTCCTAATGGGATTGAAGCTTGCGCAATATATCCCAGGATTCTCTCGGTAAATTCCCTTAGAACCTCAAGAATTCTGATTCTTCCCAGCAACCTGTGCCGAGTATACTTAACCGAACGAGATCCCCCGGGGGGGGCTTGCCGCAGATAGCCGCGAGCGCAGACGTGACGTATCCGTGGCGAGGCTCATTGCACATGGGATACGAGGTCTGTGATGGTTCTATTAACAAGAACCAAATTCAGAGATTTTTTTTATTTTTTTTAACGAAAAAAACGTTGATTTGAGATCTTACCAATCAGGGCCGAAGCCTCAAGATAAAAAAAATACATTAAAACCTAAAAAAATATATTTGTTTTTTTGTGATTTGGTTATTTTCCGATTCTTATACCTGGAATCTTGCTGAGACTCTTCTAATATTAACCCTTTGACAGTTATTCACAAAAAACGTAGCGGCTCACAAACGGCGGCCGCTAGATTTTGGCAGATGGACCAAAAACACACTTTTTCGTTTTCTGTCGTTTTTGACAACAAATTTCGTTTCCTTCCCTTTCGGTTCAAAGCGAAGTCCGGAGGGCCTTCCATTCAGAAATGAAATTTGTTGTTACTCACCCTCATTCCCTCTCTCACACTCTCCCTCTCTCTCAACGTCTTCCCTCCGCCAACCGCTTCTGTGTCCCGTCTCCTTTTAATACGAAGCTCTGCTTCTCGTATTGCCTCTTCTTGTCTTCTTTCTTCGTCCTCGATATCCGCTGTGTTCTCCAGACCTCCTGGAGCGGTTCCACAACAGGGTGGAGCCTCCGCACACATCCTCTCCCCTGATTGGAAGTAAGGGGGAGAGGCTGTCCCTGTGGTGCGTCATTGGCTCTGCCCTATTGCTGAAGTACTCCAAGAGGCCAGATTAATTGGCCGAAATTGTCTATTATTCTGCCTTCGCAAAAGGGCGGGGCCAAAGCATGCACCATACGGACAGCCGCCTCCCAATTCCAAGGCTCCGCCCCGTTCCAGAAGCGATGTTTTCCATGAACTATACCTGTTTATGGATATCCCTTAATATCTCCATACCTCCAACTGTCCCTATTTAAGAAAAATAGTCCCTATTAAATCGATCGCAAAGCCATATAAAAAGCCTGAGCCCCGCCCCTAACCACGCCCACTAAACAAAAGTGGCCCTCTGAAAACATTGGGAGCTATATATATATATATATATGTGTGTGAATGAGGCTGGACACAAAAGAAACTCGTAACCTCACCTATCTTTCAGGACAAAAAAAAAGTGTTAAAAATCTTATTTTATCCTTATTTCACAGAGTTCTACAAACTGTAGACACCCAACGCTAAAGGGTTAATAGCGTGAAACATGTGAGCCGAGAACTGGAGCAGGCCTCCTATGCTGGGGACGCATCAGTCTATTAACCTACATCTCCCTGCTGCTGTCCCAGCGCCCCTGACTAATTGATGGGAATTATTCTGCTGTTAACCCTTCAAGGCTATGGGTTACCCAGCATGCTTTGCTTCTGGCAGAACACATTGCGCTTATACAACATTTTTTTTTCATCTTGGTTTAACCCTTGAGAGGAGCTCTGAAAAATTCCACATTTAGCTAAAGTACGTTTGTGCCGCCGGCCGCCGACTACCATGCAGGGAACTCTCCGTGTTTCGCTGCTTCTCCGGGTCACACCACGAATTCCCCGTGTGGCGGGAATGGCATTTAGGCACGCCCCACCCCGCCCAATTCTCCCTCCCACCCCTTACAAATATAATAAGTTTGGGGCTAGCTCCGCCTGCAATATTATAGGCCCCGCCCACGGACGGCAACGGATCCTGAAGATGGAGGTATGCATATTACGCCCATTCAAGAACTGGAACTGCTGCGTGAGTTGCGGTAAATGTATGGCAGCACTTATGTCATCAGGCGGCCGCTGGCCTTAAAGTGACAGCGTCGTCTCGTCACCGACAGTCCGGCCCTGATAAGGAACATTCTTAGAACTGTTTGTATGATCGCACGCTGTCGCCGGGGTTCCAGGTTTGTATTTGGGCCCTATTGTTCCAGGCAGCCTTCAATGTGTCATCGAAGAGGGCCGGTCATAATAGCTTTGGAGCAAAGCAGTCACCTCAGAGGGAGCAATTGCCCCCCCCTCTCCCGCACCTGAGTCATGTACCCGGGGCTCCTTTAGTTAGATGACCACTACGAGCCTGTGTGCCGCTCCGCCGTTCCCTTCGACATGTCCCCAGGAGCTAAGTGATACTCAGCTCTGATTCAGCGCTGGGTTCATCTGTTTGTGATTTAGAAAATATTTATAGAAAAGTCAAATATTTCACGGAATGAAGCGTGCCAGGAAAAAAGGTCACGTTCCGGGGGCTGGAGGGGTCCGGGCTTATGGGAACTATGAACCAAACGTAGTCGCAAGCCACCCAACGGTCCCAGCTCCCCTCGGCCAGTCCCGATTTCCAAGCACTGTTGGTCTGTCTTGATAGCTGCCCAAGTGTCCAACTTTTGGGGGGGCGGTGGGCTGGTTGGGCAAATCCCCAGATCACCCCCCGATCAGGGCGTGGGAGGAGAAGTGGGCAGGGAGTGGGAGGAGAAATGGGTGTGGCCAAAATACTGCTCTCCTTCCCAGAGAACGGGAAACTGAACCAGAAACCTGGGGAAGCTTCACCCGGAGACTCCGGATCAGACCGGAGAGATCCCGGGATTGGTTCTGTCCCCTGGTTGTTGTTGATTGGTCCAGGAAGTCTTTAGAAGGGTATGATTATGTGCCTTTTGTATATAAATATATAATTTTAAAAGTATCCTCAAATAATGCATTTTTGGCTTCAGACCCAAAGAACCAAAAATACCCTCTTTTTACAAATCACTCCTCCTTTATGCATTCGAGAGCGGCGCTGATCTGTTATATTTCAACATCCCCCCCCCCCGTAAACTCCTGCCACTTAAACTATGAGTAGCCGTGGAAAAAAAACAGCGGTAATGGAAACAAGGCCGCCCACGTTTACTAAACAGCGCGGTGCCCCGCCATGCCCAAGAGAATTATTCTAGAAAAATATTCTAGAAAGCATTAAAAAAATAGATATTACGACCCTATTTTCTACTTTTTCCCTAAATTACACATGTGAGATTTATAAGCCAAAAACACTTTGTGATGATATTGTGGTCTGGCTCAACATGTTTTTTTTCTTTTTTGTTTGATTTTTTTAATTATGATGTCAGTTTTGTCAAATAATCAGAGCGATGGATGGCCAACGGAATATTTGCTTATTGTACAGCTTTGTACCCGACTTAACCCCGGCCTGAATTACTTTATCAGTAAAGATGTCGGGTTTCCTAACGTTATGGCTTCTTTCATTTTTTTTTCTTACAAATTGCTGTTTTTTTGCGAGGATCCAAAGAAAGAATTATCTTACAAGAACGGTGACTTTCTCAGAAAAAGCCTCTAGCCACACCCACTAAAACAAAAGTGCCCCTCTCTGGCCATTTGTGTTACCCCAGCAGCTCCCATCACGCTCAGCCGGAATCATTTAACTGCATGAGTGTCCGCAGCGTGATCTCGCCTGCTATTGGCCGCGGCTGGAGATTTAAAGTTCTCAAACTTTTCTTTTATGTATGTGGGGCGACTTCACAAAGCACAATTACCCCCCCCCCCCAGGGCTGTTCCCGTGGTCTGCGAAGTCTGAAATCATTAAAAGTGAAAATGTCATGTGATGTCATGACGGATCGCTGAGAAAAAAACATCAATTAAAGGAAAAAACGATAACGTCCGCAGTGCGAGTGTTTGGGGAATTGTTCTTATTATGTTATAGCGATGAGCGAGTTAACAACATGGGGGGGGGGGTGTTCTGCATAACCCCCACTTTGCATTTGCCCATTTGGGTGACACGATGTAGGAACTAAAAAAAAATGTCAAAACTTTATAATATTTAAAAAAATATATAAAATTAGATAAAATATTAAATTGTAAAAATGATGCTTTTTATCATTGGATGTAATTCTGATTTTAGCTTTTTGTTTGTGCCTTTAATGGGATATTTTAATATAGGATATATGGGATAATATATATATATAATATATTCATATAATTTCCCTCATATTTTTTTATATTCACAAAATAATAATTTCTGTGCTTTTCGCCTTATATCAGGATATTATTCAGTAGTCTATAGCATTAGCATTATTAGTTCTAATAACAGTATTAATAATAATATTATTACACCTGCTCTATATATTGTCTTGGGTCACAAATCTATATCTGTTAATTGTCGTATATAATAATAATAATAAGATGATATTTGGGGCTTCTTGCCTATATCTAAAATCAGCATTATTTAAACAAACAGCTTTCCGATGAAACCCCCTATAATTAGCTCGCGTTCTCTAATTAGCTGGATGTTCTGAACTTCGAGTGCCGCTGACAATAAACGCGCATTCTGAACATTCCACTGACAATTTACCCAGAAGTCACAAATCTCTAGAATAATTAAAAAAAAAAAACAAAACACATTTTAGCTGCCGGACGGCAATCCGGATTCACCCCTTTTATATCAAGCTCTCTAAAATACGATCTGACACCCAGCCGTAGGAATCCTCCAGTATTTAAAGCGGATATCCAAATGCTTAACTTTCTCATACAGCCTAACAGTCCCGGGTTTTTGTATGACAGGCTGGATCTTCAGGGTGACTGTCCTGATGTCCCAGGTTACTGCCCCGCTGTCCCACTTTGGCTGGCTGTGGGGGGGCATGGGCTAACACTAGTGTTGGTAGGTGGCTATGTGGGTAAGTCGGGTAAGTGGGTTTGGCTACGCCGCCCACCTTTGGTCAGCCCCACCCACTTTTAGGATTAGCCCTGCCTCTTTACAGTGAATGTGGGTCTTCCATAAGCCAATTGAGCGACTGCCTAGGATTCAGGTCTTAGGGGCCCTTTAGAGAATAGTCCAATGGGGCATGAGGGGCAGCTGTCACCAGGCTGCTCTGCCCCCTTCAGCCTGTTACATTTCATCTGAAGAAGAGACCTCCGAGTTCCCAAAAGCTTAAGCAACCTTAGATCTTTCTCTAATAAATGGTGTCAACTTCAGCTGAAGACCCCCACCTGTGAGAGGAGAGCTTTTTCCATCATCAGAATGTCCGAGGGGGGGACCGAATGCTCATCTGTAACCTACGTATCACGCTTACACCCGGGATCTCTCTGGACTTCCTACAGACATGCGTACAATAGCTTTAACTCTACAGTTACAATGTATCAATGCGACAATGTATCAATGCGACAATGTATCAATGCTACAATGTATCTGCCCCGACTGCATCTCGTGTACAATGTATATATATATAATGTACGCAGCTACACGCCAGTCAGCCAATCGGGTTACTCCTCCTGGGAACATTTATATTTAAACTCGCTGACCTCATAAAGAAACAAAAAAATCAATATTCGGAACAAATCGCAATTTCGCTCGACGCCGCAGTCACTGCATCACATGACACATGGGAAGAGCAGAGGGGATTATCTGGTCTCCGTCATTAAAAATACTGGACAAGCCTCGTTCATATGTTCGTATTTAACCCATTCCTTGCCAGCACTAGAATATAGCCAACATCTGGCTTAGTATGATGGGAGTTGTAGTCCGCACCTTAAAAGGAGACGTTTGTGGATTTTTAATGGCTTCCGATGAAATGCTTCCCATTCAATAAACTATTTTAGGTTAGAGACGCCCCACACGCCTGTTATATTTCACGGGACACGTTGGAGATTAAGCAGTCCTTACGTTACGGCAAAGTGTGACATTATCCATCACAGGGGCGCGCATCCTCTGGGAGTACAACTGGGAGTACAACTCTCAGAATCCTTAGCCGGCCCAAGGCAGACATGTGTGATATGTTTTGAGATATATCACCCCTTTTTAATAGTAATGACTCAAAAAAGGCAGCAGCCAAATGATTGCAAAAATGGTAGGCGGTAAAGAGATTCTAAATAAGTCACCTGTTTTCAAGCAGCGAGAAAAGCACATCATCGCGATGCTCAAATATCACACGGCATGTCCCCCCGATAATCTGCCCACTCGGACCAAACCCCAACAGCTACGATTAAAGTAATCCCTGCAGACTTTTGTGAAGCCGCGCATGTAGCCTGACATTCAGTGTATTTCTTCTCTGTAGGTTCAGCAACCCGATCTATCCATAGCTGTCCAGGTAAAGGGGTGCCATCAGGTACCTAATCACCCAATGAAAAAAGGCAAGTTGTGTAGGTAAGATCCGACCCCACGCTGACACCTCCAATGTAAAGATACATTGGTTTCACCTGCACTATAATGGCTTGAATATTTGTATATTTGCTTATACTGTATGAATAAACTATAATAATAATAAAGATAATAATAATAATAATAACATCCATAATTATAATAATAATAAAGATAATAATATAATAATAACAATATCAATAATTATAATAATAATAATAATAATAATAATAATAAAGATAATAATAATAGTAACATCAATAATTATATAAAGATAATAATAATAATAATAACATCAATAATTATAATAATAATAAAGATAATAATAAAGATAATAATAGTAATAATAATAATAATAATAATAATAATAATAAAGATAATAATGTACAAAATTCTTCTGTTTGAATTTTTTGGGCAGAAATATTTAACATTTTACTGTTCCCCATCTTTTTTTTCCCAACGGATTTAGATCATTTTGAGTTTATTTCATACTGTTTGCTATGTCTGTCCCGCCGTGGGATATCCTCTGGCGAGGGAATTCCAGCTCAGGCTGGGAAAGGACTCGTTCCTGCTCTCCAGCTGCAGCTCCAGGGTCCGGTTTCCTCCACGCCTGGGACAAAAATCAGGAAACAGAGCTCGTCCGCAAACACGCAGGGTTAGGAATATCATCGGTATCCTCGCGTGCTCCGTTTCTTCATTTTATTACCCTCGGAGGGATGGCATACTCCCAACTATCCCTTTTTCAGTAGGCTCAGTCCCTTTTTCCTCCCCTGATGCCCCTCTTTTCTAGGCGCTCGGAATGTTTGATGAGTATGAGGGGATCGCAGGGTCCTACGGCCCTAAAAGCCCCGATAATGTGTATAGAAACTGCAGGGAATGGGTTTATAAATTGCATATTTTTTCTTTCAAATTGTGTTTTTGGTATTTATTGATTTTTGTTTCCTTTTGGTCTTTATTTTAAGTTTACCCTACAGTTCTATGGACCCCTAGAGACATTGGGAGCTATAAATGCTCGGTGCCAAGGTGTCCGCGGGCTCAGCCGTTTCATGTTACTGACATAATACGGAAATGAAATGAAAATTAAATGTGGAAAAGGGAAAAGCGTGATCTCTGGCTATAAGCGGTTCTGACTTTCAGCAGAGTTATGCCAGACCTGGAGGC
Source organism: Spea multiplicata (assembly GCA_009364415.1). Taxonomy (NCBI): domain Eukaryota; kingdom Metazoa; phylum Chordata; class Amphibia; order Anura; family Pelobatidae; genus Spea; species Spea multiplicata. The sequence goes on from VKOC01000349.1 coordinate 362,667, forward strand.
GGCCATCGCTGTCAGTCATGTGATATTTTGGTTGACTTTCTTGGCTCAAACACCACACTGAGCTGATGCTTTATGGCAACGCTATTGAAGTCCGTTCCTCCATAGACTTCCATTAGTCAGAGTTTCTGGCTGGGTGATTTAGACCGAGCCTTTCTATTGTTTCCCGCAGGCAGTATTATAAGGAGCTGGGGGGGGTTGTCTAGTAGATTGGGCTCAGATAACAGAGCGAGAACTCATACAACATTATCCCAAAAAGCAGGTTGCCTGCCACAGACACAGGGGGGGGGATTGATACATGACCACACCCACTCCCTGCCCATGTTCCGCCTACTCCCCACCCACTTTCCTCTGCAGCCCCATCCAGTTCCCAGGTACGCTTCAAGCTGGAGCTTTTTCTCTGCAAATCAGTGAATATTTAAGTTTTTAATTTAATATTTAAAATAATAGTATTTAATAATCAGTGATATTTAAGTTTAAAAGTGGAGATCAGCGGCAGTCCGTGGCAGAGGCAGCATTATCTTCATCATCGCCTGTCCTTCCTCTTCCTCACCCTCCGCTTATAAAAGGCCTGCCTGAACCAATCAATAACAATCAGCATCTTAACAGCAGGACAGAGATAAGTTAACGGGGAGGAATAATCGTGCAGATCCGGGTAAGATATTAAATGGTAATTAGAATAAGAGGTTCACGCGGTGGTCTCGCGACCAAGGGGATCGGCTGCGTGTTTTCCTGGTATATATATTATCCGTGTGGGTTTTCGCTTGTGATTTTACCCACTAGAGACATGCGAGTTGCCTATATGAGTTACACAAATCAGACGATTATTTATTAGCGGAATGTAAAGGCACCCGGCGTGGAGCTGAAATCGGAATTAATCCGACACATTGTTATCCTCGAAACCTGACTGTGGCTTATTTCCTGACAAGTACATAATTATATCTTTAATACGGGACCCACGCTGCTCTTTATTATTATTTATTTTTTTTACTACGCTCGATTATTTTCTTATTTCTTATTTTAAGTTTACAGTTTAATATTGATTTTATTTTTTTTTTATTTTTTTTAGGGCATCCAATATGGCCGCCAGCATCTGTTTTCTTTGGATGTGGCGGGGTGAACCTGGTGAACAAGGTTAAATTTTTTTAATGGATTAACAAAATGGGTTTTGGGGTGATCTGGCGAGGCAGGGGTTACAAGTGCTGGCGGTTAACCTTTTCAGCGCCACAACGGGGCCATTTTTTTTTCTTTTGCGTTTTAATGACGGCTAGAAGGCACCGCGGCAATAACAAAAAATAAAATAAAAGTAAGCCATCGGCGGCTAATAAGGTAACTGAGATAAAGACGCTCGTTAGAAATGCCCCCATCGCATTCAGATAACACACAAACTGAGATCTTATTATCACAGGAGTTGCCATGACAATAAGCTGTTGCCAGGTAGCCAGGATGGAGGAGAAGAGTGAGAATCCGCAGGCCTAAAAATAAAACTGCTAGGCTTCCTATCATCCCCTCCCTCCCCTCTATTAGACGACCGACAGGCTGCAGAACACCAGGGCAGCCTGGGGAAAAAAAAACATGGACGGCGGTGGAGCAAAGGCTTCTGGGAAGTGATGCTCACGCGATGAGGTCCTTATCCTATATACATGCATGGATATTGCAGTATAGAGTGGTTTGTAAACTCCACACCTATATATATATATATATATATATATATATATATATATATATATATATACTTATATTAATTATAAATATATACATATACTGTAATTAACCCTTTATGAAAGAATAAAGTTTTGTAAAATTTCTTTCTATTTTTTTATAAAATATTAATAAAATATTTAAATAAAAAATGAAATAAAAATATTTCTGTATTATTCTACATTTTTATTATTATTTGATTTATATATATATATATATATATATATATATATATATATATACGCATAAAATCAGCAAAGATATTTAGCAAAGACTTTGTATCCTGCAGAAAAAAAAAAGAAAAATATATATATATTTAATGATTTAGTGCTCGTTCTGTGATTGGAATCTGTTGTTTATTTCCGAGGCTTCTCCAGAACGATGTCTTCAAAATCTCATCAAACCCGATCCATCTGTTTCTAAGCTCGCGTCCTGGGGCTCGTTCTTTGGCGATATTTATTTATCCCGTCTGAAGCAAACTGTAACACCCAGGCGCCGAGGCCGGGCCCCCGACATGGATTTTTTATTTTCCCACTTCATTAAACTATCGGATTTTTGTTGGAAAAAAAATTACCTGTTCGGTCAATAGCTGTCGGCTTTTAAAATATCTCTGCTTGGAAAGTAATCCTTCCTCGCCCTAAAGCAAGGGAGTCATGTGGAGGAGAGATGATGGGAGGAGGGAGGGTTGGTATTTCAGCTGATGTGGACGTTAGTGGCTGAGATTGATGGGTGTTTAAGTCCACATTGCAGATGGAATACCAGAAGAAAGGGGGGCGACCAGAAGAAAGGAGGGCGACCAGAAGAAAGGAGAACGACCAGAAGAAAGGGGACGACGACGACCAGAAGAAAGGAGGAACGACCAGAGAAAGGGGGACGACCAGAAGAAAGGGGACGACCAGAAGAAAGGAGAACGACCAGAGAAAGGGGACGACCAGAAGAAAGGAGAACGATCAGAGAAAGGAGAACGACCAGAAGACAGGAGGACGACCAGAAGAAAGGAGAACGACCAGAAGAAAGGAGGACGACCAGAAGAAAGGAGGACAACGCAAAGAATCAGAGGTGATTTTATTGTTACTTTTTATTTATCTTATGTTTCTACTTAAAAGGCAGACGTTATCAAATAGAATTATTTTGTTTATTAAATTAAACCCCCCTTTTTTTTAAAAACTTTATGTGTTTCGGACTTTTGTCTAACCTGCTATGTAATAACGCATTGTTATTAATCAATTCTTTTCTAAGTCTATGTCTCAGTCCTCCGAGTCGGCCTCTCGTGGGACCCGCTGCACTGCTACATGGTTTCAAGACACGTTAAAGAATCAGGACGATGCTTACCGATTCAGGAATGGGTTAATTTTTTGTCCCGATCTGACCCTTTATATAACTCGAGTTATCCGAGCATAACGCTATATTTTTAACTTTATTCTTTATTTTTTTTACATTTTCGTTGCGCCGAGTGTAATGTAAATACGCGGTATCCGCAACCGGCTGACGAAGGGTTAGCACCTCTCCATATATCGGCCTCTGGGGGCCAGGCCTGCTCCGGTATCTGTCGTTTTTGGTGACAGCGGCACATAACTTCCCATAGAAGGGCCGGCAGGGCGCCGTTGGGCGCAGGTTCTGACATGTGGAACACACAGCAGATAAGAGAAGAAGGACAGGGCAGAACAGACAGAGAGGCTCCGAGATAATGTCCGCCGCCGTGCGCACTCAGAACATTTAACTTCATAGAAACATAGAATTTGCCGGCAGATCGGCCCCCATTCGGCCCCATAGACTCGCTGCTCTCTTCTTAGATTCAGGAGCCATATGCCTACCCCTTCATGTTTAAATCCCCTCGCTGTATTACCCTCTACCACTTCTGCTGGGAGACTATTCCACTTATGTACCACTTCCAAAGCAGGAATTCCTGGGAATATTTTCACCTTCTGATTTCATTATTTTTATGTCATTTTTTTACAAGCAAAGAAGCTTTTTCCACACAAATACAAATGCCTGCGTGAGAACAAATGTACATTATACACAAATAAATAGAAACTATGCAACAATGGGAAATACAAGGACATACGGCAGTTTACCTCCCAACATGCCACGTGGCCCAAGAGGCATAATTTTGTTGCAGGGGGGTGGCAAGGGGTATGGCTTTATATTTTTATGAGGTTTTGTGATCATAAAGCTATTTTTTGATCGATGCCAGAGTACCAATGCTTCAATTTCAAGTAAAAGAAGTGGGACTGAAACAAAGTATCCATAGGAGCCACAGGGGATCCCCAAATCATCATCATCATCTAGGGCCCCTGTGCCACCCCTTCTTCCCTGGCCAAAAGGCCTGCGGGGAGGCTGGATCTTCTTGTAGGTCTTCTTGTAAGACCCCAAAGGACAAATACTTGGAGTTTTCGGGAGAAGCGACTCTTCCCAGGTTCCCAGGTAGGGTCGTGTATCTACGGTGCGCAACACAAAGACTGAGCGCGCTAGGATGTACCTTCACCAAAGGTGGACCTAATGCGGGGTCTCCATGAGGACACCTCGGACCTCCCTGCGTTCTCGAGGTAAAGGCCACAGGGCCAAGCGTTTCCTCTCTCACAGGTACTCGGAAAAAAAGGCAGAGAAGCCTTTAATTAGAAGAATAATGTATTTTTATTTACGCAAATTTAGAAACCCATCTCCTGCTCTTTATATACCCATTATTGTGTAGAACCATCAGGTGAGAGAAAGAGGGTCATCAGGGAGGAAAGAGGGAAATCAGGGAGGAAAGAGGGGCATCAGGTGAGGAAAGAGGGACATCAGGTGAGGAAAGAGGGACATCAGGTGAGGAAATAGGTTCATCGAGGAGGAAAGAGGTTCATCGAGGAGGAAAGGGGGCATCAGGGAGGAAAGCAGGAAATCAGGGAGGAAAGAGGTTCATCAGGTGAGGAAAGAGGTTCATCGAGGTCAGGAGAAAAGGGAGCATCAAGGAGGTTTCATCGAGGAGGAAAGAGGGGAATCAGGTGAGGAAAGAGGGGCATCAGGTGAGGAAAGAGGTTCATCGAGGAGGAAACAGGGGCATCAGGTGAGGAAAGAGGGGCATCAGGTGAGGAAAGAGGTTCATTGAGGAGGAAAGAGGGGCATCAGGGAGGAAAGAGGGGCATCAGGTGAGAAAGAGGGGCATGAAGGATTTGTGTGCCAAAGAGGTCCTCTTTTCAAACGTTCTCCTGCCATTTTTTACTTGGTTTTAGGGTGTTTTACGCTCCTGCTCTGTAATCAATACCCGGTGGATTACTAAAGTCTAATTCAGCGGACTATTTGCGTGAGAGATGTTTTGCCTCGCCGGGCCGCATCACATAGCGTATTGATCTCCGGGGGCCGCGGTAAAGTAGAGCAATAATGATCACTTAATACACTGTTTTATGAATACAGAGCGCTGAGCTCCTGCTAAGGATCAATCACAGAACTTGTAAATTGATTGGATTCAGAAGGAAAGCGTTACCTACGCAATGATTAGCATCGTAAGGACTCGACGGCCCAGGCCAATTAACATTTTCACTGCCGCAGGCCCTCAAGAGGTCACGTCAGTTGGCTTAATGATTATTATAAGTACTAGCCAACAGGCCAAATGTACTGGGATCTCACCGGTCCTCCTTCTCAATCAGAATGCCGGAGAACAAAGGATGATTAGATCTTCGCTTACTGTTATTAGATTTTTTATGCTATAGTTTAACATAATGCCTAAAATTTAAATGGCCAAAGAGGGACCGTTTTTTCTGGGGGTGTGGTTAGAGGTGCGTCTGGAGGCGTGGCTTGGGCAGGACTTTACCAAGACTTGTTTACGTGACTTTGTGACCTATTGGCAGCTATTTACAAAAAAAAATTTGACATAACATAATTTATAATTCCACTTTCTATTGTTTCTATACAGATTATTTGGGCCAGCAAATATTCCGAGCTCCTATAAGGAGGAGAATCAGGATTTGGATTTACGGAAGGGACTGCCCGTTATGAACACTTGGCACTTGGTAGGTATGGTATTGAGGGTGTTTTTAGCTAATAATGGATCTTTAGGACTAAAGTTACCCCCTGAATGCACGATGAATACTCATCATGCGGACACTATGGATATAATGGCTTTACATTTGAAATAATGCGTATATTTCTAAGAAGTCAATTTCACCAAAAGTGTCATTATTAATAAAAAATTCTGACTTTATTTGTACTCGGCGCGGCGCACGGGGACGCCGTCTCTATTATTATTCAGATCACCAGAGGGATTTATTTAGATGTGCGGCCATTTTTAGGGGGAGAACATGGAGTGTTTATTGTTATCGTTGCTGAAACAATGTTATTACTGTCAATATTTATTTATAAAGACAACTAATTATATCACGCTAGCTGCTGTCTGCATGGAGCCTGCTGATTGGCTACAGAAGTTGTCATGGATACAACTGTACTTTGTCCCACCCCTCCCCCAGCTCCCTGCTCAGACCTTCACAATGCAACAATTCATAAAATGTATCATTATTATTAACTCTTTTAGTGCCAAAAGGGCACCCCCCCCCCTCAGGGCATGCTGGCACTGGCAGAGGTTAAAAGGGGGTTCTGCGTGATCGGTGACTTGATTTTTACAATAATGGCATTTAAAAGGTTAAAAAGGGATCAAATGAGTGACCTGCGGTTTCATTACAATCTTGTAATTTAGGTGTAATTTCTCGTAAAACAGGCAAAAAATGCCTTTTCTGCTGGTGGATTTAACCCTTTCCCAGACCTTTCCCAGGAAATAATTCTTAATATTGTATAATTTGGGTCTCATATCCTAATTTCAAAGTTTATTTATGTGATGATTTAAAAAAAAATTATATAAAATCCCAAATCTTTTAAAAAGTACATTTTATTGAAGGGACAGTTTAATGTCCTTGACAGCCCCACCAAAAAACAATGCATATTAAAGCAGCCAATCAGTGGCAGGAAAGCGCTCCCAATACCACCAATGGGATCGCTTTCCAGGCATCCCGCCGTCGGAGGTCAGTATTTCACATGTATGGGGGGGGGGGGCAAAATTTAAGGAGACCCCACATACATTAAACTGCAAAAATGATTGGTCTCCGAAACTTTGATCCACCGATCCTAGAGGGCAATCCGAATGAGGGAGCCCCCCCCCCCGAAGCAAGCCTTGTTTGCCCCAGGAGCGCGGTCCTTCCCTGGCGATGTAATACGCAGACATCTCTATATTAGAATATCAGACGGGTTCCTTGTTTTCCGACGCAAACCCGGCTGTCATTTCTAAACCTCTATGACAATTTTTTCCCCGAGCCCTAATGCAAATCTATAGGCAGGGAAAGGTCATCGGCTCCACTCAGTCTGCGATCATAAATATTGCAGCTCGCGCTCCATGCTGCGAATGAATAACTCATTCATTATTACAGTCTAATAACACAACAGGGATATCGGCCATCAGGCCTGGGAAGCAGGAGAGGGTTAGCGAGAGCGACTGCAGGAACAGCCAAAACCCAAGTGGACCCATAAAGCGTGAGCTTCGGTAGTGCCCGGAAATCAGGACTGTTCCAGGACACTTGGGAGGTATGGTCAGCCCATACCTCCCAAGTGTCCTGGAACGGTCCTGATTTGCTGTGCTTACAACCATGACACCCAAAGTGGCAAAAAAAAAATAGTCATGCATTGCTATTCATGCATTTAACCTGTTCAGTGCCAGGTTATAATTATACAATTATAATTGTAAATTTTTCAAAAATAATAATAATGAGAAACAAGAAAAAAAATTAAGCTGGAAAAACACATTTAATGTCGTATGAAAAAGGCCGATACCTTTCGTCTTTTGTAAGGAAACAATCGTGGAGCATACTGATAGTGAGGGTAATTTATTACACTGTGGTGGGTGCGTATTTTATCTTCACAAAGGAGGTTAATTATCATCTAATTAAGCTGCAAAACCCTGGCACCGGGGAGATCCAGAATAATTACATTATTGATTACTTAGGCAGGGAAAGTTTATGGTTAATGTATCGGCGCATGGAATCCGGGATCCTAGCTATTTGTAGCTTTGGGATCGTAGCGGGGACCGGGCAGAACTCGGCAGGTAAAAAACACCCCCAGAACACTAAAAGATCTACAAATTCTGGTCAAGTAGACATTTATATCAAATAATACAGCGCTGGGGGTTATATTACTGTATACAGCGCTGGGGGGTTATATTACTGTATACAATGCTCATGGGTTATTACTGCATACAGCGCTGGGGGTTATATTACTGTATACAGCGCTGGGGGTTATATTACTGTATACAGCGCTGGGGGTTATATTACTGTATACAGCGCTGGGGGTATATTACTGTATACAGCGCTGGGGGTTATATTACTGTATACAGCGCTGGGGGTTATATTACTGTATACAGCGCTGGGGGTTATGCTATTGGAAGTATTTTTTTCATGGGATTTGCCAGTTTTTTTAAGGTAAATTTGCCATTTTTTTTACACGGATAACTTTTTAAAGCGGATGATAATCCCGGAATCGGAAAGTCACAGAGCTTCTTAAGATTGCTGTTTTCTGTCAACAAATCACTTGAGTTTGTCTGCGCCGGGCTGCGGATGATTGTTGGATCAGAAGTTATCATTAGCAAAACTGCACAAAACAGCAAACAGGTGATGATAATGATTCTCTCCGCGAGACCCTTGAAGAGTCGCTCAATTTGAAACTATTTGCTGGTGATTGGTGTGCGATGTCCTGTGTTTATTAACATTATGCGGCGGAATGTTTGTAGAATTTAGAGCAGCAATCCATAGAGCGCATAGATTTAGAGATGGCGGTAGATAAGTGGAGCAGCTTTCCAGCAGAGGTGGTAGAGGGTAATACAGTGAGGGGATTAAACATGCATGGGATAGACATCCGGCTTCTGAATCTAAGAATAGACCAACAACTGATTAAGGTTTGAGTCATTACAGCAGGACTAGCTGTTTCTACATTTTTCTATGTTCAAGTGTCAAAAAATCTATAGTAACATTCTGTTTGTTTTTATAGCAATTGTGTCACCTCTTGCATCATTTTCTGTCACCATCGGTACATTTTGGGACTAAACTGGTCTTTCTCATTGTATCTTTCCCTATGGACTCCTAGTCCGCCTTTCCACTAGGACCCATTCAGGGAGTATTTTTAATATATTGTGAGGTTAATTTTGTGAGTTGTAGGCGAGGGCGTGCAAGTTCAATTTTCAGATTTGTTTTTCAATATTCTTGTTGGGAAATTTACCAGCTGGCCAATTATTCTAAGATGTGGCAGAGAGTTCTCTCAAAAGAATTAAGGTTTTCTTGGGTTGGAAATTTTGTTTTCTTATACAAAGAAAAAATATGAATAAATATTTGAAGGATTTTTGAATGTTTTGTTGAATAGAATTCAGAATACAAACTGTTTTCCAAGCGACAGATGGATAATTTAGCTAAATGGCAAAGAGATTTACTAACAAAAGGTTGTTCATGGGCGGTACGGAGCCAGCCGAAATAAATGGCTTAAGAAATTTTGGAGCAACACAGGACCAAGCAGAAAATATAAATACAATATTTACATTAAAATGCTGCTAAATGGTAAAAGTAAAAATTGGCTTCTTTCAAAGAAGTCAGAGTTATTTTTACGATGCCTAAAATATTTTGACCTTGGCTTTATATTTTTTTTTAATATATAATAAAAATATTAATATTTAATATAATTATTTATATTAAATATTAAATTCATATTTATATATATTAATTAATATATGTACATATTAATTAATATTTAATATTAATTAATTATATTAAATATTAATATATAAATATCAATTATATTTAATATAATTTTAATATTATAATGTAAATTAAATATTATATATTTAATTTAATATTTAAAAAATACAGTTTTCGGTCTTTAAACCATCATTAAGAGCTAAAAAGTAGCAAATTTAGTAATAATAAATAATAAAAGTAATATAACAGTAGCATTAAAATCAATGCTTGTTGAAATTATTATTGTATATTATTATTATACATTTTTTATTTGATATTATAATGTGTATTTGTCCCAATAATTATATTTATGTTTGCAGATGTTGTAGATAAATGTAAATGTTGAATATAGATTTTGTGGATAATATATCGGTGTAAGTGTATCTATTTATCTTCCGGATAAGGAATAAAAACTGAATTTTTGTATATTCAGCTGGGTATCAATCATTATGGGATGCCCTATATTGATCCAGCTTTAATCGATCATCGCCAGAGGGTCTGGTAACGAGAGTTCCGAAGATAAAACTGATAACAGCGTACGGAAATTAAGAAGCATGAACCATGTATTCAAATTAATTCTCCTTAATGCCTGTTCTGCGGCAAACTTCTGGAGTTATCCACAATGTCAGCGTTTACGGGCTCCTTCGGGATGAAAAAGCATGATTTTAGCAGCGCAAATTCAGTATATTTGTAGAAATTTACATTGCGGAATCAAAAATAACTCTGAAATCGTTGGATATGGCTGAATGGACCCAAAAAGCAAATGGAGCCATCAGTCGCAACTTATCACATAAGCTTTTGGGTGGCCGTCATCCATCTGAAGACGAGATCTCAAAAGAAGACTCCATTTAACAAAGGGAAAATGGGTTAAAAAAATAAAATAATTAAATAACATCTAATGCAGAATTTTTGGGATATAGATATTTTTTCTAGATTAATTTCAAAGGCAGATAAAAGCGGTTGTGTTTTTTCCACGTGATTAATAAAAATAATAAATAAATAATAAATATAAAAAATTAATTAATATACAATACTGGAAGTAATGGCATCAGGATACTTTCTGACTCAGGGAAGGTGTTTTTAATGGTTCTTATTGCCATGTTATGACAAAATTAATTGCACTTTTTAATCTTCTCTGATAGGTTTATCTGTTTTAATCAGTTTTTCAGTTTCTCTAGCAACGACCTATCAGTGTCCGCTTTTGTGTCACATGACAATTAAGGGGTCCCTGGAAAAAATAATAAAAACGACAACATTTAACTTGATTTAAGTATAATTTCTGGTTAAGGTCGAAGAACGCAACGCTATTACGAACGATGTTCCAATGGCGTAATATTGAGTGTTAGACTCAGCAGAGGCAGTGGAACGGCACCATTAACTTTGCGATACGCACTTAAATATCAAATATTTTATAAAGCGGCCTTTTTTTATCCAAACAAATGCAACGTCAGCATTGTTATTAAACGTCATGGAAATAAGGAATATTCTTAAGAAATACTGTTTCACGCCGCCATACGGCTCGTACAGAAGATGACAGAGTGCCGTCTCCGGACTTCCCGACGAACTCCTGATTTGAGATTTCATGTAGGTTCCTTTGGCTGATTCATAACCCGGTTACCGAGAGGGCTGCAAAAAAAAAAAACAGGTCACGCTTGATTTACGCCGCGCAACACCGGAGGCATTTATCATTTCTTTTTAAATATTTTAACAATATTGTGACGAACGCTCCATCCTAAGCGGGTCTCGGAATAGAGTATTAGCAACGCGGCAATACAATAGATATCGCTGTCGGTTATGAATACCCAGAGTTCTTTCCAGGACGGAATAAATTCTATAATAAAAGAATTCGCAGTAAAATTAGTGAACAATAAAGTATTTTTTTTTCTAAAAGCCTAAAGGTAGAAAGCCGGAGAAACGGTTATTAGAATTTGCCGTGGAACTGTAATATAATCATTTATGACACCAAAGCAGCTCAGCAACTTCTTCATGGCCGGAAAGATTAATGTTATTCGAGTAGGAAAATGCTTTGTTTCCAACCTGTGTTTTTACTGGAAATCCCCGTTTATTTATTTTTTAGAGGAATTTTAATAGAAAGTAAACAAAAGTCGACAGTCGCGCATGCTAGCTGATCATTAGTAGGGGTATTATTGTAACCTAAATACCCCTAGGTGCAAAATTACTGGAAACCTGTACACTTGTATGGTGTTAGAATGTGTGTGTGTTTAGTATAAGTGTATGGTGTTAGAATGTGTGTGTGTTTAGTATAAGTGTATGGTGTTAGAATGTGTGTGTGTTTAGTATAAGTGTATGGTGTTAGAATTTGTGTGTGTTTAGTATAAGTGTATGGTGTTAGAATGTGTGTGTTTAGTATAAGTGTATGGTGTTAGAATGTGTATGTGTGAGTGTATGGTGTTAACGTGTATGTATGTTACACGTTACAGAAACATGCGCCAGGCTAATAAACATTAGTGTTTAGTATAAGTGTATGGTGTTAGAATGTGAGTGTGTTTAGTATAAGTGTATGGTGTTAGAATGTGTTTAGTATAAGTGTATGGTGTTAGAATGTGTGTGCGTGAGTGTATGGTGTTAACGTGTATGTATGTTAATGTATGGTGTTAGAATGTGTTAGAGTGCGTGTGTGCAGGTATGGTGTAAAGTGTTAGACAATAAATCTAAACTTTGGATGTAACGACTGATTGGGTGGCGAGTTCATCCGTTTCAGGCAACTTCCACAACTAACATTGAATGTGAAATAGATGGAGGAACCCAAGTTAAGATCAACAAATGCCCAAAATGATCATTTTTGGAAGTGCCATTATTCGGCTTTCTGGCATGTAGAAGGTTAAACCTTAATGGTGTCATATAAAAAGCTAAAAAATACAGTTTTTAATCCCGTAGAAAGAAAAGATAACTGGATAAAGATTGATGTCTTTTGGAAAGATTTAATAAAGTGAACTAAATAAAGAAACAATAATCTGTAAGGTATGAAAGTCCATGAATTTAAGGCATGTTATAAGACATACATGTTCCAGGAAACCAATATCTTGATATGTCATGATGAGGTCATCTGATAATTTTCATTGAGGGGAAATAGAGGTTGTATGAAAGAATAATGAACGGTTCGATGACCGAATAAGCTGGGAGGTGTCCTTGACATAAATTGTCTTTATTTTCCTGCTACTACCATGGTCCCTTCTACTTAAAATGTCAAGCGAACCGCTTACTCATGTTTAAATAATGCGCGGAGAGCCTCTGTATCGCTTCATCAATAAAAAAAACACAAAACTAAGAGATGGGGATCAGAATTATTTCTCCCCTGCTGGGTACCAGAAACAAATCTGCAAACGCAGAGCTAATACGGGCGATTTATTACTGCGTAGTAAGAACAATATATAAAATCAACACCGTGACCATAAAACATACAAGAAAAAAGTGCTATTGTCTCAAAGCGTAAGAAATAGTAAAAATGTAGCACTTTATGTGGCGGTAATTTCTCCGCGTCACCGGAATGGAATCCGATACATTAAAGGGACGCTCCAGACATTGTATCAGCTTTAATGCATGCGATAGCTGAAGGTCCCTTTAAGTTTACATGATGTCCTCTTTGCATGTGCAATAGGGGATTTTTCAGAACCCCCCTCTGTGTGCGTTTGTCCTTCAGGCTCATCCCTCGGCTAGAGAGAAAGAGGGAAAGAAAATGAAAGAAAGGAAGAGTGAAAGAGAGAGAGAGAGTGAGAGAAAGAAAATGAAAGAAAGGAAGAGAGTGAGGGAGAGAGAGAGAAAGAAAGAAAGAGAGAGAGAGGGGGGGAGAGAAAGAAAGAGAGAGAGAATGAAAGAAAGAAAGAAAGAAAGAAAGAAAGAGAGGGAGAGAAAGAAAGAAAGAAAGAAAGAAAGAAAGAAAGAAAAGAAGGGAGAGGGAGAGAGAAAGATAGAGAAAGAAAGCTAAATAAAGAAAGAGAGAGAATGGAAGGACTGAAGGAAGGAAAGTAGAGAGAAAAATAAAGAAAGAGAGAGAGAGAGAGAGGAAAGAAGAACTGATCGGTATATTTCATGTATTTATAGACGCAGAGCTCTGTGGCTTTGCTGATGCCGAGTTTTTTGCCTGTAATTCTGGCTACTGGGAGTTTTATCTCTTCCAGGGCTGCTTGCGCCGCGGCGTTCGGGATGTTGAGGTTTAATGCCGGGCTGTAAAGTCCCCGGGATATCTCATTCAGCTATGGTGTGGGACACTTATTTATTTCAGAGAGCTCTCAGAAACATGCGCCAGGCTAATAAACATAACGTAGAGGATACAGCGGTCCTCTTAGCCCTGCTCCCCTACCCGGTTCTCTGTGTCTTACTCGCTTTATGCCTATCCGTTACTCGTTTTACACCTATCCATGAAGATTATCGGTGGAATTAATAAGTACAGGGCTATATCACAGAGTACAATATAAAACAATATAAAATAAAGCGCTTCTAACTCCACTCAATCAAATGCCCAGTCGGGGCAAGATGAGCCAATTGCTGCCTCTTGGAACTTTTCCCAAACCTTCAGGACAGTCTGAAGACCTGGGGGGCACAACGAGGGTGGGATAGGGCAAGGTACCACCTTCATCTTGTCTTTCGTCCCTTGGGAAACGATGTCTGTTCATTGGTTCTGTACGGTAGAGATTTATAAACGTCATCCCTGTTCTCTACCTTTAGAGATCAGAAAGAGCCTTAATGCCACCAGATAATAGATCACGTTCCAGCTGTACACAGGGGCTACTGGCTGTAGGCCCTACAGTAATGGTGACGTTGCCTATGGTCCCCATTGTTGTTACATTACTGCCCCTTCATCGTATGCACTTTAATGCGCATGATACCTGCATGGTCCCTTTAAATTTTCATGGCGGAGCGATGTCCTGCTGTAGTAGTCTCACCGCCGGTCAGCTCCAGAGCTTGCTAGGTGAGGGTTCAAGGGGGTCTAATAAGACCCCTGTGTGTACAAAGGCACAGTTTCCACTGATTTCAATGAAAGTCCTTTTTTTGGCCCTGATTGGCTGCTTCAAGCGGCCAATCTGTGGTGAGAAAATGGGACCTCTGGAGCTGCAGCTGGTCCCAAAGGATTTTTAACAGGTTAAATAACACATATTAAAGTTCTAACAAAAGTGTTTTAATATTATTTTTTAATAGATATTATAATTTAAAGCATTAAGTTAACTGAAGCCGTTTGCAGGTTTTCCCGAGTGAATTTTTAACTTCACAGAGTAGTAACGGCTTTTTGGAACATTTCAGAGCTACTTTTCTGAGTTTTAATCATTTATTAGGAATTAAGTCACAGATCTGCCTAACTTTGTTTCTGTTTTTTTCACACATTGAACTTTGTCGATGGTTTGCGTCGGTGGAACAACACCTTTAATGGCTTAGGCTAATCCAGGTATTAACCCCATGGCATTTGGAGTCTAGAAGGTTCAATCAACAACTCCTTCCTGGAACAATAAGGAAAACTCAAAGAGATATTGATTGACTTGTCTTTATTTTTTATATTTATATACAAAAATAATAATAAAAAAAGAAGATTATATAGCTTTTAAAGAAAAAAAATCTACACATATGAGAAGATAAGACAGATAGATTCACTTACAAAAGGGCATTTAACTGCTTCCAAAAGCAAAATTGATGCTTATTTTGTTTGCGTTACTTTTGGGCAAAAATAATTAATACTCAGAATCCCAACACATCACATGTAAGGTCCTTGCTGATCTCCTGCTTTAGTTCAGGTTGCCTCTGCTGTTGGACCTCATCTCCGTCTTGAGGAAGCCCCTTACCAGGTTTCTTTTTTCCGTAACTTGCGTATGACGTCACAGCTTTGTTGATTTGCAAGCATGTGATGTCATCACTCCACATACGCATTGCAATACTGCCTACTATCTCACACAAGCTCAGTAAGCAGCTTCCTATTCTATATAAACCTTCAACTTCTGCTTTGGCCTTTGGTGTTCATCTTACTGTGTCCCGTTCATTAATAATAATGTTAAACAGACCTAAACCTACTTTTAACCGAAAAAATGAGGACCTTTGTCTTCACCGAGTCCCACCAAATACCACCAGCCGTAATCCAACTCCAAGACAGCGGGTCGGGAACAATCCTCCAACAAGACTTTGGGTCCATTGCCCTACTCTTCAAACAGTGGACTGGTCACCCTTTTGATCTAGGTTGCCCACACCTCAGGCGGGATAACCTGACCCCAGATTATCACATGAATTGAAACGAGGCCAAGATGAGTTCAAAATGTCCTCCAATTAGAGGAGGACAGGGATGTCTTGCTGTGGCCCAATAAACCCATCTACTCTATTTGCCCCTTCTGAGACATGCCAAGCCTCGGATAAAAGAGAACCCTCCCTAAACCGATTTTCTCTCCTTCAGGCGAGGTCATGATCCCCCTTCCACCTCGGTCGCTCTAGGAGGTTTCCGGAATTCGTTGAAGGAAGAGCCTTATTTCACGTTTCATCCATTCCTTCTTTCACCAACACCAAGGCAGGAAACAGAACATTCTAATAAGCATTGTCCACATTCGCAGGAGGTTCCGTTACACCTTCTAAGCCTTTGAGATCCTCGCTAACCATCAAACCTTAGCCGCCGCCGTCTAATTTCCCAAACGAGGCAAGAAGTCCCATCCTTTTCTCTTTTTTCGTACATTTCCACCAGAAACTTTGTTACCCCACCCGTACCGTCCATTCATTTTTCCGTCTCTACGCTCTTTTAGATGTATCGGAAAAAAAAGACAGAAAATTGACGTGTTCAGCTTTGAATGCTCTGCCGTTTTTTTTTTTTTTTTTTTATAAACAGACTTATCGGTTTCAGATTTTCATCGTTACAATGTAATTATTATATTTCTTTCCTCCGTTTCCTCTGTTTTGTTAGCTTGGTTGTCTCTTCTTTTATTTTTAATTATTTATTGTATTTCTTATAATTGTTTTAATGATTCATTCCACGGAGCGTCTTTTATTTTCCTTCGTTGTCGCGATTTGTTGCGGAGGCGAGTTGCTCGCAAGTCATCGTGGGTGCAATTATTAGGTGCTTGAGATGGAGGGTAGATTGGAAGGCGATATTCCAACCCTCCCTCCATCTCCACAAATAAACCTCCATGTCACCTCCATGTCACCTTCGGAATACTAAATACTATCCGTGACAAATTCCCCATAATGATGTTTTTTTTTTGGGGGGGGGGGGGTTCGAGAATCCCCTCTTGCGCAATCCGCTCCTTTACCTCTGCGATGGCAGAAACCGCTTCGGAACGCGCATCGCAAATCACTAACATCTTATAACGAGGGCATGGAGGCAATCTCTTCGCGGTAAATATTTCACCGGAGGATTGTGCATTCGTTAATTCCAAAGCTAACGACGGAATTAATAGAGTGTTATTAACTAACAAGAGGATGTTTGGAGCCATCGTTCTGAGACATTGTAACAGCGTAATTGCTAATTACAGTGTCTCGCATGCTAATGACTGCGCGCGGAGGCGCAGGGAGTTATCAGGTAGTCGGCGGGACGTATAGCGCCGGGCTGTGAGCTCCATGGGTTTTCTGGGTTAAATGCTTAGGTTTTAGCATTCAGGGGAAAAGCAGAACCCGTATATTTATTACAGAGCCGGGATCTGATGAGGCAAAGACGGGAAAGCAACGACATGACTCTGCTAGGGCAGCGGGAAAGCACGCAAGCAATTACTTACCCGTTACTGTCCCTTTAATTGCACCGGATGGTTGTCGACATGATAGTGAATCATCGGTGCGAGTCCCATAATATCCACGTACTTACTGTAATAGAAAATATTTATATATAGAAATAAAGAATGCTTCTTACATCTTTTGATACAAATGAACCAAAATCTACTTTCTGGGCAGTCTGAGCACTCTTCTTAAAAGGGAAATCCAATAAAATAACCCCAGCACTGTATACAGTAATAACCCCCAGTGCTGTATACAGTAATAACCCCCAGCGCTGTATACAGTAATATAACCCCCAGCGCTGTATACAGTAATATAACCCCAGCGCTGTATACAGTAATATAACCCCCAGCGCTGTATACAGTAATATAACCTGTAATATATACAGTAATATAACCCAGCGCTGTATACAGTAATATAACCCCCAGCGCTGTATACAGTAATATAACCCCCAGCGCTGTATACAGTCATAACCCCCAGCACTGTATACAGTAATATAACCCCCCAGCGCTGTATACAGTAATATAACTCCATATGGTTGATATGCAGTGGCCTAAAACCTTATATTATGGGGGCCAAAACTACAACTAGGGTGAAAAAAACAGCAGAATAATTTGAAAACCTTTTTTATCTGATATGAGGAATAAAATATATGAAGGGAGAGCCCCTTTAAGAACATTTTTTTGGTAAAGCCTTCTTTTTTTTCCACTACACAGTGAGCGGTTGCCGTGGCGAAAAGCTTTTCATCTCACTGACTTCACTGTGCATGATGTATTGTGAAATCTTGCTTTTCTATAATAACAAATAATCTGGTGATTTAAAAGGCCGACTTCTATTAAATCAAACTTTCATATTTCAGCCCCGTTTCTGCTCTGCTCACAAGGCTTTATGGGAAAAAGAAATGGGATATAAATTGGAACTTTTTTGTGTTATAGAGTTTTTTTTAAGATAAACCTGATAATTGGTGCTTGTGATTTTCTTTATATATTTTTTTTAACTGAGAGAGTGGTACATTAGTGGTACAGCCTCCCAGCAGAGGTGGTAGAGGGTAATACAGCGAGGGGATTTAAACATGCATGGGATAGACATCCGGCTCCTGAATCTAAGACGAGACCAACGACTGATTAAGGTTTGAGTCTTTACAGCAGGAGACACGGGGTGACTAGACGGGGGCCGAATGGGGCCGATCTGAGCATATTGTAAATGTTTCTATGTTTTTATTCTTCAAATATAAAATAAAGTGAACCTATCATTGTAAAAATGTATAAATTCATCTTTTAAGGCCAAAATGTAATTTATGATATTATTATGGAATAGTAGCCGGTGATTAGGTCAAAAAAGTGAAATTATTAAAAAATACAAAAATGAAGAAGATGTTGCTGCTCAGTTCTATTCAATTATAGATTTTTAATGGGATTTTAAAAAAAAAAAATTCTATTAAAACATCGGCAAGACCTTCCAGATTCTGAAACACCAGATAATACACAGATTTTTTTTTAAAAAAAATACAAATTTGTAAAATAAATTACATGGGAGTACTTTCTATAGAAAATATAACATTTTAACCCCATATTGGATGAATAATTTATGTTTTCAGCCGAGAACGCTCTCTGCTCGCCTCGTCGAATGCGTGAATGAAGCGGCGGCTTTACTCAGACACCAAAAAGAGGAAATTACAGAAAATGATTTCTCTATTTTACCTTCTCCTGCATGGTTGTCTCAATAAAAGTTTATCACAAGTTCATTAAAAAGCGCTAACGGTCTGTAGAGAATTGGCAAATAATACAGAAAGTTGGCTTATAGGAAATTATGACCATTTGTTTTTCGTGTCCCTTCTTTCTTTTTTTCTTATTTTTAATTTTAACATAGATACGTTTTATTTTTACGGGTAAATCAAATTTTATTGTTTTTCCAAACATTTTGGGGAGGGATACAGAAAGGAAAAAAGGGAGGGATGGGAATCAAGGAACAGTGCAGAGAAGTACATCAGCAACTCCCAAAACATCATTGCGCAAAAGAAGAAACAAAAGGCAATGGTAACAATAAAGGGAGCAACGACGAAAGAGAGCAACCCATGTAATGACACACGATATATAGAAACGAACCACGGGACCAGGCATATGTCCGATAGACAGAAATACGGAGAATGGTTGCAATATTTTTAATGTTAACATACAATGTATGGTGAAACAGGCCGTGGCTTTGTGGGAAGGGGCCTCAAATGTTTCCTTTTAGTTTGTTTCTTTTCCTTTTATCTTTAGAAACATTTGAGGCGGTAGGCGCGAACTGATATTTGAGGTATGCCAGATGGCTTAGAGGGCGGTCAGCGAGATGATGTGGTGGTCAAGATGTGGTCTGGGGCTTGTGCCAAGCGCCGGAGCATCCTGTTTAGATATGTATCATGTATAAAATTCCAAATTATGATTGAAAGTGAGTTGTATGTGATGTAAAACTAAATAAAAGTCCACAGCCTGATTCATCCAAGGTATATGTTGCGTTTGTAGGGTAAATTAGACTTCAATAGTATTTTCAGATTCGGAAAGAGGGGGGGGAGGACAAATAACAGATAATAATATAGCAACGTCGTACAAAAAAATTGTGTGACGGGAGCACAGCCCGACAAGGGCCCGGCCCGACCATGCAGAACCTGAGGTGAGGAGCTCATCAGGGCACAGGAGACACAGGCTGTGGAAAGGAGGTAAGGGCAGAAGGGGGAAGGAGGGGCGACTCAGGTGGACGGGAGGGAGGAGAGCAAATGAGGGTTAGAAGGAAAGAAAGAGAAGAAGAGAAGAAAAAAAAAATTCAAAAGGAAATTCAATCAAGCAGCGGGCGGACAAGAGGGCCCTGCACATAGGAAAGCCAATAGAACCACGTAGATAAGTACCGGTCAGTTCCCTTGTCAGCCGAGAGGCATAATTCGTCCAGCACACGAATCTGTTCAACTCTAAGGATCCACTCCTTAAGAGTGGGGGGGGCCGGGTCACCCCAATGTAGGGGGATCAGAGCTTTGGCCGCCACCAGGAGATGACGGAGCACCGACTTTCGAAACCACTTAATGGAGTGGGATGTGTGATGGAGTAGGAAGAATTCCGGGGTGAAGGGGAGGATCTCATCAGTAAAATGGTGCAATTGGGAATGAATAGCTTTCCAATAAGAGGCGATGGAAGGGCAGTGCCACCACAAGTGGAGCAGGGAGCCCGGGGTGGCCCCACATCTCCAGCACGTGTTAGGAACATCTGCCCGATACATAGAAATGACGGCGGGGGGGCGGTACCAGGGAGCCAAAAGTTTATAGGACATCTTCTGATCCCTAGCGCTCCGAGAGCAGTGGCGATTAAAGAGACAGATCTTGTCCCATTGCTCCTGCGTGAAAGTGACCTGCAGCTCGGACTCCCATCTCCCCATAAAGCCTGGGGGCGAAGGGTTGAGGGCCTCAATGAGAAGTCCGTAGAGACGGGAGATGCCATGAGTCGGCAGGGAAGGCGCGTCGCAAAGGCACTCAAACGCCGTAAGGTCGCGCGACAAGTTATGCTTCTGGGGCAGCGAACGATAAAAGCTGCGCAACTGGCCATATTGGAAGGTATCCAAGAGGGTGGGGAGAGAGTTAGGCGAAAGTTGGGCCAGGGAACGGAGACCCGCCGAGGAGACATAGGAGCGGATAGTCGTGGTCCGGACCGCGGGAGAGGTACAAAAAGGGGCGGCACTCAGACCAGGAGGAAAATCAGGATTGTCCCCGACGGAGGTCAAGGGGGAAGGGATAGTGGACAACCGGGTCTTCCGAACAACCGACAGCCAGGCGTCAAGAGTCGCACGAATGAAGGGATGCGGAGCAGCCAAGCCCCTAGCCGTCGAAATCGACAACCAGGGCAAGACCCCAATAGGCAGACCCAACAGAGCAGACTCGACCCCCACCCACAGCTTATGGTGAGGCCGATGAGCCCATTCCAGGACTCGAAGTAGATGGCATGCTCTATAATAAGAGCGGGGGCAAGGCAGCGCTAGGCCGCCCTTGGCCTTGGGGAGAGTCAGCGTCGCAAAGCGGATGCGCGGTGCTCGGCAACCCCAGACGAATCGGGAAAGGATAGCCCGCAAAGATGAAAAGAAAGAGGGAGGAATGGATATGGGAAGAGTCTGAAAGAGGTATAAGACACGGGGCATGATAGACATCTTAATAACATTAATCCTGCCCACCCAGGAAATCATTAACTTCCGCCACGACAAAAGGTCCGCCTGCAGCTTAGACAGCAGAGGCGAAAAATTAAAATGAAACAGCTGCGAAAAATCGGGAGAGAGCCAGATCCCTAAATATTTAAGTCTAGGGCAGCACCAGGTAAAGGAAAAGGAAGACTTGAGAGAAGTAGCTTCACTACAGGGTAAAGTCACATTGAGGATTTCAGACTTGGAGGCGTTAATTTTGAAGTTCGAGAGGGCGCCATATAGGGAAAATTCCCGGAGGATGTTCGGGAGAGATACCCTGGGGTGGGTGACAGCAAACAAGAGGTCGTCTGCGTAGCCTAAAACCTTATGCCGGACGTCTCCAACCTGGAGACCACTGATGTCCGGGTTCATCCGCACGGCCTGGAGGAGCGGCTCCAGGGAGAGCACAAACAACAAGGGGGACAGCGGACAGCCCTGACGTGTTCCGTTCCGAATGAGAAAGGGGTCGGAGTGGAAGCCATTAACACGGACCCGGGCCATGGGGGTGGAATACAGAGAGCGGATCCAGGTGAGTAAACCAGGGCCAAAGCCCATATGCGTCAAGGTGGATAGCATAAAGGTCCAATCTACTCTGTCAAAGGCCTTTTCGGCATCCGTGGACAGCAGAATGGTCGGGGTGCGGGAAATTTTCGCGTAATGCATCAGAGACACAGCCCGAATAGTGCTATCCCGAGCCTCACGACCGGGGACAAACCCCGTCTGGTCGGGATGGATCAGAGTTGACATCCAAGGCTTGATGCGGTTGGCCAGGATTTTGGCAAACATCTTCAGATCCACATTGAGAAGGGAGATAGGGCGGTAGCTACCGCACTGCTCAGGGTCTTTCCCGTCCTTGGGGATCAGCGAGATCGAGGCCAGCAGCGTGTGGTCATGTATCCGGCCACCGTCTAAGATGGAATTGAAAGCGTCCACAAAGTAGGGACCCAAAAGTTCCCGAAACACCGAATAGTACTTCAGTGGGAGCCCGTCAGGACCGGGGCATTTTCCCGGCGGTGAGGACTTGAGGGCCTGCATAAATTCCAGTAAGGTAAGCGGAGAATCAAGGGAGGCTGCTTCAGTCGGAGTGATTTTCCGGCGAATGGTCCTCTCCAAGTAAGACCGGATCTCTCCAATCTCACTAGGAGGTGCCGGGCAGGGAGCACCGCATCGAAGGTTATAAAGCTGTTCGTAATAATTCTTAAAGCAGGCAGAGACGTCTGAGGGGAGGGACCGGGCCTGCCCAGCAGGGGAACGAACCCTAGAGATAAACGTAGGCTTACGAACAGCGCGGAGAGCTCTAGCCAAGTATTTGCCCGTCTTGTCGCCATGTTCATAGAACAACGCCCTCCTGCGCAGGAAGGACCCATGCATCCGACGATTGAGAATTGAAGCGAGGTCACCCCTAAGAGTCAATAAGAGCTGCAAGTCACTTCCCGACATGGAGGCCTTATGAGCCTGTTCAGCCCTAGCTATTTGGGAGTAAAGCTCCTCGACCCTCTCTAACTCCAGACGCTTTCGGCGTGAACAGACGCTAATGAAGTGACCCCTGATCACACATTTATGGGCCTCCCATACAGTGAGCCCGGGAGTCTCCGAAAGGGAGTTTTCAGCAAAATAACATTTAAGAAGCTCAGAAGCTTCCGTCGCGATCTCAGGCTCGGAGAGGAGCGATTCGTTAAGACGCCAGGAGCGTTCAGAGGGTCGGGCGAGAGGGGAGGCCAGAGACAGGAAAATCGGAGCATGATCCGACCAGGTGGTAACCCCTATAGAAGAGCCGCACAAGAGGGAGGCGTGGCGACAGGGGAGGAAAAAATAATCAATACGGGAGTAGGAGTTATGCGGCGCAGAATAGAAGGTAAAGTCCTTATCAGCGGGGTGTAAGGCCCTCCAGCAGTCAACCAGTTTATGGTCAGACAGGAGGCTAGAGATCTTACCCAACACATGTCTGGGCGTACACGTAGTGCCCACCGAGGTGTCAAGAGTAGGGTGCAAGGCCACATTAAAATCCCCCCCCAGCACTAAAATCCCCTCCTGAAAGCTCGAGAGCTCCCGGAGAATGGCACGCAAGGAGACATGTTGTCCCCGATTAGGCAAATAGACATTGACGAAGGTGTATAGCTGCTGTAGGATCCTCCCCTTCACCAAGAGGAACCGCCCCTCGGGGTCAGTACAAGTATCAACCAACTGGAAAGGGACCCGGCGGGAGAAGAGCATGGCCACCCCTTTAGATTTAGCCGTCATATTATTGCTAAAAAACCCGGTAGGGTAGGAGCCGTTTGACAATTTGGGGGCACGGGTCCCCAGGAAGTGCGTCTCTTGCACAAAGGCGATATCAATTCGCCCGCGTCTCAGATCACGCAGCAGAGACGTACGTTTTTCAGGGATGTTCAAGCCGCGAGCGTTGAGGGAGAGCAAGTTGAGCGTAGACATGGCGGACGTACACAGTCGCTCAAAAAAAAAAAAAAAAAAAAAGAAAGAGAAAGAAAAAAAAAAAAGAAAAGAAAGAAAAAAAAAAAAAAAAAAAAAAAAGAGAGGGGGGGAGAGAGGGGAGAGGAAAGGGTGACACCAACAAAAGGAGGGAGAAGAAGGGAAGAGGTGGAGAGAAGAGCAAAGTGCTCACGAAATAGGGAAGGCACGAAGCACGCCCACCAGGAGAACGTAACCCGGTGTCACGAGGGCGTCACTGTGCGGGGGGAGGACCTACCCAAGAGGAAGGGAAGGCTGAACAACCAGGTAACAGAACCAAACGCGAGCCGCCGCTCGCAACCATGAAAAACACATAATGCAGCAGGAGGAAAAACAGAACAGCATAATGTATGGAAACAGGAAAGCGCACTAAAAGGTACATACAATGAAACAGCACAATCGGAAAACATATCAGAAGCCGGGAAGAGAGAACCGCCCACACGGGCAATCCAAGTACATGGAGATACACCAAGGAAAAAACAAACAAAAAAAAAAAAAAAAAAAAAAAAAAAAAAAAAAAAAACAAAAAAAACCCACATATATATAGACAGATAAACACAATGTATGCATGGCTACGTGAGAGAAGTAGCATGGAGACAGGGGGGGGCACCCCCAGTACAATCACAGAGTGACTAAATGGAACACCGGTGGCAAAACAGAAGGCCGAGGGCCAGCACGACGCCGAGGGCCACGTCCAATGACCAGTGTGCATAGTGTGTACATATAAAAAAAAACAAAAAAAACCCACATATATATAGACAGATAAACACAATGTATGCATGGCTACGTGAGAGAAGTAGCATGGAGACAGGGGGGGGCACCCCCAGTACAATCACAGAGTGACTAAATGGAACACCGGTGGCAAAACAGAAGGCCGAGGACCAGCACGACGCCGAGGGCCACGTCCAATGACCAGTGTGCATAGTGTGTACATATAAAAAAAAACAAAAAAAACCCACATATATATAGACAGATAAACACAATGTATGCATGGCTACGTGAGAGAAGTAGCATGGAGACAGGGGGGGGCACCCCCAGTACAATCACAGAGTGACTAAATGGAACACCGGTGGCAAAACAGAAGGCCGAGGGCCAGCACGACGCCGAGGGCCACGTCCAATGACCAGTGTGCATAGTGTGTACATATAAAAAAAAACAAAAAAAACCCACATATATATAGACAGATAAACACAATGTATGCATGGCTACGTGAGAGAAGTAGCATGGAGACAGGGGGGGGCACCCCCAGTACAATCACAGAGTGACTAAATGGAACACCGGTGGCAAAACAGAAGGCCGAGGACCAGCACGACGCCGAGGGCCACGTCCAAGGACCAGTGTGCATAGTGTGTACGCATATACAAAAAAAAAAAAAAAAAAAAAAAAAAAGGGGGGGGGGGAAGGGATATAGAAATATATAAAACCCCAACCACAAACATAAAGAGATATACACTGTGAATGTATGACCACGGTGAGAAGAAACAGCACGAAGACAGGGGCGGCGTCCCCAGCACAATAACCTATGAACAAGATGCAACACCGGTGGCAAAACAGACTGCATAGCAAGGCCACACCGGAGACCATGGCATCGGGACGGCGCCGAGGGCCATATCTGGTGAACAGCGTGCAGACAGATAAACATACAGAGAAACTGCAAATATAATAACAGAACAACAGAATACAATGCTGGTGGCAAAGAGACCAACAGGAAGTCCATACTCAAGTCCACCGTACCAGGATGTAGTCAAGAGCCGGGCGTGCACAGTGTGGGAGGAAAAAAAAAAACAAAACAAAAAAAAAACTCAAACAGATATATAGAGACATGCCCAGTGAATGTATGGCTACGGGCGAGAAGAAGTACATAGCAAGGCCAGACTGGAGTCCATGGCACTGGGGCAGTTGCAAGGGTCACAGCTAGCGACCGGCGCGCACATTGCGTGCATAAAAAATAAATAAAAAAAAATAAAAATAAATAAATAAATAAATAAAAAAAAAAATATGAATAATATAATGATAATTGATGTTGGTGTGTGTGCATAGGAAAATGAGACGACAGGCGGTGGCATCAGCAGGGAGCCATACTCACAACCACCTATTCCTCAATGGGACCTATGCGGCGGGAAGCCAGGATGGTGGAAGGAGGTAGTGCCCGTCTACTCGGAGAGGTTCGTCTCTCAGGCGCAAGTCGATGACGCCGCCGAGGAGGAGGAGAGGATAGTGGATCTCGACTCGGACCGGAGACCGCTTCCATGGAGGTCCAGTCCGCAATGTGGACGTCAGAGAGACCTAAATGATGTACCACGTTTCGGACGTCTTGGAAAGACTTGAGCGTGAGGGACCGGTTGTCATAGCGTATGTGCAGCGCAAAGGGGTGCCCCCAGCGATAGGGAATGCGGAGCCGCTGCAATTCCGCTGTGAGAGGACGCAGGGCACGCCGAGCTTGCAGTGTCAGGTCAGAGAGGTCATGGAAGAGCGAAACCTGGTGACCATTAAGCGGCCATGTGCCAACTTCCCTCGCCCGGGCCATAATCGCTTCCTTAACGCGAAAGTCTGTGAGATGACAAATGATGTCTCTAGGGGGAGATCCCGGGTTCCCCCTCAGTCGAAGAGCACGGTGCGCTCTGTCTATGGGCACAGGGGAGTCCGCAGGTCGGCCCAAGAGACCATTAAAGATCCCGGTCAGGAGAGCCAGCACATCTTCCGGGCCATCAGATTCAGGGATCCCGCGGAGACGAATATTCTGCCGGCGGCCCCTATTATCCAGATCCTCCACCCGGCGACGGAGGTCCTGTAGGCAATGAGTGTGATGAGCACTCACCAGCTGTGCTTGTGTGTTGGTATGCTGCTGCTGAACTGCCGATTCTTCAAGGGTCAGGACACGTGACTCCAACGTGGATAAATCCGCGCGAAGTGCAGAGACCTCATCGCGGATCACTTGTTTGATCTCCGTGATGAGCAGCGAAAAGTCCGATTTCCACGGCGCAGAGGAGAAGAGTTGAAGCACCTCCGGGGGATGAGACGTGGAAGGTAAGTGCGCCGCCGAGGCGGGCTCCTCCACGGAGGAAGAACTCGCCGGTGAGCAGGCCTCACGGTCTCCAGGGGCCTGGGAGGCCAGGTCCGCGGGGGTCCGGAAATATTCCCGGAGGGAAGCAGCAGAGGAACGCGGGCGGTCCCCCGGGGTAGAGGGGTCCGTGGCCGACCGTTTGGAGCGACCCATGCTGCAGCAGGAGGGACGAAGGGCAAACAGAGTGCGAGCGGCGGCAGAGCAGGCAAGTCAAGCAGCCATCTTCCTCGGCGGCCGGACACGCCCCCTTCATATCATTTCTCATATAACAGAAAGCTCTTTGTTAAGCGTAGTTGGTATAGCTGGCAATAGCTACGAGTGGAGGACTACGAGCTGGGGCTGGCTTGGTTCCGACTATTTCATTCTTTTAGGATGTTGTCTCAAACATATGCTTGCCAGGACTTTGCAATTCAGTCCAGCGTGGCTCGCATGCGGCTTGACAGGCCAAGACAGGATCTGGCTTGTGTCAAGGGCGGCTTGCATTGTGCCACCAGCCAGCAAGCCCACCTCTAATACTAATGCATGTTATATATGATCAGTTAAAGTTACATGAATTGCACCAGTGTAGGACAGGTTCTCTTACCTTTAGGACATACAAGGGCCGACCTTCAGAACTGTGACCAATATTAATCTTGCTGACAAGCTTTGGGTATTCAGATACCAAGTTATCAATCCAGCTGTAAATCTAAAACATATACAGGGCAGAAAAAGAAATATAAGGACTAGTGTATATAAAGTGGGCATGGGGTATGTTTGTAAAGTGATCTTTTCACAACAGAATGCCCCATATGAGCATGCAGATTGCAATGTCATGGCATGGGGTGGTATGGTCCACAGTGTATAATGAGATAGGGGAGGTGGGCAGACCTCACATGAAGTTTAAGGGTGGTCTTAACATGTTTACTATTTAAATATTTGGTTATGGCATATTTGCATATAACTATATCCCAACCTCATCCAGTGTGTGATAGGTAGAATAGCTGAAACTGTTAGTTCTTCTTTCCTGTAGCCTGGATGCTTTCATATCCTGCTGCTCCTGGTCAAGTAATGCCTGTTACCAAATCAAGAGGAATCAGTGAAAGAAAGAGATAAACAAGCAATGTATAAATATGATTTTCAGATTGGTGCAAAATTGTAGTAAGGTCCATTTTCCTACAGAAACCAGATGACAAAACTGTTCATTTCATTGGTCCCATTGCTTTAGTTTCCAAGCTGCATTTCAATGACAAACGCTGTTTGGTAACCCAGCTAAGACTCTGAGATACGGGCCAGTTCCTACTAAATTCAGTCAGGGATCAGTGTGGAGTTCGTGGGATAAATGTATGTATGAGACTGAGTTTTCAGGTTGTTTTTT
Organism: Spea multiplicata; assembly: GCA_009364415.1. Taxonomy (NCBI): domain Eukaryota; kingdom Metazoa; phylum Chordata; class Amphibia; order Anura; family Pelobatidae; genus Spea; species Spea multiplicata. The sequence continues at coordinate 390,877 of VKOC01000349.1, forward strand.
TCATTCTTGGCTTTGATATTTAAGCTCACCCTTCTTGCCAGGTTTATAAAAAAAAGCAAACAAGTGGGGCTTATTCTATATATTGTTTTATGTAGCGCCATCATATTCGGTAGCGCTACACAATGGGCAGACAGGACATAACAAAGTACATAACAAGTTGACTTACAGAAACAACAGGTGAGGTGGGCCCAGCTCAAATGAGCTTACCCTTGATTCTTAAATAAGACAGACATCACTGGCCCGACCAGCCTAGCAGGTACCTTGGGGTCAATTCAATACCAAAAGGCATGTAAACATTTAACTTAATCATAGATTATAGTCTGCGAATTCTACATCAAAAACACTGCCGACCAAATCAACTCAAACCTTCGCACCTCTAGTTGAGAAAGAACATAAGCTTTAAAGTAGCTGTAAATATGTCAAGAGTTTCATAAAAGTCAAGTCTTGGATTTTAAACATGCAAGAATTTGTGATCTGAGGCAGCATATAGCTTTGTCTTGTTATAAAATATTACCTGCCACTTAAATGGTTGAATTGGAAAAACATCCACAAGTGTCTGCGTCCAGTACCAGTGCCAGTGTTTTTATATTGATCCAGTAATTGTCCAGTAACTATGCTTGTCCATACATCTATACATACTGAGCTAAAGTAGGCCAACCTTTTTTCAGTCTCTCTGGTGTATAGTAATGTTATGCTAATTACAAAAAGTGTTATTCTATAGTATAAGATACCTGCACATCTTCTATCATAATGGAATAAGGAATATTGTTGGATTCCAAAAACACTTTCACAGCCTGCAGACTGGTGAAAGGAACTCTCACGTCCATAGAAAGACCAAGTTTAGTGGGGCTGCGCCAAATGTCAATCTGCGTTGGGGGCGAAAAAAATTGCAATGAGTGATGTGATATATATATATATATGTTATTAAAGTATTGATTAAAGCTTGCACCTGCAGATGTTCGGTGGCTACCAGTTGCCTTAGAAGCTCCAGCTGTATGTTGTCCCTGGCATGTACACGCAGAACCTGATCTCTGTGGGGAAAAAGTATAAATTAGATGAATTATATAAATAAATATTCAGGCTTTGCACAACAAGAAATAAATATAAAGTGCTAATATACAGACATATAGGTGGGGGGGAGAGCACAAAGCTTAACACTTTTGACATCTTTTCTCATATAGGCAGTTGCTGATGGGAAGCACTGGGGGGTTGTTGGCATGCAGCCCATTGAAAGATTGTTGCTATTCATAGATTAATTTTATGTCTAGATACAATAAATTAAGTGAGAAAATTACACAATAATTGCAGACTACTTACCGTAATATTAGCACATGCACTAGATGTATGGGACAAATAAAATGTATTGTGGCATAATTGGATTATCTTTAATATCCAATGGTTTTATTCCATAAATAATTTTATCACCTACAAATGCTTTGTTGTCACAGATTTCATGCCTGTTGAAAATCATTTGCACATTTACAGTGCTGTATGTGTGTATATATGTATATATATATATATATATTATATATATATTCTATAGCAAGTGGTTTAATGTGAAGATCCCCCTTATCTGCCTGACATTGCAATCAAAGACAAAACTTACCCAACATAGAGATTTTGGTTCCAGGCTGGAACCAGCAGAATGCTTAGAACTAACAGGATCCTCATATTCAACAATTTTCCAAATGAAAAACTTTCCACAAGTGATACGGTTTATTTATAAGGTGTTTGAATTTGTATCAAGGACATTATAAATCAATGCCTATTATTCATGCCAGAATTTTACCCTGTGTCTGGAGTATTTTGTGTATCACTGGAAGGGGTGTAGATGCATTACTTAAAATAGTAAAAGAAATTGGCAGTATCAAAAGTGAGTACACCCCTCACATTTTTGTAAATATTTTATTATATATTTTCATGTGACAACACTGAAGAAATGACACTCTGCTACAATGTCAAGTAGTGAGTGTACAGCCAGTGTAAACTTGCTGTCCCCTCAAAATAACTCAACACACAGCCATTAATGTCTAAACCTTGGCAAAAAAGTCAGTACACCCCTAAGCGGAAATGTCTAAAATGGGCCCAATTAGCCATTTCCCCTCCCCAGTGTCATGTTACTTTTTTAGTGTTACAAGGTTTCAGCTGTGAATGGGGAGCAGGTGTGTTAAATTTGGTGTTATCAGTCCCACACTCATACTTATACTGGTCACTAGAAGTTCAACATGGCACCTCATGGAAAAGAACTCTCTGAGGATCAGAAAAAAAGAATTGTTGCTCTACATGGCCTAGGCTATAAGAAGATTGCCAAGATCCTGACACTGAGCTGCAGCACAGAACAGACTGCTGCAGGGGTTGAAGGGGTGGTTGGTCAGCCTGTCAATGCTCAGACGATACGCCGCACACTGCATCAAATTGGTCTGCATGGCTGTTGTCCCAGAAGGAAGCCTCTTTTAAAGATGATGCACAAGATTACTGGAACCATGTCCTGTGGTCCGATGAGACCAAGATAAAAATATTTGGTTCAGATGGTGTCAAGCGTGTGTGGCGGCAACCAGGTAAGGAGTACAAAGACAAGTGTGTTTTGCCTGCAGTCAATTATTGTGGTGGGAGTGTCATGGTCTTGGCCTGCAAGAGTGCTGCCGGCACTGGGGAGCTACAGTTCATTGAGGGAACCATGAATGCCAACATGTACTGTGACATACTGAAGTAGAGCATGATCCCCTCCCTTCGGAGACTGGGCTGCAGGGCAACATGATAACGACCTCGAAGACGACCACTGCCTTCCTAAAGATGCTGAGGGTAAAGGTGATGGACTGGCCAAGCATGTCTCCAGGCCTAAACCCTATTGAGCATCTGTGGGGCATCAGCAGCAGGTGGGTGAGCGCAAGGTCTCTAACATCCACCAGCTCCGTGATGTTGTCGTGGAGGAGTGGAAGAGTACTCCAGTGGAAACCTGTGAAGCTCTGGTGAACTCCATGCCCAAGAGGGTTAAGGCAGTGCTGGAAAATAATGGAGGTCACTCAAAATATTGACTCTTTGGGCCCAGTTTGGACATTTCAACTTTTGGGTGTACTCACTTTTGTTGCCAAGGTTTAGACATTAATGGCTTTGTGTTGAGTTATTTTGTATAAATGTACACTGTTATACAGGCTGTACACTCACTACTTTACATTCTTACAGAGTATCATTTCTTCAGTGTTGCCACATGAAAAGATATAATAAAATATTTACAAAAATGTGAGGGGTGTAGTCACTTATGTCCAAAGTATAATATGGCGATATAATGTGGCTAACTTTTCAATGTTGTCATCATGGAAAGGTGTCTTTAAGTAGCCCTAATGAAAACTATAGTTTTGAGAGTCTGCAACCTGTTTCATGTGAGTTTGCTGATCCATTTGGACTGAATTGTGGCTTTACTTTTTCCCCTTCACTACTAATTGTGAAAGGCCAACACTAGAACATCTCTCTAGTTTGAAGGGTTTAGCTGGCCCTACAGATTATACAGTGCCAGCCAAAAGCTTCTTACAGCAGATGTCCACTGTGGTTGCACCTTCAAAGTATAGTGAAGTCAAGGAGCTGAAGCACAACTCCCCTATAAACTCTCCAGTCAACAGTGACTATGGTGCATAAACCGCAAAGACCTCCTGTATTTGTTTAAAGAGTCGAGCATGATGAGCCAAGCTGTTGGCTTAACAAGCTAGGGGTCTGGGCTGACTAGCCCACTTGAGTTTAGTCACATAATAAAATTCAAAATCACTATCTCTATATCAATACTACCCAGAACAAACATGTTTCAATAAAGTGATCAATTAGCCCAATTTGACAAGAAACGGAAAACTCATTTTTTACTACAAACTGGTTAATGTGATGGGGGGCTGCAGCACACCAACAGCTCATAGTCTGGCCTGTTGACATCTTTTCATGTGTAATTATTAGCTGGGAAACTATAAACATCCCGCATCTGTTGAGGTTAGCGTAGGACAGAGAGATACGCTGGTGCTGATTTTATGGACTTCCTTTCATCTCAAACACAGTTTGTTTGCCAGGGAGTAAACAGAACAGGACAGAAATCGTAACACATTTCATAATTCTAAGGAATCCATTCTATTAATTTACTATGAAAATAATTTTTTCACAGACTCATAGGACTTTACATCATCTAAATTGAGCCTATATCAGGGTCAGAACAAGAGTAGCTTGTGTCCTGTTCTTCATTTATGTCCCATGCATGGAGGTCATGCTTGATAAAAGACACTGATGTTCTTCAATTGATTTTTCTGCAGACCTGTCTCTAATAGGAAACCAGGTAATCAACCTGGTACGATGTAGGAAGGGAAGAAGAGAGGCATGGGGCACAGCATGATGTAGGGGGGCATGGCCCCCCTGCCAATGCCACACAGGGAGCACACTCACATGTGCTACCTTAGTTTTGTATGATTTGTACCTTCAAAAATAAATAATTAAATACACCAAAATACAATAATTAAACAATCAACAACAAAAAAACGACTGTACCAAAACAGGCTTTGAATAAACGGTAGCCTTAACCTGTGCAGGTATTGCACCAGCTATAAAATGTCAAGTATATATAAAGAACATATGAGATGCTGGGTATGCACGTAACATTCAAACCAGAAGATTAAGAAAAAATGATGTACTTTCTCCATTGCTATTTCCCTCCCTCAGTTTGATACTCACCCAGGATCACCAGTGATCAGTAGCAGTAAAAGCAACCCTTCTCTGTGGCCTCACTATTCTTGCCACTGATTGGCCGCTTGAATTTGCTTGAACAGCCGCAATAAAGTGTTCCTATTGAAATCAAGTGGCCTTTTTTATTTACATTTTAGTTCTAGTTAGAGTTAGCCTCTTCAATAAATGAAGGTTTTTTCTTTCCTGTGTGCTGAAGAATGACGCTTCGTGAGTCCAGAGGCAGCTCCATCTTTAAACCATCCATACACTGTTTACTTTTAAATTAAAAAAAAGGTTCTCATAATTGTTGCTGTTCTTTCATAATCACCTTTAGTTAAAATGGTATTATTCCAAAAAGTCTGCAATGATGTGCTAATGAAACTCACTTTTGGACTACCAATTTGATTTTATGCCATTTAAATTTGGTGTTACTATGAAATAAACATCAAATGTTTTATTTATATATTGTAAAAACACATTTAACTAATTTAACACATTTATTAAAACTAAAGCATATACAGTCATTAGCTGAATGTGTTCAATGACAATAGCAGAAGGAACATCCTTGTCACCCACTTTCTGTGTGACACAGATCCAATCGGATATTGACAATGCCGGCACCTGTACTATTGTTCTTGTCTCGTCTACTGTGAGCCGGAGCACTCGATGCAGAAGTGGTAAAACCCCAAGTAACGTCCACTAGGGTATCAATGATCCCAACATTGAGGAGGCTCCAGAATAAGTAGATACATATGTTAAAAAGATAGTTCTTGAGTACGCAAGGTGAGGTTTCTAAAACAGAGCGAATACCACAGAGAAGGAGAAAATCGTGTCTGGGGCACGATTCGCTAAATTGGTGAAACCACAAAAAAACAAATGTAGTCAAGCTCAGAATCACAACCAGACCGGGAAGTCAGGCGGGCCAAAAGTCATACACTAGATGGGTAGTCAGATGAACAGGGGTTAAATTCCAGGACCGGATCATACACAGGACGGAAATATTGTCAAATCGCTGAGCAAAAGGAAGGTGAGGAACGCCAAGGGTCGGGAACACATTGAACAGCACTGCAATCAACTTCATATCAAAGCAAGGACCACACCAGGGTAAAGAGACTGGAACTTGCAGATTTTTTAATCCTGAAGCCACGCTCTTCCAGCAGGGGAAGCGCTTGTGAGAGAGGATCACTTGCCCGCCACTTTCCCCTTACCCCGACGCAAGGTATGTCTAGCAGGAACCCGGGAGCGGGTGACAGTTCTGTACCTGTTCCAGCCCGCACAACAAGACACATTGACGGCTGACTTTCTCTGCCTTTTTATATAAAGAGCTTTTTTTATAACAGCTAACTCAACGTCCAAATATAAGCAAGTGTCTGTCATACAAGACAGTTTAAACCCAAAATCTTTATGCATGTCATTTTCATGACATGATAGAAACACAGAATTTGACAGCAGATGAGAACCATTTGGCCCATCTAGTCTGTCCATTTTTCCTGATCTAAGGGATTTCAAATTCTGTCAGTCCTTGGACTGGTTCCATAGTGAGGATAGCTTTATGTCTATCTCATCCCTGTTTAAATCCACACACTGTAATATCCCCACCAACTCTGCTGGGACACTGTTCCATGTATCTACTACCCTCTCAGTAAAGTAGAACATCCTTTCATTACCCTAAACCTCTGACCTTCTAGTCCCTCCTCTTAAATAAGCTCGCCTCTTCTACAGTTCCCTTTTAAGTATTTAAATGCTTCTATTGCATCTCCCATCTCTCTTCTTTACTCCAAGCTATATATATATATCAAGATACTTTAGTCTTTCCTGATAATTTCTGTCTTGCAAACCACTAACTCTGCTGCACAAGATCGACCCGCGCACCAAGCAGGACCCCATCTTGGCCACCACCTCACCCGTTCATCAATATTTAAAGCAGGCATGTCCAAACTTTTTTCGAAGAGTGCCAGATTTGATGAAGTGAACATGTGCGAGGGCCGACCATTTTGCCTGACATTCTTTGAACCATTAAAATTAAATGCAAATTAACTATTTTATGCAAAGTTTATTGAAAACGGCATACTTTTCATTTTGTGACTTGGATGACAAATCTAAACAGGTGTTAAATTACTCTGCCTTTAATATCGGAAAAACATATCTATATTTGGGCAACTTATCTGGGGGGCCTTATCAGTCTGGAACGCGGGCCGCAATTGGCCCTCGGGACGGACTTTGGATATGCATGATTTAAAGGGATTAAAAAAATGATTTTCATAATCACTGTTTATGAATATTTCTTTGAAAATTGTAAAATAAGTTAATTACCTTCAGTTAAAATATTTTATTTCCACAAGGCTGCACTGATGTGTGAATGAATTTACTGGGGGGAGATCTACCCCAGGTACCACTCATCAGGGGGTGCTACACAGAGGTCCCAAATCCCCTCTCTTAATTTTGCTCTACATGTCCGCTGACCGCTTACCACTCTTCTTTCCGGCCGCTTCACCTCTTCTCTTCTTCTTCCTCTGTGTTTTACTTCTGTCTTCTTCCTCGTCTGTTTCTCCTTGGTATCAGCTCAGTTGACCAGGACTCCTGGATTACTTTTGCAAAAGGTAAGGAACCATTTTTGTCACTCACTTTCTGTGTGCAAACAATCCAAATAGGTACATACACTGCCACTGTTGGTGACCAGGTCGACCCACCACAACAGAGACAAGGCACATTACAGGAAGTGGGCAGCACAGGTACGCTTAAAATTGTAAGCTTTAGCTAATTACTAAAACCATATATATTTTAATATAAGTAACATTTTATAAAGTGTTGTTAATATTTCATGACGATTTTAAAAAAAAGATTTTGTCTTCAAAGAGCAAACCTTTGCTAGAGACAGACTCTTTGTTTAGGGGTGTAGTTATGACAACGGGCATAGGCAGCAGCATATTTACCTTGTGCTCTGCCCTAGGCCTGGCCCAGGGCATCGCCCCAGCGGCCGTCATTTATTGAGGAGCACAAGAAAAAGCTGTCATATCAAGGAGCTCTGCAATGAGGATGGAGGAGGCAGTAGCTTGGTGCTGCTCCGGGATAGACCAAGGGTAGTCTCCCACCAGCCACCTTCCCCATCATCACTGCAGAGGGCAGTCTAAAAACTGCCACCAGAATTCAGAGTTCCATGATGGCACATGTCTATGTAAGTGCCCCCTATTAGAAACATTTGTAACAATACCTGGGAACTTCTTGGCTCTGGCTACCCGGAGCCTTCCCTTGCGGGACGCGGCCAGGACTGCACACTGACGTCAGCGGGCGGTCCTGTGACATTGCTGTAAGATTCCAGCAACAGATCTGAAGGCTGCAGATCAACATATGAAAGCTGTAATGTTTTTGTCCACATCACATCTTAAAATCCAGGCCTTTAACAATAATGATTTCAAGTAAGAGCATGTAGATGTTGGGAATTCCACAGAATAGATAAAATGTAAGTGAAATCCTGGAGATGTGAGTTGGAAGAATCAATAATGATTGAAGAACTAAACATGGGGCTTGGCAAAGGGGAGAATATTTGCGGATAAGAGTACAGGTGATTCTGGAGGGTATGGGTGCAAGTTCATGAGGCAAGCTAGAAAGTGGGGTGGATGATCAGGACAGGAAATAAACAGGGCCGGCCCAAGACTTAATGCCGCCTGGGGCAAAGTTTAAAATGCCGCCCCCCCTGCCTGACGCCATTATCTACCCCCCTGTAGAAGTGGTCTTCTGCTTAAAACTCTGCAGGTTTTTCAGCCATATTTGCTTCAGTAAATGTGCACAAGTAACTTTGTGTAACACGTAAGTGCCTGAGAGTATTTTGGTCTGGATACATATGTGAACGCATTATGGAAAACTAACATATTTATTGAGTGCTCGCTAGGCATGGTATTGCATCATATGGGGTTATTCACTATAGTGTAACTTTTCAGGTCAGTTCAAGCTTTAATTTACCAACTTCAGTGTGCATTATATAGGGCCTACATGGCAAAAGATTCCATCAACAAGGGTTTGAATTGTTACATAGTTACATAGTACATGAATTGTTCCTGTATAATGTATAGATCAACCTGTGAAATATCACAAAACAACCTGTGAAATATCACAAATATTAACTATGTACTACACAGGAAAAGCCAAGCTCTTCTGGCAGGAAAAAAATAACGAGTTGGCCCTTTACAAAAGTATGTGAGCTAAAACTGCAACTCAAAAGCAAACCCATTAAATTAGCCTACGAGGGGATGCAGGCACTAACTGGCCCTCTTGCACACCGGGCAAATAGCTGATGGGATGCTGGCAGACTGCGCACTTGCCAGATATTGCCAGTTGCACATAGTATGCATAAAAATTAGCGTGCAGCTGTTAATATCCAGCCGTCAGCCGCACTTGTGCCATCAGACAGCCTCTGGCCTTAAAGTGCCAGGGGGGCCTCGTCAGTCTGGCCCAGAGGGGACATATTTAAAACTTGGGTGTATAAAAGGGAATGGTTATTGTTTCTCCCCAGTAAATAAGAACTAGACACTGGAGAGTTTTTATTTATTAATTCATTAAAAACTATACAAGTATACAAGTAATTTGTATACGGAGGCCTCTATACAAGGATATCTCCTTGAGGTATGCCTGCTGTAAAAATATTCTTTTTTTTTGCTCTGTGATCACGAGTGCAGCTATTCTTATATACAAAGGCCAGTTTTTCACCTTACCCAAGAAGCTGCGCTTGCAAAGTGTTCTAAAAGAAGTTGCGGAATGATAGAATGATTTACATAAAAACAAAACACATTGTTAAAATTGGTTACTTTATTATGTATAATAAACTGACTGGCGCTCTGTATAGAGGTATATATTCTAGTAAGGGTTGTCTCGTACATGCTCCATGATCTTCTTCAGACCCAGATAGGTCTCCTGTGCTGTAGGAAGGATCTGAGTGGCTGGTAGGAGAAATCCATAGCGTCCTGTGTCTCTCAGCTCAAAGGCAAAGGAATATTTAATTCCAATGTCATAGGTCCAATCAATGCTCCCACCACTGGCTTGGTCTGTAGCAAGAAAAACAACAAGGTTATCAAGTTACTTCTTATTATGAGCAAGTAAACCAACTGATCTATTACAGGTAACAAGCTCATGCTGCGGTACCTGTGTCCTTAGCTGCAGGTAAAGCAATAAAATTATGGGGGGTTTATCACCATTGTTACACTGACAGCAATTAGTACATTTTTCCAATCATTTACATATTTTATTGATATGTTTTATAAGAAATGGGGATTATATAGCAAAGTTTTCAGGGTGAATTTTCTGGGTATTTAGAGAAAAAGATTTAGTGGTATACTAGTCACAAAACATTTTTCCTAAACAGATGGCAATCAGTGTGTGGCATTATAGAAGAGGTAAGAAAGAGGTACAGAGTGAGATTCAGAACGCAATAACTTTGAATGGAAATTGCCTTAAACCTTGTAGATACATATGGTTATATTATCATTGGTATTCATTTCAATCTGAAGATAGCTGATGTTGGAAGCTTGTGGCATGTCATAAACATATGTGAGATTAAACAGAGTGAACTGCGTGATCAGACACTGCCCATCAGAGTAACATAAGATAAACTTACAGATTGTGGAGCAGATAGTTCCAACTTTGTACTGTGTTCCATAGAGAGAACTCAAGGCGGCAGCAGCAGATCTACCCACGGTGTTCTAACAAGAAAATCAGATGATTGAAAAAACATTTCATCAACAAACACCATGAAATATTAGATCTCGAACAGGGCAGAGACTCACCAGTTCTGTGTAGTGTGCAGGGTTGGTGCACTTATAGCCATATGGGAAGAGCAGAAGTTGAGAGTAACTGTGGATTGACACAAAGCCCTTGATTTTTCCATGTGACCTGATGAAGTTGGCAATATTTTTCACTTCCACTGCAGATTCAGCACTAGGCCCACGGTAAGAATCAGAGCAGGGATCTGAGCTAGCACCTGGTCCTACACACAAGGAAAGGATACATCAGCCTCAGATCTTTTAATACAAGATTTGAAAAACCTACCATCAACAATTCTCAAAATAAAGTTTGTACATATGGTTTTAAATAAGTTACATATATTTGGAAAGTTATAGACGACTGTGTATCAGTTGGTAATTACCCCCAAAGCCTGCATTCCAGTTCCTATTAGGATCAACACCAATACAACGACTTCCACTGTTAGGGGCTCGGGTTTTACGCCACATACGATCCTAAGAGAAAACAAATGACATTAAAGGAACGGTCTATCACCCTAAATGGTTTGTTATTTTAATGCATATTGAAATCCTTTTACACAGGTACAACCTACGTATTTTGTGACAGTTCTACTGGCACAACTTTTAGATGGAATTTAGTGATACACCTTAAAAACACATAATGTTTTTTGTGATAGTCAGAGGAGGAGCTCGATGAAACAGAAATCGCATTCTGCATCATCAAATGGCAAAATGTGCTTAGGTCTGTATAACTAATGAAAAAGGGGATCTTTACCTACACTGTAGGCGTTTGGGTAGCATCTCTAGTGTCATACGCTACAGGTATTGATTTGTTGCCTCCTACAGGTTTATTTGGGGAAATTTAAAAATGCCTACAAATTCTTTTACATGATCATTATTATTATTTGCATTTTTAGGGAATAAGAGTTCTGTGTACACAAGGGCAAAGTAAATTTAAAGTCAGTCCTGTATGTTGTGTTTTTTGCTGTAATATTTCAACATATGGTATTAGAGTATTTGTCTAGAAAATAATTATAGAAAAAGTTTTCAAATTCAACCTTGCTGTTGATCCAAAAGAGCGCAAAAACCTGAAGCTATTTCTTATTTTGCGTAAAAAATGGGGAAAAATCCTTCTTGATGTATATGTGTATAAACAGTTATATCTTTGCACTAAAAAAATATCATCTGCTGTAGCTTTAGGTAGGTGAGAATGAAAGATATCAGATAGTTCACTTTTAGGGAAAGGAAAATGGTGCATTAAGTTGACTAAATGTATTCCTATTTATAAAAATTATATTTTATGGTGGGCTATGCATTGAAGTATTTGGTGCAATTAAGACTTTTCAACACTGATCTTCAGTCTTCAAAATTAATGGACTTTGTGTTTGACAACTTCTTTCCACTTTTCAGATAGAGTAGGTAGGTAGGTACTGTGGCACGAATACTTACTGTAGTATGAGAATAGACATATCCATCAGGGTTGGTAACAACCAGAAGATACACGTCAAATTTGTTGAGCAGAGATGTGATGGATGCATCCTTTCCATAGTCTGTTGCAAGCTGGTAGAAAGAGACAGTTTTGATTTCATGAATATTCATCAAACCATGGTCTCATATTGCATCTCTAGGAAATCTTCACTGTTCCTTTGTCAACTCATTTATTTGAGGTGAAAATCAATTTTTGCAGCACATAAAATCAGCACATGATCTAGCAATATATGCTTTTCCAAAAATAGTAAACAAATTGGGAACATAATTATCAGGAGGTTTTTTTTTTTGGTTAATGAAGAGAGTATTATAGATGAATATAAGAAAGTGTGGGAATTACTGGTATGTTTACACTTCCTCACATAGTCTCAGAAGACTGAATAGTAGAGTGAAATTATTATAGAACAATTACCTTGTATCCAACCCACAAGGCAGTAGCCTGAGTAATCCACTCACGAGAATGAATGCCAGCATCTATCCAAATGGCAGGACGACTGGCACCAGTGCTGAACTGGATGTAAAATGCAGTTTGTTAGTAATTGAGGTAATAATGGCTCGTCTTAGAAACCCATTTGCTTTTTGGCATGAACAGAGCCATTCAAATGAAAGCACAACCAATGTTTTGTCAAACACAACTTAAAGTAGAGTCTGCAAACTGAAAAATCCCAAAGGGGTTAACTCCCTAATATCACCGAGGCTGTGTTAATATAATTTACCTTGAGGACATAGAGAGGACGTCCCTCAGTAGAAGTCCCAATCTGTTGCTTGGTGACCAGTGATTTGAAATCCAGCACAATAGCATCAAGACCTTTGAACAGCTAACATAGTGGAAAGCAAAATATGTGAGACTTACTGTGTATACTAATCAATTTAAGATTACAATTTTATTTACAAGAGCATGTGGCAAAATATTTTAGGGAAACATAAGGTTTCATTTAGCAAAATCAGGGGAAACTTGGGACGCAGGCTATATGTAAAGAAGTTATGATCATTAATGAGTGTGTACTATTTTTACACTACTTTGACTAGTTACACAATACAAGATAATTATTTTAAAGGCTTTGGTTAGTAGGTGTAGGAAACATGCTTATTGGATTCATTTACTAACATTGTCCAGGGTATGATAAGTAGCATAGTTGAAGGTGGCAGAGTTACGTTCCTTGATATTATCAATTTCCATCTCCTGCTTCTCTGAGTCGATCACTGTCTAAAACAAATAGATCAAAGGTTATTAATACCACAATGGTTGGTATCTCCCCATTGCTATTAACCCCTTAATGACAAAGCCCGTACATGTACGGGCTCAAAATGCATTGTTTTCAATGGGTTTAGGGACCGGCCATTGTCCTTAAGGGGTTAAAGACACTTGAAACTGTTGAAGTTTATTTTCTACTGTGGTATTTGACATTCTAATTAGGCACCAAGTGGTAATTTCACGATCAGATGCAGAGCCACTTTAAGGTACCTTGCTTTTAGTAGCACACCTCTTGTGATTAATACCCCATCTTTTATGAAGGCATCCGGGGCAAATGCCCATCACAACACAAAAAATATTTTGACTAGATGTTTTACAGTATTGCTCAATTCTATCCCTTAACATCCTTAACAATTCTAGTCCTTATTCATCATTGCTCTGGTCTTATGGGAGACAGATGGCCTAAGTTCATCAAGAACACAAAAAGTAATGCTGTCTTTGGTATACCTGCAGATCATTGATCATGATAGAATACTCAATGTTGTTGAACTCCAGGTAAGACTTCACAGACTGGAGACTATGGAATGGGACACGAACATCAACTGGGTTGTCAATGTTGGCTGGTTCAGTCCAGAAATCAAGCTACAGACATGTAAAGAATAAGACGCAGTATTAAATTCCCAAAACAAAAGGCGTAATTCATTGCTAAATTGCCGAAAAAACATGAAGAAGATTAAGAAGTGAACATTAGTTTGCAATTCATACTATAATATAATTCATATACCATATTAGTTTGTCTTGTAGAGCTTGGCTGAATTATTAGTGGTAAATATAGTCGCAGGCAAAGAGAAATACCATATGAGGGCTCTTACTCATGTTTATCTGCAAATGTATGATTCTTGGGTGGCATTCTAGGGTGACATTATAGGATGAGATTGCGGCGAATGGACAAAGCATGATGAATTTCAGAACTTTTGCAGTTCGTTTTCGGCAGCGAGCGCCCTTTTTATCGTTGATTTGTATGAATGCTTGAAGCAGATAGATAGATAGATCGATAGATCGATATATACATTATCTATATGACAGATCTGAATATGTCTTCCTCTTATATATGGGAACTCTCTGGGTTGACTTGGAGTCTCCAGCTGAACCAGAATTGCGTATGACCAAGCTTACCCTCTACTCACATTCCGCCTACTTTCTGCCCACTCTCCCTGTTTCTCGTCCAGTTCCCTCCCACTATAGGCTTTTTGTGGCTAGCCCTACCAGGTCTATGAGAGGACGGACTCATGCCCACAGAAGAGAGAAAGCTCCATGTAGACTACCCTGGCAAGTTCTCAGGTATGCCTACTATACCTCGAGGTGTGTCAGCCCTTCCAGAGCCTGGAGTTCCTTCATTTGATCATCGTTGCTTGCTTTGATCCTCAGGACTTGGTGTCTGGATAAAATAATTACTTGTTTTTAGCAATTATTAATAACACAAAATATTAAATCTATCAGGAGTCTAAAGGAAATCAATTTGTGGGTTTGTTCCAATATTCCTTTTAGGTGCCAGAGAAAATTTTGAGTTTGAAGCTGAGTTTTGATTAGAGGAGAAGCTTTATCTGACTGCCTTATGAATGCCTAAGTTGGTTTTCCTGGTTTGTTGGCCTGGCGTAACACAGATTAAATCCCCATCTCACTGCAAATCACCCATAGCTCATGACTTTATTCCTAAACATTGCATTATTTTATCTTACTGGCTTAAGTATGTATAGCTAAGTAATATTATGCATTACTAATTGATGAATGTGGCTCAAAAATTAAGTTATACCCAAGCGTGTAAATTTGTTTCTAATATGATTTAATGTATTAGGCTTCAGTGTAAAATAAGTTAAACAATACGAACATGTATTTCATAAAACCAAGCGACTTTGTTGCACATGGAAGATTTATGATAATGAAACTTTTTTTTTACTTCAATAAGGGGGTGTTAGATAAAGGAAACAAGTCTTTTCAGCAGAATTGGCAGAGATTAACACAATAAGAGAATTTAACCCCTTGACAACAAATGACAATCACCTCCTAAGGTCAGTCAGCGTTGCTGAAGGGTCTCAATATAGAGGCTTACAGCAACACAAATAAAAACTCCAGGGGCCCCGTTTCATCACTACTAGACATATTGTCTCTAACAAGATGGCGGTGTCCATTCAAAATAAAGGATCTACCAGAGTTCTATCTAGACCATGCTGAAAACTTTGAGCTAACCCTGCATGTTGACTACAGGTACTGCAGCCAACCATGCAGGTCAATAGAGCAAGTCCTAAAACTGGCACGGTATCTTCCAAAAAAGTCCTGGCATGGAAAGTGTTAAAATGCCAGCATTTGAAATACCCTGGGGTGTCTAGTTTTCAGTAATGTATGATGTATGATGGGGTAAATTGAATTGGCTGGTTTCAAAGGTGTCACAAGTAGGACACGGGAACAGAATTTTCCACATGTCAATTATTAACCCCCAAACAGTCTTACAAACCCATGCATGGGTGGTATCACTGGCTTCAAAGATGTCCCAAATAGGGCATGGGGGCAGAAATAGCAATATGCTACTTGTACTAATTGCCCTATAACATTGGGTATTCCTAAACTTTGGACAAATATTCTTTGGGATAAAGACATTTCTAAGGAGATCATCATACTCTGCATATCTATGTCCTTTAAAGTTTAAGGGTTCGATTTGCTGAATAGCATTTTCTTGAGACCTATTTTGACACACTACACCATAACATTTTCTTTCCTTTTCTCTTTTATATAAACCTTTTGGATATTTTAAGTGGGAACTCCTGCCGGAAGGGTATCTTTATACATATTATTTTTGTGTTGCACATATAATTCTTATTATTTTGGTTGCGCACTTGTATTGTATTGTGTTTGAAACATTTCGGGGAGTTTGTTCTTGTGGCACCACTTCACCAAATGGTGTAATATTTATAATTAATTAGAATATTGTGCTTCACTTTTTTGTATTTTGAGTAAAATATTAGAATCTATTTAGCAGTTTTTTTATAAGCTTCTGGTGATGAGTAAAAGAAAAAGTCAGAAAAAGTGAATTTTTGAATTTTTCACCATATTTTATAATTTTTTAAATAGTAAAATATATGATATGATCAAAATAATGGTATCTAAGGAAAACTCTTCTTGTCCTGAAAAAGACCAATATATAATTTGTGTGGGTACACTAAATCAGAGCGAAGAACATTTCAACTAAACATGAGCACTTCAGAAATGTTAAACGCGAAGTGTACAAACAAAGGCAGCACTGTCCTTAAAGAGTTAAAAATGTATGCGGCAGGCGTAAGGCTATCAATATAAAACATGTCCAAATATACCATATGATTTGTTTTTTTACAACAGAAAAAAATGTGCAAACAAGGTGCGCCGAATATCTTTTATCTGCCGCTAAATTGTATTTTTCCGTGTTTTTTGTTTGTAGTTTGCAAACAGGTAGGGTTTTGGCACAAGGCATAGTTGTTTTGTCCACTAACCTTCAACAAATTCTCTATTTTTACAGTTCTTTCAAGAAACAAATAAGTAAAATGGATATACATATTATCACAACTTGGACCAACGTAGGACTTTGTGACGAAACCAACAATGTCAAAAGTACCATCAATATCTAGATTCCAAAGCACTTATACTCACCCTACAAAGGTTTTTACAGCAATAGTACCTGCCACTAAGGCAGAGAGGAGCAGGAGAAGTCTCATTGTAAAGAGTGGAACTTCTGCCAGTCATCTATGGTATTTATAGAACAGGCAGGCTTCTACACTGACATAATGGTGAGAATCTGCAGGTGGTCATAGTTTTAGGTGTATAAAAGCTTATCTCAAGGTAACTGACTGATATAAGACATATCTTAGGTAATATTGCATTTTTCTGATGTAACCAACACAGTAAATTTCTAAAAGTGTATATGTTGCATCAGTAATGCAGTTAATATTATATCTCCACGTACTTCTAATGTCATTTAAATTAAATATTTAAGAGGCATAAATTATAATATGGTTAAGGTAAATCTGTTATGCACACAGTGTTCAAGCATCATTTTTTTTACTTTTTAACTACTCATAGGTTCTGTTTTTAGAAAGCATGTGGCAGGCAAAAAGTGATGAAAGCCCTGTATACAGAATTAGATGACCAAGACACTCATTTTTAACAGTCAAAATAAGAGCAAAGCTATTCTGGCATGCAATCTTAATGAAAACAGAATACAAGAGATTCCACTCAGTGCCCTTCAAACTTTTTCCTGAGACCCAATGTAGTAATATTTTATACACTTATGATCCTATTTGTGTGGGGTGGAAAGGTAATACAGGGACACCTAAAATATATTTGGAAGACAGTAGTTAACCACAATCTGATCCAATGGTGAGTCTATGGGTGATGGTGCATATAGGCAGTTTTCCTTATGCACGATGAGCACTCCTCTTCCCATGACCAGCTATCCTGTAACTAACACACAGAATAACACACATAGTAATGTTAACATCCAAAAATATGCAATAACACAGCACACTAATGTATGCACACACATTATATCACCATATGTTCATACATGCTAATACACATACACTCACTTCAACACATTCGCTCTGACACCATACACCAACACACACATATTTCTCTTTTATTTGCCTAATGCAAAGCTTATGCGAGCAGAGCACCTGATACAAACAGCCATGCGGACCCATTTGATGCAGTGTGCGGCATATGTTCTGAGCACTGACAGACTGACCCCTTTAACCTCTGCAGCAATGCTGGCAGCACTCATACGTTTATTTCCCAAAGACAACCTCTGGATATGACGCTGAGCTCGTGCACTCAACTTCTTTGGTCGACCATGGCGAGGCCTGCTCTGATTGGAATCTGTCCTGTGAAACCGTTGCCCACCGTGCTACAGCTCAGTTTCAGGGTCTTGGCAATCTTCATATAGCCTAGGCCATCTTTATGTAGAGCAACATTGTTTTTTTTCAAATCCTCAGAGAGTTATTCGCCATGAGGTACCATGTTGAACTTCTGGTGACCAGTATGAGAGAGCGATAACACCAAATTTAACACATCCCCATGTTACCGGTTTAGGAACCGCCCATTGTCCTTAAGGGGTTAATATATATCGGAAGCAGGGACTAATACTATATATATCGGCAGCAGGGGCTAATATTACAGGATGAAAAATAACTGCCAGTTTAGCTGTTATTTTGAAATCATATTTCAATCACGGTCTTTACTTCAAAGAGATAAGTGCATATTATGTAGTTAAAAATGCACGTCTAACGTAGAGTATATGTACCGTTTTATAACTGGCCCCCCCACTTTGGTCCCTGGCCCCCCATGTGCCCCCCCTAAATATGAAAGCTGGAGACGCCAGTGCTCATGGGGCAGCTGCTTTGGTCCGCCAATATTAACTGCACCCGAGGCCCCTTTTGCTTCGCATTAAATGTGGCCAGGATTGTACTTTCACCCGGTGACACTTTTTTTATACTTGAAGGATCGGCGCCATATTCCGCTCCTGTCACTGCTAAGCACCCATTATTGAAAAAGAGACTTCCCTGCTACGTGACAACATCCAACATTCATTACACATCACACAACGGACAAGAATTGTATTGCTATATGTCCCTTTACATTATATGATTCATATTGTATATATTCATTTCCATGCCCAGTTCCTGTTATAAAATCTGCAATGTTGTGTGTAAATGTGTGTGTAAATAAAGTTTTTTTTATTTTTTTTCTCCATTGTGATGTCATAACAGAAGATGCACAGATCTCCACTCAGGAGCGAAGCTGTCACTCTGGAGCATCTCCATCTACTGCAGCAAAGAAACGTCAAAACTGCTGGCCGCCTGACGAATAGATTCGCAGCGTGTCGGGATCCCAGCAGAGGTCTGAAGATTGTAACCCGCAGATCGACGTTTATGATCAATTATTTGTATTTTATTTTGAATTTAATTTTTCCCCATCCACAAGATATAATTAACCTCTTAATGCCCAGAGGGAAGGGCAATTCTTCCAGCCATGGCTTCTCTAAAGGTTTCCTCCAACGCTGGGGTTTTTCCTTTCCTGCTGGCTGGAGAATGACTCTTTGTGAGTCCAGAGGTGGCCCCCTCTTGACCTGCTTTATGGTCAATTGTATAGAAAAAATGATTATATAATAAACTTGTATTATTCTCATAATCGTTGTCTGTGAATTTTTCTTCCAAATAGTAAAACTGCTTATTTGCTTTCTACTGTCATTCTCCAACGGAAGATAAACTTAATTTATTCATTAATTTAACCTTTGAAGGGTCTTCTGTAAGCAGCATTTTGCGGGTATCACATTATTCACACTTTACCATCAGCACATTGCAGAGATACTTCAGTTATTAACGTCTCATAGTGAAGTGATAGAGCAGCAAATAAAAGAGAAGATACTTTTTACATGGCAACAATTAATGGTTTAAATACCCTCACTGTATAAGTCTCTACACTCCTGTTTGGAGGCATCTCCTCCTTTGCATAGATAAATCACAGACACCTTGTCTTTTTCTAATAAAGAAACAACAGCTTTATAAAGAAATAATAATATAGTTTTTATTCATATCTCATTTTTTATAAAATTATGTCAACAAATATTTTACAAATACATACATTAATGTTTAAATCTCACTTTACCGTGGATGGGGAACTGCCATATCTGCGATGAGACTAGGATTAATTCCAGCATTTAATAAAACATCTTACATTATTATATGTGACTTGTGAACAGAGCCGGGAGGGCAGAATGCGTCGGGAGCAGCTGCTTTCCAGCCAAATGTGACTCCAAGGACAGGCAACCAAAGCTGCATCCTTCATGTTTATTAATAAACGGAAATAACGGTATTTCCAACAGTTATAGCAGCCAACAGTGGGATTTTTAATTAAAGGGGAACTCCCCCCTTTTATTGAGTCGTATCACATCGAAATTACATGTTCAAAATATTGTGCCGTCCATATTTTGGTTTTATTAATATATATTTTGTGCTTTTTTTAAAACCAGTTGTAGTTTTGCCCCATAATATACAAAAGGTTAATATGCAGCTGCCTGAAGGTATTATGAGTTCTTGCTCAGTTATGTTATCCCAATCTAATCGACTATACACTGGGAGTTATTATTGTATACAGCGCTAGCGGTTATATTACTGTGTACAGCGCTGGGCGTTATATTACTATATATAATGCTAAGGGTTATATTACTCTATACAGCGCTGGGGGTTATATTACTGTATACAGCGCTTAAAGGTTATTACTGTATACAGCGCTGGGGGGGTTATATTACTGTATACAGAGCTGGAAGGTTATTACTGTATACTGCACTGGGGGTTATATTACTGTATACAGCGCTGGAAAGTTAGTACTGTATACAGCGCTAGCAGTTATATTACTGTATACCACACTGAGGGGTTATATTACTGTATACAGAGCTGGAAGGTTATTAATGTATACAGCGCTAGGGGTTATATTACTGTATACAACACTTGGGGTTATATTACTTTATACAGCGCTGGGGGGTTATTAATGTATATTGGGGGTTTTATTATACTGTATACAGCGCTGAAAGATTATTACTGTATGCAGCACGGGGGTTATTACTGTATACAGTGCTGGGGGTTATATTACTGAATACAATCCTGGGGGTTATATAACTGTGTAAAGCTCTGTGGGTATATTACTGTATACAGCGCTGGGGGGGTTATACTACTGTATACAGCGCTGAGGGTTATTACTGTATACAGCATATACAGGTGTTACAGCATAACACTTATTACTATATATGTTATATTACGTATACAGCACTAGGGGGTTATTACTGTATACGGCGCTGAGGGTTATTACTTTATACAGCGCTGAGGGTTATTACTGTATACAGTATATACAGGTGGTAGAGCATAACACCTATTACTATATACTGAGGCACACATTGGCGGTGGTACAGCGTAACACCTATCACTATACATTGAGCCAGACATTGACAATAAAGCTGCAGAACTCCTATTACTATACAGTAAGCCAAACATTGATGTTGTGTAGGCCTATCACTCCAGTGTCTTGCTTAGTATATAGTAGAGATGCACCGAAATGAAAATTCTGGACTGAAACTGAAAATTCAGCATTCATTTGGCCGAAACCTTAAATTACCCCCCCACACACACACACCTTTAAAAAACCCCACACTTTTTAAGGTCTGCTGGTTTCCTTGTATATTGTAAGCTCCTTGGAGCAGGGCCGTCCTCACCTTTTGTCTCTGTAAGTGATGCACTACTTCTTATGTGCGCTTTACTCGTTGTACAGCGCTGTGGATTATGATGAAGATATAAAAATGACTTGACAATGACTTGACTTGAAAAGCATAACAGATTTAAAAATGAGTGAAAATAAGACCAAGACAGCATCTAAAAGAGTCAATGAAAAAGACGCACAACAATGTAACAAAAAGTGTCACATCTCATTGGAGATCCACAAACATACCGAATTTGTCACAACTCAGAGATGATCTTACCTTTATTGAGCATATGGAGGCTTTGACAGATACTAAATCTGACCGTTTAGAAACCCACAATAAGATTTGGACGATTTGGCACCTTTTGGCGTTACCGTATCTAAATTCAGCCATCCTATTGGATAGATAGAAAAGGGGGATGGGGGAGCTCCAGATCTCATCGGTCCCTCCTGCGTTGCGGGCCCCGCGTCGCTCCACGATCAGAGGATGGTGTTGTTGGCCCGCTGCTTACTCTTGAAGGGAATTGGGCCTTATTATCGGACCGGATGGTTCTAGATACTGGAGGGACACATGTTACCTGTATATTGACGGTTCGATTACGATGGCTGCATTCCATGCATATAGCACTTCCTTTGTTGTTTTTTTTTTTTTTTCTTTCTTCTGCATTTTCTCCTGCATTTTACGTATGACACCGCATTTTCGCATGGTAAACATGGTAAACGTAATGTTACATTTTTGTTGTGCACTGTTGTTTACTTACTATGGTTCACAGCTGGTCCTTGGGAAACCTTCCTTCTCTTGTTTTTTTTTTTATTTAGGATGACGTCTCCACACACACTCATATATCTTTCAAGTGTACTTTCGCTCACTCATTCTGTTTGTATTCACGACAGTGCTAAGCTGTCTCCTTGGACAGGTTTCACTCTGTTCCTATTGTGTGACCAATTCCAGACAAGCTGTATATTTGACCAGTTTTGTACTTTATTGGATGTATGTGATTTGTGTAATGAACATATGTACCTCGACTTTGTTTTATGTCCAATAAACAATTTTCAAAAAAAAAAAAAGTGTCACATCTGATGTATGTGTATACATTTAAAGCCGAGTGTCCCCTAGCCCCACACCAATGCAGTAAATTGTGTTATTTTTTTTTGTTTCTGTATATTTTATTTTTTTAAAAAAAGAAAAAAATGACATATTTCACAATAAAAGTATGTTGTGAATTTAATGATTTACTAAATATTATCATTATTTAGTAAATTATTAAATTTACAACAAAATCCTAACACATTTTTGTTCAACCTTCTTCCATCCATTTGATATATTGGCAATTTTATTAGGATAATGATTTAATTGTTGTTATTATTATTAAATATGTTACTATAATAAATAATAATTGAAATGTGTAAAAATAATAGTATTAAACATATTATTATTAAACATAATTAGAGTATTCTTCTTCTTCTTCTTCTTCTTCTTCTCTTGAGCAGAGCTCAGTACTAGTTTCTAGTACATACAGCTATATCATGTGGAAACAGCGACCCGCCTGGTCACCTGCCTGCATTTATGAGCGGTCTGTCAGAGCGAGGCTTGGAACGCTCCCGGAAGTGTGAAAGAGGCATTTCCGTGCTGGTGAGAGCCGTTGGCGCGTGTGTAGACCGGACGTGAATTGAGGCTGGGGATATTGGGGGGCACAGAAAAGCAGAAACTGTCTCACAGGGCTCGGCAATGGTAGAGTTACTATAACTTTTAAGTAATTTCCCTGCCACTGCGTTTTATTTCATTTGTGGCCAGGTATTTATTTTTTTTACACAAAATACTTGTGTGTGAATTCCCCAAAATGTTGTCGGCATATTTATCATGTAGCTCTTGTGCCTCGGCTTGCTTATGCAGCAGTGCAACTAGATGTCCATGTGCAATCACCATGGTGACCAATTGGATTTCTGACACGGTCTCACTTCACTTCTGCACCAGTCGTGAGAAACATTATCTTGGTTTCTGTGGAGCAGTTATTGCTTTTATTACTTTGCTCCATGAGTTCTGTTTATACATAAATCAGGTAGTGTGTAATTTAGAACAGCAGGGCCTGCTGGAGCAGTCACTCAATGTTAATGCTACTAATCGTGAGTATAGTTTGGACATTCTTTCTGAAACTAGAGCCTCAGGCGTGCTATAGAGTGAGTGATCGGAGTATGTTTTTAAATGAGCGATGGGTAAGCACGCCTACATAGGACAGAATGTTGGCGTATTTTAGGAGGAATAGTATAACTAATAAGGGCTGAAATACGTCACATTATTTTTGTGTGACTTTTCTCCCTATTTCTGTTTTAGAAATGAAGTCAGAAGAGCAGAATCCGAACATGTCCTTCATTGATCAAACCATCAAGATGAGGAAAGAAGCAAATGACAAGAAAGTGATTTTGGCGTGGGGTCTGCTGAATGTGTCATTGGCTGGGATGGTTTACTCAGAAATGTGAGTTTATTTGTAAAAATCATAAAATCATTGTGTCAAAGTTCATTATTTATTTTAGCTCAGTAAGAAGTGACTGCTTAAAGGGACACTTTAATGTCCCTTACGCCTCATCAAAGAATACCTATTAGTGTTTTAATAAGAATTATTTAAAAGATAAAAAAAAAGCATGTTTGGTCCTTGAAATCAATGGAAGCTTTCTCTGAGGGTCACCACTGCTTGGCGTCAAGAGATGTGTGCAACCGACACATCTCAAGCATGGAAAATAGAAGAGGGGTGTGGAAAATGGGCATAGGCAGTTTAGAGACCCCTCAGCTATCACATTTATTAGAATGTGTATGATGGCTGAAATGTCTATTTAAGAGTGTTTTGATTCCTCCATAAAATAATTACAAACTACATATTTTTTTTGTTTTTTCCCCCCCTATCTTTAGGACTGGTAAAATGATAAGTACGTACTATAACATTCCAGACTGGCCCTTATGGTATATTGGTAAGTTATCCACAGATTATCATTACACCTGAAAAGAAAATGTTTTTATATTGTCTTTTGTGTCTGTATATTTGTGTGTTTATAGTATGCATTTGTTTTTGTACTGACTTATACTTCAGGTGATTTAACATTCCCTCCCTTTTTTGTGTTCCAGAATTAGCCTTTGCATTTCTCTTTAGTATAAATGCACTGTTTGATTTTTGGCGATATTTCAAATACACAATGACTTCACCAAGCCTTGCTCTGAGTCCATTTCAGCAAAAGCTTCTTGGAGTACCAAACACCTGTAAGTACTGTGTGTTCTTATCACAAAAGTACAGTTTAAAAAAAGTCAATACACTAGAGGTAACAAAATGTGAAAATGTAAACCGGTACAAGTTAAGGATCACTTATATCTAGATTTTTTTTTATATATCCAATGTCATTAATATTATAGGAATGCTAAATAGTTCAACATAAACAGGCTATATTTACCATGTACCTGAATACTCATTTTGGCTTTTTGTATCTGGGAGTGAGAGATCAGTGCATGTATTTTTGTCTGACCAATGAGGTTTATAATCAGGTGTCAATGGCCAAACCATTTCAAACTGTTTCCCTTTTTTATTAGGAAAAAAATCCATCTTTTAGTGTCATAAAAGTACCACAGATACTTCTTTTAATTTCTTTTTGAATATGACAACAGTATTTCTGCTGTGTAAGGAACTGTCAACATCTCTAGTTCGATAAATCACATTAAAACATATTACTTGCTGCTTAAATTGTATAATATGTATCCACATTGTGGGCTAAATAAAATATATAATTGAAAAAGGCCTATTAAGTGAGAACTGTAAAAATGTGGTCTTGTTACAGGTGTACAATCCACTCCTCCTCAAGATGTTGTAAAAAGCAATATGTCAACGTCTACTCCATCACCCAGTATGCAAGGGCAGAGCGTGTTGAGCTATAGTCCATCCAGGTCACCCAGTGCCAGTCCAAAGTTCTCCAGCAGCTGCATGAGTGGATACAGCCCTCAAATGCAGGCCTTATTACCAAGCAGTGGGAGTTCTTTTAATTCAGCTATAGCGTATTCACCAAGCAGCAGCTTCTCTAAGGTGAGTATCTAGCTTTTTGGCAAAATGCCAGTTACTGCTTATATTTTAAGCTCTAATTCTTCTAGCAGGTAAAGTGTGAATTCATTACATTAGAGTTTAATAAGTTAAAGGGTATTTTCTTTTTATTTGATTATGTCTAACTGTAAAGTACAATTTTATTTTGAGCTAGTGGACAACACATCAAGGCTCCTATAGATTCCGCAAGTCTTGCCATATGCTGGAGTAGAGTGATGAAAAATGTATTTTTTCCTCTCAAACGGTTAAATCTTGGTTAGTCATCATGGAACCTCATTTTACCTTTTCTTTGCAATATGATTTTAGATGCAAAGTTTCAGTCCAACTCCTGGTTCACCACAGTATCCAAGCAGTCTTGGCCCAGTGGATAGTAGTGGGCTGAGGTCTCGATACCGTTCTTCACCATCTGCCTACAGCTCACCTACAAGGCAGGATGACTATATGACAGATCTTAAGATACTGGGCACATTCCTACGAATCGAAGAGGAAAAGCTGCAGCGCACTCAGATAGGTATTAAGCTAGATTTTACAGCTACATTGGTTTACTGTTTGATTCACCATTACTGGTTTAAGCCGTTACAGCAGGTTAGTGCTGGCTTCATAGATACCGAGGGTGCGGTTGCTCCAGTTTTCTCCAGGTGCACCTATATTAGGGGCATCCAACCTATAGTCCTGCAGCAGCTGGAGGGTTGCATCTCCCATCCTCCTCAGCCAGTGCCTTAGCTGAAAGAGCATTATGGGAGATGTAGTCCTGCAGCAGCTGGAGGGCCACAGGTTGGACGCCTCTGACCTATATTATGAACTTGTACGCCAAAGTAATATCACAGAGACCTATACTTGCCCTGGAAAAATATGAATATATATTTTTTCCTTGCTAAAGGTACACTCAGCCATTATATGCACTTTAATGGAAGTGATCATTTAAAGGGCCCTTTCAGCTATCATGGTGTCCTACTTGAAAATGCATGAAGGAGAATTGTAGACTTCCTCATATGCATGCGCCCCTGGTATTTTCTGTGCGAGAGATGGGATCAGCCAAACATATTTGAAAAGTACTATAATATGTAATCTTTCTGGGTAAGGCTGTTTGGGGGCATTATATTCTTCCTTTAGAGGGCAAGCTAATTTATAATGTGACTTTATTATACGGGACAGATGATGAAATACAGCTCTCTTTTCAGCTATACGCTGTCTAGCAACGTGGCACTTTTTTGTGATATGGCAATAGGATCATTTGATGCATTCCAATGGTACAAGCCTTCACCACCCTTTGTTTATTTCAATATTTCTTATTTCAAGATACCTTGTTTTGAGTTTTAACCTAACCTACGTATGCTTTATGTAGGGAGTCCTGATTCTACTTCACCAGCAAACAGTCCAACATTTTGGAATTACAGTCGGTCTATAGGGGATTATGCGCACACACTCAGGAAGTTCCAGTACCAGCTGGCCTGCCGTTCCCAGGCTCCATCAGCCCACAAGGATGAAGTAGACCTAAGCTCCAAACAAGCAGCAGAAGAGGTATAACTTATATTCACTAATAAACATGTTTTTTTTTTTGTTTTATTATTCCGTCTGACATCTGACATATTGATAGAATAATCTGCATATGTATAATATTATGCGCCTCGAGCTTGCTTGCTAATTAATAGTCAAATGTGTATGTTGATTGCATACACAACACTTTACTATAAAATGTAAACATCTGATTTTTTTTGTGTGTGTGCGAGCGAGCACCATGGATGTTGGTCCTATGTGTGTATTTTGTATATTGCCTAAAGCCGTTACAGCAACTTAAACTACCTCATATCTGAGTGTGAGGTTATTGCCAGCAGGGGCTGCCCCAATTTGAAGAATTTGGACTTTTGTTCTATTATGGCTGCATTTCAACATCAGAGGCCTCTTAGAGCAGCTAACATAATTTCAAGCACTTTTGTATAAAAGACAAATACTGATACATATCATCCCAAGCTATCAGCAATCAACTTCACTATAAGTCGTTTTGGAAGAAAAACCAATATCAAATATATACTTTATATTTAAATATAACTTACCCCCATAACTCCTGTTAAGTTTGTTTCCAAGATTTGTATTGTAATATAATTCACCTGTCCATGACTTGACATGCTTTTTACAAGATTAGTCAATTTGTAAAAAAATGAAAATCTCAAGTTGTAGGGTTTTCACATTAATTTCTTGCAGAATTAAAATACGTCTTGTCATCTTTGGCTCCCTCGTTAGGGGAGCTTCTGTTGCATTGTTATAGGTGGCGGTCTAGATGTTAAAATATCTCTTAAACTGCAGGTTTGGGCGAGAGTCACAATGAATCGACAGCTGTTGGAGCACATGGATTCATGGACTGCAAAATTCCGAAATGTAGGTGTACATTGCATTAAATCCATGCAGAATGTTGTGCATCATGTGAGATGATAAATCGCACTTAATGTGTGGTAGCTCACTTTTTTTCTTACACCCTTATGTCTTATGTCAAGGTGTAAGTGTTTTAGTGTGTATATAGATGTGTGTGTAAAATACACACATTATATATATATATATATGTGTGTATGTAATTATTTTGAAAGCAGCCATATCCTGTGGCTCTGTTCCAATATGTAGAGGCACCAGCATAATTTTATTAAATTGGTTGATACAGTGAGGGCATTTAAGCATGAATGGGATATTGGGGGGGGGATGATCTTTACATATCAAAAGAGGGTAGATAATAGCTGAATTGTACGTCAAATTCTGTTTTGATATTTGCAGCCAGCTCCCTATCACACTCGTTTTTGTCAATAATGTGAGCTAACTAAGCTCCTTCCATTCAAACGGAGCAGTTCAGTGAAGAAAAGATAGAACAGATGTAGCTGTAATTTTTTTAATATTATAGTCGCCCTTCTCCCTTATTTTGCATTATATATTATTAAATGGTCTCTCTCCTGGACAGATAATTTCAAATACACGTGTGAATATCTGAGTTCTTGTAAGTGATTGATTTTAGTAAAAGTTATTTGGCAAGTTTGTTTTGCTTTTTCTTTCATAGGCTTGTCTTGTGTTTTCCATAGACTGACTTTTACCATTGACAACTTTCAAAAATCACTTTAATCTAGTATAAAACTTTTATTTCTTTTTCTAGTGGGTTAATGAAACTATTTTAGTTCCTTTGGTTCAAGAGATGGAATCCGTGAACATACAAATGAGAAGACTAGGTTGCCCAGAGTTGCAAATCGGAGGTAAATGGAAGCATAGTCACCCTAAAGCTCAAAACTGTTAAATTCCACTTGGCAACTTGTGTGTAATACTGGTATGAAATGTTTGTATGCATACAAGTGGGAACAGCCTGTATTACCCTGTAGAGGGTAATACAGGAAGAGAATTTAAACACACATGAAATAGGCATAAAGCTGTCCTGGATATAAGATAAGATCAAGGACTGAGTAACATCAGAAATACCGTATTTGCTCGTTTTATAAGATGAGTTTTTTTTCAAGAAAAATATCCCTCGTCTTAAAATCAGGGTCATCTTATAATTAGACCTCAAATGAGGTCTGACTATGAAACTAAGATCCAGATCCCCGCTGCGCTGCACGGAACCTAGATCCTCCTGTCTGATAACCTCAACTGTTGCCAGCACTTACACCAGGCGTCTAAGTGCCGGCAGCAGGTGAAGGTTGTCTACGCGCATCGCACATACCTGCCCCGACTGCCAGAGAGGAGAATTCCCACAGTGCTGCAGGGAATTATCTTCTCTGCCAGACAGCGAACGTCCGTTCGATGAACTGACAACCCCCCCGCTACTGCTTGTACTTCCACCGTAGCTTCTGACGCAGCACCAGCGTCACATGACCTTCCGGGGCTCATAGAAGTTCTGGCCGAACACCCGCTGCCCCCACCAGGGAGTCGGAAGCACTGGAAATTAGGGGGGGGGGTTTGTTGTATGGGTGGCATAAGGCTTTTCTGGAGGCAGTGCCCCATGATATGCCTTTTAAACCCCCTGTATGCCACTCTGCCTCCAGAAATGCCCTTTAACCCCTATATGCCACTCTGCCTCCAGAAATGCCTTATACCCCCTTATATGCCACTCTGTCCAATGATATGCCTTTAATCCTTATATGCCAGAGTTGCATATAGGGGGTTAAAAGGCATATCAGGGAGGCAGAGTGGCTAGCCTGGGGGCAGATGTGCATAAGTGGGGGGTGGGTTGGCAAATAAAAGGAAATTAAAATATATATTTTTTTTTCTCAATCAGCTTTTATTAAATATGAAAAACATTTACATAATTAATATTTACTAGTTAAACTTGTTTCCTCTATGGTCATCTTATATTCAGGCTTTTTTTCCTAAATTAATATTCAGATTTTGGGGGTTGTCTTATAATGGAGCAAACACGGTACATGGGCAGACTAGACGGGCTGAATGGTCCTTGTCTGCTGTCAAATTGTAGTTAAATAGCTTACAGAGGGGAAAAATACCAAAAGTGCTTTTTGAAATCCAACCTCTTTTTTTCTTGGATATGCTTGTTTTTGTTTTATCTGAAAATAAGTTGGAATGTAATCCCAGTCCAGTCCGCTACCGGTATGGTGACATGCCAAGATAGATTGCAATGTATTTGAACATAGGCGTCTTTATAGACAATAGAAGACACGGCAACACAAAATGTGACCTAAATTATTTTTGCATTGATCAATGCATATCTTTCTTTATAACCTGGGGCAGGAGATACTCCCCTATGTACTTTTCCCTGATAAAGGTCTATAGTTTCTTTAATGTTGAAGTGTACTGGGCACAGGTTGCCATTGCAGTATGCACCAATATATTACTGTGATATTTCTGAAAGAATAACATATTTAAACATGAGCAATTATGTAGTAATTATGCTTGCAAGGAGTATTGGATATTGGAAAAAAGTATATTAAGCCCAGAAAAAATATGCAATTGTGATTTCTTTTTTGTTTTATCGTTAGGAGTGTTGCTTCATTTAATAGTCTTTTGTTATGTTAAACTGTGAACCAAAGTAATGTATCTGTGCTCTTGGCTTTTTTCTTTTTTAGAATCTAGCATCGGCAGTTTGAAGCAAGCAGCTCTTTTAAAAGCTCCACTTATTCCCTCATTTAATATCATTGTGCAATATCTGGACATCACTCCAAATCAAGAGTACCTCTTTGAACGCATTAAAGGTTGTTTTGGTTTTTGTTTTATTGTGAGATTTACAATTTTAATAATGCTTTAATATGTTACAGACTAGGAACATGAAAATCTTGTTTTAGTTTTGAAATTGTTTCACTCTCTGAATGGCCAACTGTCGTATCAGGACCTGATTCCAAAACACATTTGAATTTTTCATTCAAAATTAATATATAACATTTGGTTTTCTAGATGAATTGGAACACATTCATAGAGGATTTTTTTTTTTTATACAAGCGTTATTTACTTTCTTGCAGAACTGTCCCACGGAGGATGTATGAGCGCCTTTCGATGGAATTCAGGAGGAGACTTTAAAGGTCGCAAATGGGACACAGATCTTCCCACTGACTCAGCGGTATGTTGTGCCACTGAGAAAACTTACTTAAATACCCATTATTAGAAAGAAAAATTGAACATTTGTAGCCCTAAACTTAATTTTATATTGAAGCAGATCTTTGTGTATATTTTTTATTATCCATTTAAACTTTTTTTGAATCTTATATTTTCTTGAATCTGGCAGCTTTCCTAACAATTCCAAAAAACAAACTGTCTGCACTTCTCACTCTAATAAAGTTGGCTACAAATCTATAAACATAATATAAATGAGAGGTTTTGGTTATATGAATTGGCCAAAGCATAATTAAGCTCATCCGCCACGTCAATAGGGTGAGAACCTACTCTCACCTCCTACATAGTGAGCACACAAAGCAGTTTATACTGCTACCGAAACCTTATTAATGTCTTGGGAGGAGGTGCAATTAAACCTCCTCCCAATTAACCCCCGGACAGCAAGCTGTAACCAGCGCACCAACGTTTTTCTTTTCCCTGTTTGTGCATATTTGAGGTTGTTGGCTCCTCATCAAACAGGGAAAAGAAAAATGTTAGTGCGCTAAGCTAGCTTTCCTAACAGGTCTTTTTTCAACCTTATGAACTATAACTAAGTCCATCAAGTTCAACCCTTCTACCTAACCTATTCTTGATCCAAAAGAAGGCAAAAAACCCTAATTAAGTTCCAGTCTATTTGTTAGGTGGCATGATCTTATCTGTATATTGGTTTGCATGTGCATGAAAATGATGTGGAGCATTTGGACTTCACAAGTTTTTCTACTAGGAGAAGAGACAAGTTGGCCTTGGAGCACATAGTACAATCATACTTTTTAAAATTAACTATGCATTTTGTGGAATCTGTTCCATAATCCACAGAGAAACTGGTGAGATGAAATGTTTCAACTAGCTTGAAAACTTAATTTTAATGAATAAATATCTGTGTGTGTGTTAACTATAAAGGCAAATGCAAATCTCTTGGACCTGGTCTAATTTATACACATGGAGTAATCCAGTTTGTTGTGCTGAGTATATAGTGATTATAGCTGTATTTGTTTTAATGCATTCCTTGCAGTTGTGGAATGTGTTTTGCAATATCTACATATCGGTAATATAAAAATGATCTTGGATATTAAGTAAATTAACAAAAATGTATCTAGATATCTTCAAAGAATGTATTTGACTAGTGACTATTTTATGTTTCATTACAATGTAAAGCACCCGTGCTGCCCGGCTCTCAGACAGATCTCTTTTGTCTGCTGTTTCTTACAGATCATCATGCATATGTTCTGCACATACCTAGATTCCAGGTTGCCTCCTCATCCCAAGTATCCTGATGGAAAAACCTTCACTTCACAGCATTTTATCCAGACACCTGATAAGCCAGGTTTGTGTTTCATTAACAATTGTATCCTGTTCATGGACAGTGATGTTTCTTATCAAACTTTATGTATTAAAACATACTTTGCTATTAAAGGAATAGTCAAGCTATTTTTTGAGACCTCACCGCACCCTTTCCATACCACTTGCGTCTTTTTTTTCTAACTGAAAGCCATTGCACTTTTAGCTCTAACTTTTGCTCTGCCTACCAGATGAACAAAATTAGACATATTACTGCCAGGGAATCTAAACTCCAAGGAAAAGGAACGCAAAAGTTTATTATGCCACATAACAGATATGGGCTTTGCATTGTTGGCTCAGAGGGCCACCTGCAAATCTAAAACTCTTTGCTGTCATGCTGTAATCACCAGACATTTTATGTATTTTAAGAAATACATAAATCCAGCATTGACAGCATCTTTGTAAAGCAAACACTCTGATCTCTGTATGTAAGAAGCAATTGGTATTTGGAAAATCCATCCAGGCTGGCGACTGACCGGTTGGATCACCTTCTCAGTATACAGAGTTAATTGTCCAATCCCTGCTTACATGCAGGGCGCAGTCATTTTTGTTGTAAGTGTCTACCCCGTTTTAAAAAAAAAAAACAAAAAACCTGCATGCTTGTGGATTACAACTAGCGTGACCCTAAACCAGGGTGATAGGAGTTACCTAAACTATCAAAAACAGAAAAATGTTTTTGGGGAAGGTGTGTATTTTATGTTTATTTTGTGTCTTTGGTGTAGTTATGGAACCCCTTACATTTATTTATATAGCGCCAACAGATTCCGTAGCGCTGTTACAATCAGTGGGATAATTTAAAATTGCACACACAATAAAAAGCTGGTACAAAAGGAGAAGAGAGCCTTGCTCTTGCAAGCTTACAATCTAGTCAGTGGTTGAGCGGGAAGTGAGACAATAGAGGACTGCTTGGATGGGGATGAGTTGAAGGGGTCCCAGATGATCTGTAGAAGTTGTGGTCATTCAGATGGCTTGATTAGGTTGATGGCTGAGAGTGTTAGGAGCAAAGGTTGTCTACTTCTTGAAAAAGGTTGTTTTTTAGGGAGCTATAACCCCCATATTGTGTACCTACCTAGCGATATGCTGTGTACTGTCACCTACATAGACCCCGTGTATTTGGTACATTTACTAAATGAGATGAGGACATCTCTGAACAAATAGTGTTTGTTACTTTTCAGTTAGCTTTGACCTTTGCGGCGTGATAGGGAGTTTGTTTTTATACATATGTTTGCATTGGTACCAAGTGATAACAGGCATGATTTGTCTACTTATGCTGATTTTTTTTTTTCTTTTTTTGCATCAGATACCTCAAAGGAAAATGTGTTTTGCATCTATCAGAGCAGCGTCACTCCTCCCCATTACGAGCTAGTGTATCTAAAGCACATTTACAACTTGCCCAAGGTAATCAGATTTTTATTTATGTATATGAGGCTGTATTATTCTCAAACCATTTGTGCAAATATATTTTGAGGTGAAAATCTATTTGACAATGAGAAGATAAGTGGGAATGGCTAAACCCTGCTTACAGCGGTTTACAGTCTAAACAAGAATAGGGATTGGTAGAAACATATTGAAATTGGTTCTGGTGTGTCTGATTAAATGTTTGTTTGTTTTCTTTTTTTTTGCATGTTCTAGGGAAGAAACAACCTCTTCCATACGTTACTAATGTTCCTGTACATCATAAAGACTAAAGAATCTGGAATGCTTGGGTAAGTGGAGCAGGATATTTTATTAAACATTTCCTTTTGGCGTCTATTTTAATTTGGGATTACCAGACTTCTGTATCTCGTAAGAAATACACAAAATTAAGATCTTTGTAATGTTTTTTTTTTTTTTTTTTTCTTGCTCCGTCACATGCCTTGATTAATGAACAATTTCAAAAGCCTTTATGAAATCGTATTTAAAGAAAAGTACCATTATTAGGGGTGTATTTCAACCACTTTATAATGATAGGGAGGGTGTCCTTTGCTGACTCGACTAACTGGTGGGGGATGTTTCTGAGTGCCAGTTGAGTTTTGATGTTGGGTTTGTATGGTTATTCATACAAAATAGAATCAAAAGAAAGCTGTTTAATATGCGTGAGTACACTTAACATGAAAAGGGGTGTAATTATGGTTGAACATGGTTAAAGTCATATTATAATATTCTGTAATGTTTGTTTACCAATGGCCTTTTTTTTTCTTTTAGGAGAGTCAATCTTGGTTTATCGGGAGTAAACATTTTATGGATATTTGGTGAATACGGACAATAGACGTACCTGACGTTTGATTGAAAATAGATTAAAGATTATTTGCCCCCTCCACTAAAGTGGAGTTTTGGTATTGTCCTTGTGTACAATTTTTTCTTAAGGTGGGAGATCTGGAGAGACATTTTGGGAGAAATACATGTTTCTCATGAGTAGTTTTTTAAAGACTTTTTCTAATTTCAAATTTGTCCGGAGAAGTTCTTCACAATTAGATAGCCTGTGCTATGGACAAACCAGAAGAATACATTTTCGAGGCCATTATGTTGTATAGCCACCAGCAGTTTGAGGAAAAAATGGCACAGAGCATACTTTTTTTTTCTTTTCTTTTTTTTACCTCAAATTCGTTATCCATCCAAGGCCTCCATTGCACTCATAACTTATTTGGCGGAAGATACTTAACTGCAACTGTGCTTTCATTCAAAGTTATGTTTGTAGTTGTCTTTTTTTCCCCCTTGTTATTGGTTTGAACTTGTAGAAGATATTGCATTCTAGGGTCAATGTATTCATGCAGTAACAAACTTTTAAGACTGGCACATACGCTACTGCTCAAAAGTTTGGGGTTCACTCAACGTTTTTTTTTTAAATTATTAAAATAACATCAAATAGGTCAGAAATACATTGTAGACGTTAATGTTCTAAATGACTATTGTATCCAGAAACTATTTTGTTAATGGAATATCTTAATTGGCGTACAGAAGGCCTTTATCAGCAGCCGTAACTCTTGTGTTCCAACGGCACATTGTGTTCGCTAATCCCAGTTTAAAAATGTTTCACAGCTTAAAATGTCCTTGATTTGCATGAAAGTGCTAAATGACCCCAAACTTGTGAACGGCAGTGTAGCTGTAGAAGACACCTGAGATCTTTAAAGCTCCTAATTTATAATGGAGGAATATAATCAGAATTTTTAAGGTAATCCCTACATGCTGTCTTCTCGAGCATCAGTTTATCTACTATTTCATCAATGCATAACAATTTCCACAAAGACTTGTCCAGTTATTTGTATTTCTTATCACTCTGTGTAATTTATATCATTCAGTTTGCCTGGTATTTAATCATGCCACAAAATCCATCTCCTGTATTTAAACTTGTAAGACGGTTTGAGACACTTAGTGCTGCAAGCAAATGTTTTTTTTTACAGGTTTTATTTATCTCTGCCATATCATACATGTAATATGTTTTCAGGGAATGGATTTTTTTCTAAAAAAAAAGTTATCTTAAAAATTAGCAAAGTCAATGTTTGTTGACTTGTTGCTAGTGGCATTTTTTATTGCAATGTTTACTTCTCAAGAGTTAGGGGCTTGTATCAAGTGGTACCTAAAATAAACCCTTTTTTTTTTTTTTTTAAAAGTCATTTTTCTTTCAGTCTTCGTATTGACAAAACGTCCCCTTTATTGTATACGTGTTCTTTTAAGAGTAAACAAGTTATGCCATCAACACAATGTGAGCAAACAAAAATGTGTAATGGGGTTAAAATTAAATGCTGGGAAATCTAGACGTTTTTAACAAAAGCAATAGAACTTGTTTGTTCTCTGTGCATTAAAATGTGTGTATTCAGTTTTTATTTATGTAATGGGAACTCGAAAAACGAAAACAAAAAACCCCTATATTGTTTTCAGGCATGCCCCTCTAAATCTTTACAAGTAAGCTTGTACTTTCACACAGTTAACGTAGAAGCAGCTTTAATAACAGCTGGGCATCCTGGCTTTTAAACTTCTAATCATCGTCTGAAGTGACATCAAACCAGTCAGTCAGGTGTTAGTACTGATGAGGGTTATCCTTAGCAGATGTTCTTGTAGGTCGGTATTTGTCATCTGGATTGTGTAACTGGTTGTAGAAGACCAGGTATGTGTAGTTATCATACACTAGATCCACCCAGCCATCTCTGGCACTAAATCCTCAACCAGTGTTTTTTTGTTCTTTTCTATACAGGCTTGGTTAATATTTTTTTAAGCAGGTGTTTTTGTATCAATGAAGTGCATCTTGAAGAAGAGGCTGTGTTCCTGTGTGTGTGTGTGTATGTGTAATATATATATATATATATCACATAGGACTGTGCCAGGGTGTAGTCAGGTGCTGATAGTTATGCTTGGAAAACCTAGATCTGAGTCCTTCAACACTCAGATGGTTAACCCAGGAATCATGGTTGGGATCATTAAGAAGTAAGCAGAGGCAGCGGATATCCAATACAAGTTCCCCTAAAGTGACCCTGGTCACTAGCAACTGAAGCAAGCAAAGGCATGGTTATGCCATCTCAATAATCAGGTGAGGGCTGGACCATTTTGGCCCGGGGGGGGGGGGGGGGGAATAGCCCAAGTGGCCCCATTCCTGATAATGCACGAACAACCGCATTAAAACATCCTCATTCTATCATCACACGTTGCCTTACAACCGTACAGTTCGACCTTGGCCAGAGCCTCTTCCGTTAGCTGCTCACAAACTGCGATGTATCTTGTAAATCACAGCACATAAGAACCATGTGCTCTATCCAGAACGGCCCATCTAGATATTATTGCGGGGGTCACGTAACGTCGCATTACGTGACCCCACTGTGCTCCTGCACCCGTGAGCGGGCTGGACCGCCCCTGTTTGAATTATTTTGGACTAGCCACTAGCCCTTGGGGTAATTGTCCTCCAGGCCAGCATGGCTCTGGCAAAAACTATGTATACAGTTTATGGAATATGTCCACAGCAGCCAAAGGCTGTTTATAGTGGAAATATATATGTTTTTCGTCTTATTTAGGGATCGAATGCCCTAGTCAAGCGTCACTGTCAAAGAAAGGAGTACAAGCAAGGACGGACTAATTTATATGTAGAATGAAATGTAAATTAATTTATACGGGGAAGCACTTAATATACAGTAATTAATGGGATTTCATAAAAACACAATGGCACATCGTGTACTATAAAAAGCAAACGAGATGTATTCCATGTCATAATATTCCATAGAGCATCATTATAGCTTGATCAAAGTAATACAACGCTTACAAAGGTAGTTAGCGGTGTCTTCGCCACACCTGCAGCAAACCTACACGAAAAATAAACTACAACCCCCGCCATGCAGCGCGCAGTTTAGCTTTGCGCATGCGTGCTTCTGCTACATCGTCTTAAAGCCCTGTCATGTGGCGGGCAGCTTGTGTAAGGTAAACGGAATTGGGATCGAGATGCTAACGGAGTAGAAGTGTCGTAGCTGAGATGTCTCTGGATGTGGAGTATACCCGGCGCAGGAGGTACACGCATGACGCTTTCGGTAAGCATACACCTGCTTATTAAAGTGAGCAGCTTTTCGACCAAACGGGTATATTAATTGAACATGTGCTTAATATAAGTGCGTATTTGGATATGACTCAAGCACAAGCTATAGAATGAGTCTAATGCAAAGTTATTCATTAAACTATAAACAAAGTGCATTTCCTAGGCATCCAAACGTGCAGTCTGATTCGTTTTACCATTAACTGTTGCTGTGCGTTATTTGATTGCATCCATTAAGCCCGTTCCATGTATGAATGTCTTCTAGCTGTTCTTACAACTCCTATTATTTAACTTTGTGAGGTTTGTATGATAAATGAAATGATTAGCAATCGATTCATGTTCTATCATGTGTGATGGCTTTACAATGTATATGTGTATTATATATATATATATAAATTTTACTCTTATTGTATATAGAATGTAATGGTTGCTTGGGAGTCGGTATCGTCAGTATCGTTCCATTGAAAGTGCGGGATGCAGCCTCCAGCCTGGCTTCGGAGCAGAAGCCTAATGGGTGGCATCTTGCGTCGCAGGTATAAATCACGCCAGGTGTGAAGCGATGAGGAGGTGGCCCCCTTACATGTATCAGAAAACACCTAAGTTTCTACATAGGTTCACTTTTCTTATTTCTTGTACATATGCATCATTATCAGTGCTGATGAGTAGGTGTTTCTCATTTTTCCTCCATATAAACGTTGGTACCACATCTGCTTTATCTGCGGAAATTGACCAGTTAAAAAAGGAAGTAATGCTACAGTAATATTTGGTTTGTGTCGTCACCTGTGAGAAACCCATTCCTGTTATAAGCAGAACCCAAAGAATAGCCGGTGTCCATAAATGAAATGTAGGTTAATGGCGTAGTGGTGACTATTCTCCATTACCCATTGTACATCGCTGCGGAATTAGATGGCGCTATATAAAACAATAACTAATAATAACGCACACCGTCACATTTCAACACTGTGTGATGTTCTTTTGGCTCAAACAATGCAGATTGTACTGGTGCCTTCAGCATTCATCAGCTTGTCTGCTGATTTCTCCACTACCTCCTCTGGTCCTATTTACTAAACATTACGTTTGTTATGAATTCAGAAAATCATAGTCATAATGTTTCATTTAAAGTAGCAAAACTGGATCTGGGAACTAGGATGAGTGCATTCTCATAGTGTCTGAAACTCTGTATGTTCTTTACTTTGGAACATTGTGTCATTTTTAGATAAAACCTTGCTTTCTTCAATTTTCGCATATTTAGTTTACCTTCAGAAAAAAAGTTTAAGGTTTTTTTGTGATAATGTAATTTTGTTCTCTATTTATGGAGAAACACACATGGTTATAAAATAGAGCCATATAAATATTTTAATGGCTTTGTACACTGACCTCAGCATAAATCATAAAATTACTGTAAACCCCATAAGTGACCATAATATAGGACAGTTACTTGTTTCATTGGACTGTTCTGTGGCTTTTAAGCTGCCTTTTAATCTTCACGTTTATCCCCATGAGCTTTTTCTTTACCTATTATCGATGAGTTTTTTGGTATCTTGAAGGTTCTTGAGGTTCCTGGTACTTATTTTCACAAAGTGGAACAACTTGCCTAAAAGTTTTGTAAGGGTGTCCTTAGTTCAGGGATGTGACTTAAACTATATATATATATATACACACACACACACCGTATTTGCTTGATTATAAGACGACCCCAAAATCTGAATATTAATTTAGGAAAAAAAGAAAAGCCTGATTATAAGACGACCCTATAAGAAAAAAGTTTTACTAGTAAATATTAATTCATGTAAACTATTTTTTTTGTTTTTAATTACCTTTTATTT
The DNA here is from genome assembly GCA_009364415.1 of Spea multiplicata. Taxonomy (NCBI): domain Eukaryota; kingdom Metazoa; phylum Chordata; class Amphibia; order Anura; family Pelobatidae; genus Spea; species Spea multiplicata. The sequence continues at coordinate 430,557 of VKOC01000349.1, forward strand.
ACCAACCTGCCCCCAGTTATGCTCATCTGCCCCCAATTATGCCCCCCCCATGTTATGCCTTTTAACCCCCTATATGCCACTCTGCCTCCAGAAATGCCTTATACCCCTATATGCCACTCGGCATATAAGGGGTTAAAAGGCATATCATGGGACAGAGTGGCATATAGGGGGATACTTACATACCCAGACACTAACCTACCCACCCAGACACTTACCTACCCACTCAAGCACTTCACTCACTGCGATGCCTCAGCAGGTGCTTGCTGCAGCTCCCACGGGATTTCAGCATGATGCTGCGTGACCCCGCTAGGCCCCGCCTACTCCAGGAAATTGAAGCGGATCTGCTTTGGGACGGCACGGTGCCGCCGGGGTCCCGGTCCTGCTTCTACAGAAATCTCCCCAACCGGCTCTGCTTCCACGCAGTGGGCTATCCCGGGCATAGCGAGGTACGCGTATGCAACCTAGGCTGCTGCCGGCACTTTCGCCGGCACTCAGTGATAGACGCCGGCAGCAGCTGAGGTTACCATGCAGGAGGATCCAGGTCCCCTGCAGCGATGCGGGGATCTGGATCTTAGTCTCCTAATCAGATCTCTATTTGAGGTCTGATTTGAAGATGACCCCGATTACAAGACGAGGGGTATTTTTCTGAGCATTTGCTCTGAAAAAAACCTCGTCTTATAATCGAGCAAATACGGTATATGTGTATGTATGTATAGGAGGTTCATCACCAGTTTGCTCCGCTGGTTAGGGAATGCTCCGTTAGGGGGTCTACTCAGACCCCCTGTGCAGGGCAAGCGATCGCATTAATGGGATTCCTTTCCACTTATTGGCTGCTTCAAGCAGGGACAGTTCAAAACGTTGTTGCTAATATTGCCTATAAAACCATGTCCCTTCCCGTTTATGAATCTGCCCAATTAATGCCCCAAATGCTTTTGTATCATCTTTGTTTTTAGAGGTCATCGCATTAAATATTATTCGCTTCCAGACTGCAACTGACTTGGATTTATACCTTAATAATTTAATTTCAATTCAAAGGGAATCCTGTCTGAATAGTGTGAAGATATGGGAGTTCTGACGGATGGAAGAGCGCATGATGGCGCTTGTTCTTCTTCATGTGATGTGACTATCTGTTGCAGAACCAATAGATTAAATGCTTTGGCCTGTTGCTTTGTAATATAAAAAGCTGTCATTTTTCTGCATGAATGATGAATTAATTGTCACTGTCTACCTTGTGATCTAGATGTGAAATTGTATTTCATGAAACTTATTCATCTGGAATCTGTCCAAATTCAGGGAAGAGTGAGCCAAAAGTTTAGCTATAACCAAACAAAATACAAAACCATTTCAGTTAACTATAAAGCCATACCCCTATAGTTAACTATAAAGCCATAACTATAAGCCATATATATATATATATATCTCCAGAGTATGCCATGGTGAGATAGGAGAGGGTTTTATGATGCCTTGCTAGTCTTATTCCCCAATTCTATATAACCCTTTTGAAGTATCTCTCGTCTTTAAAGTCAAATTGACCAATAACGCTTTTTATTGGTCTTACGTGCAAAGGTTTTTATTTATTTTAATACATACTATTGTAAAACTGTAAGAAATGTGATTTAACTGAAAACACTCTTTACCGAAAGCCTTGAATAGACTCCCTCCCCCCCCCGTTTGACTTGATATTTCCCTTGATCCTCCAGATTTCCCTCGAGAATTTGAGCACAGGCCTGACATTCACCACAGAAGGGGATCCCTCTGTGACCGGCACTGTGGTGTAAATATCCAAACAGATTTTGGGGACACACATTCTGGATCTCACCAACACAGTTTGCTCACGCCAAGGCTTTTGCCAGGTAAGCCTACGCCTGGAGGGAGAAACGATTAGATTTAACGCACATTTTGTTTTTTATTTCTCTGGCATTGTTAACTTTGACAAACAACTCCATTTTCTCTTGTGCTTTATCAATGTTCTCTATTATGGTTTCCCACTCCAGACACTTTACCTTTGTGTTAGTTCTTCCTGACGTTAATTCATTGCGTGGAGCAAGATTTTTCAGAAATCTGACTTTTTTTTTGTATCGTTTGCTGGACTGCCTACGGGCTCCAAAAGCCTCTATACTAATCTGGAAACGTATTTTTTAATGGACTGTTGTGTTTCAAGGCTCATTCTACTAGGCCAGTGGCCAATGCTTCTATGGGGCAGGTATATCAGGCAGCTCCATGGAAGTCTGTTCATTCTTTCTCATTAGGACAGATGCAACCCAAAAAAAACACTAGGCTTTTGAGTAAATTTTTTTCTGCATGTATCTTTTGGTCTTTGTCTACCTTTTATGTGACAATGGGTATTGGGATGCTTCATTCTCTTGCTTCTAGCTGGGCTTACTTAATTTGAAATTCTGGTTTTATAGTGGTATCATCTACCCCGAGCTGCTGTCCTCATCATTCTGGGGAAGTTCAGCCTTGCGATGTCTGCTTAGTCAAAACCACTATCACCGCTGAAAATGAAGTAGAAGCACTAAAACTGTCAAACAATTATAAGGTAATTGCAATTTTACTCTTTCCTCGTGCTAATGTATAGTTAAGTCAGTGTTTTTCTTCATGCTAGAAGGCAAGCCAGTTGTCTATCCAAGTTGTCACAGAAGTAGATAATCGATCGATAAAATCGATTTTCCATCGTTATCAATGATTTTCATTATTGATTAGTCTAATCGATTTGTATCGATTATAGGAAGAGGGGTTTCCCCCCCCCCAGAGCAAATGCTCTGAAAAACTCCTCTCCTCTCTATAATCCGACCTCAAACAGAGATTATAACAATAGGATTCCCCTCACTGTCAGCCGGTGGGTTCCGTGCTATGTGCACGGACATCTTCCGCTCTCCCCTCCAGTTCAGCCCCAGCGGAAGTGAAGGGGAGTAACAGAGGCTGTCTGTGCGCACATCCAGGTCTCCTGCAGAGGATCATCCTCTCTGTCAGCTGGTAGGTGTCTGCGCAATGCGCACAGACAGCCTCCGTTACTCCCCTTCACTTCTGCTGGGGCTTCTATGAAGTGCTTGTCAGCAACTGAGGTTCACAAGACACCAGGGAGTCTGGGAGAGAGGCAGAGTGGTGTATGGGAGGGGGGAGAGAGGCAGAGTGTTGTATGGCAGGGGAGAGAGAGGCAGAGTGGT
>VKOC01000349.1:433823-449057 GCA_009364415.1 Spea multiplicata
GGTATACAGTAATATAACCCCCAGAGCTGTATACAGTAATATAACCCCCCAGCGCTGTATACAGTAATATAACCCCCAGCGCTGTATACAGTAATATAACCTCCAGCGCTGTATCAGTAATATAACCCCCAGCGCTGTATACAGTAATATAACGCCCAGCGCTGTAGACAGTAATATAACCCCCAGCGCTGTATACAGTAATATAACCCCCAGCGCTGTATACAGTAATATAACCCCCAGCGCTGTATACAGTAATATAACCCCCAGCGCTGTATACAGTAATGTTGTTCGGTGACAAAAACCTGGTTTTATCTAATTTTGTCCCAATAAACCCCCTTTATCTGCAGACCTGGAGCCGCCGTTGTTGTCGGTCATGTGATATTTTGAGTGACTTTTCCAGCTCAGACACCACACTGAGCTGATGCTTTATGGCAATGCTAATGAAGTCCGTACTCCATAGACTTTCATTAGTCAGAGAGTCCAGCTGGGTGATTAAGACTGAGCCATTCCGTTGTTTCCCACAGGCAGTGTGATAGGGAGTCGGGGGGTTTAGTAGATCGGGGATCAGATAACAGAGCGAGAATCATACAGGTGGCTGATATGCAGCTGCCTGAAAACATTATTTTTTGGGGCAAAAACTAGAATTGTGAAAAAGAAAACAGCGAAATATTTGTAATAAAGCACTTTGGTGAGAGTCCCTTTAGATCTGTCTGTTTTAGATGTTTGTCGATGGTTTGCTCCCTTTAGAGCGCTGGTCGGAGTGAACGCTCTCCCGTCACGATGTATTTAGAGGGAGGATGGAGCGGCCTGACGTTCCGTCTGTCCCCTCGCTGCGCTCCGTCTTCCTCTCTCACTCCTGATCCAGCGCTGATCACAGATCAGCCCGACGCGCGGTGGATAAAGAGACGTCACGCGATGTTATTTAGGACCTGACTGTCACGGCGTGTCTCGGGAGCCAGCGATAAAACATCAGAGACGGTTTATACCTGAGTAACATCCTTAATGTCCTGAAGTGGGTAGAAGATGCAAACTATATATATATATATTTTATTTGAAAATCTGTCACTTTTCCCCATTTATACATCTATAATATTAAAAAGAGCAATTTACAGTATATATGTATAGGTGTGTATATATTATATATATTTTTTATATATATATATATATATGCACTGTAAATATATATACGACACATATATTCCTCACTACTGGGTCATTTAAATTATTTTTATTCCTAGCACTCAATGGGTCCGGGCATACTGTGTAAGGCGATTTTATAGATATGCTAGTTTTGCCACGTTTTGCCACAGCGGCTCTGACGCCTTTTAGCGTAGGTTTATTCAGTAAAAGTGCCAATAACTTGTATGTTTCTTTTACTTATTTGGACAGAGATGTTTTAAAAGCAGGGTAGTGGGCAGAGCTGGCATCGTGTAATCGATTCCCTGTCCTGAAACAGTCAATGGGAGCCGAGATAATCAATAGCAGAGGCAGCGGCATGAATGCAGCCACCCGTGCGCATGCAGTAAAGTTGCGCCGGAGCCCATGCATCATGTACTCTAAACGTGCATTTTTGCGACTTGCGTGTTCCGTCGGTCAGAAGGTCCTCATGGGGCACAAGTACCCGGACATTCTATTGCGTACGTCCAGGCGGTATGGATTTAGAATCAATTTATTGATTTAGGAGCATTATAGAGACCCAAGTGGTGGCCCAGCGTGGGTGAGCAGGAGACCAGCGTCTGATATCCCATCACTGCTCCCACTACTCCTGTCTCCAGATCCTGCTATTGGATGGATGGAGCTGGAAGCTCCTGGTCACTGCCGCCATCATGTGAAGGCCAGGAGGTACCTCGATCCTTCTTGGAGGCTGGCATCAACTTGATGGTCAACTATGTCGTGAATGAAGACACAAAGATGTGGCGTGTGCGAGGACATTTATGATGTCATCAAAGTGCCTGTTGATGTAATGGCCAGGTGTCTCAATACTTTTGTCCACATATTGTACTTTTCTAGCACAAAAAAAGGCACACATGCCGTCACGCGTGGGGCGGAACCGACCCCCCCCCCCCGCGCCGCGTGTCAGCTTCCACGCAGACGAACGCATCAATAAAAATATACATACAAGATTAATGAGTGGAAATATCCGTACGTATCAAATCTTTATTGTTCTCATTAATTATGCAGGCGTCTCCGAATGGGAAGGAAATGTTTCGGCGCGCGCGGAAGAGCCGTCGACGGCGATGATCCGAGATGTAGAGAGCAAACCGCATGGAGCAAGCAGGCTAGTTAGGGAAAGAAAAGTCATATAGATCATGGAAAGATAGTCACAATAAAAAAATCTCTAATGGGGCGGCTGATTGCCTACATTCTTCTTTCATAAAAATATATATAAATGTACTTACCTGTGGAAACTGCAGCTCTGCTGCTTCCCTACTCCTCCGTGGTCTGTTGATTCTTCTTACTACTGATTGGCTGCTTGAAGCAGCCACTCAATGTCTGATAAGGGCTCCCGCTGAAATCAATGGCCTCCGGCTACCCGGAGCCCCCTTGCGGGATGCGGGTAGGAGGTTGTGGGACGCCGGCCAATGTGGGAGGGGATGTGGGTGGAGAGTGGGGCGTGGCCTGAGATTTCCCGCTGTGACCCGGAGACCCCGAAAAGCGGCGCTTCACCCCCGGAGACTCCGGGCCAAACCCGGAGAGTTCCCAGATATGCTAAGGAGATGTGGCTTCGCTTTATGTATAAAGCGCCAACATAGTCTGCCGCGATGTACAATGTAACCCGCTGCGACAGACAGACGTAACATCCCGGCAGCCATGCTTATATCCCGACCTGTAATGCTGTTACAGAGACCGCTGACAGCTACGCACGAGCCGTACATGCATTGCACATGCGCGGATGAGGCTGAACACCTAAATAATTCTTTAATCCAGTACAATTTTTTTTTACTAATTCATCGCCATAAACACTAAACTGTCATGTGACATGAAGGCAGGGGCTAATAGGTTATTGCCATAGAAACTGAAAAGTCTTAACGGTTTCTAAGGAGCGAATAAAATGCCAGATCTGCCAAGATCAACGTGATGAAGAGCCTAATAAATGTTTTATTTTAGCCGAACAGCGCATGTACGGTCCACATTCAGAGCGGGCCTACTTAATCCATAATTCTGGACCCGCATATCCCCCAAGTGTCCCTGTTTTTGCAAACCAGTCCCCGGTTTCCCGGGCTGACCGTAGCGTAGGTAGGTGACCGGTAATGGCGCCCGTTATCCGTCACAGAGACGACGTGGTAAATACAGACAAGACGTGGAGACCAAGCGAGAGCGTCCCGTACGCCGTGCGGCTCTCCTCAAATGACCCCGAGTTCTTGTTTCCCTCTGCGGGATCCCACAGGCATCATTTATCTTACAAATACGCGGATCCTTGTATACGAGGGGAGATCGCACGTTTATTTATATTTATTATATTATATTATTTATGTTATATTCTTTAATTTCCAGGGTTGAAAAAAAACAAACACTTACCTTTTGGAGAAGCTGCAGCACACTTTTTCGATCAGTGTCGTGAAAGTAGGCAGTGGGAGTGCTTTCTATGTACATGTGTTGGAGGTCTTGTTAGACCACCTAAAACTCTTGCCAGAATATATCTCTTGCAAGCCAAGGAGCTACGGGGCATAGAGGGGATTCGAATGCAGGTACGAGGTCGGTCCGGGGGGGGCTACATTATCAAAACCAGAATCTTCCAAGGACGTTATAGTACGTCCTGTGGTTTTCGCACCGGTGGGGACGTTTCCCTGCTGACCGATCCAATGTAAGAGTGCTTGAGACAAGCGCCGATTACATCAAAGTAACAAAAAATGCCTGAACGGACCCGAGCTGACACTGCTGGAAAAAAACATTCCAAGTAAAAAGCTTCCCAGAGGGTCTTTCCAGACCCTCTTGAGACCTCAGATGACTACATGTACTGAGATCAGCAGTGGGCATCAAAGAAAGATAGACTCCAGTGATGTCAAAATGACATCACAAGGGGTATCATGTAGTTTCAAGAGAGATCCCTGCAAAAATATTTAATAATAATAATAAAAAATGTAAAAAAAATTTTTACAAAAAAAAAAAAAGCTCTGGTAACGAATGGGTTAAGTTGCTGATTGCCAAATCGTCTCTTTAAAGGGGCAGTGTCTCTGAGGGTGGGATACGGTGGGTTACGTGCGTTCTTTAACATGTATCGGAATTCCGGATGCCATCCATCTCGTGCTCGCTGAGGCCTGCCGTTCACATGCTCTTGACGTGTAATAACTAATGGCGTGTTGGCTGCCCAGCAGACCAGGAGACATGAATGAGACGGGTTCCGAGCGGCTGCAACGAGCACCGTGATTAATATATGGCGCATGTATGCCATACCATGCTTCCCAACTGCCTCCGATTTCCAGGCACAGTCCCTGCTATGCCCGGTAGCTGCCCCACTATCACAGGCAGTGGGGATCAAGGGCCGGTTGGGGGGAGATCCTCTGAACGGCGCATGCACGGAGCCGTAAAGATCAATGGAGGTCTGAGCTGTTGCAACACCGACCTCCCCTGCAGCTCCCGCGTCGCATGTTAACGGTTTACGGTCCCAATAAACATGACTCGGGTTCTGTTGGAAACTCTGTACACGTTATTGTGACTCTTAGGGGTGCAGAACACGTCAGAAACATGCGGAGCTCCTAGAACCGAGGGGCAACGGAGGTAGGAAGGGGGGGGTGCAGATTTACTCCCCAAAGGGCAGTCTGGCTCCTGAAGAGGGACTGCCCCTCCTAAAGAGTCTCGTGCGGAGGTATGACACACATATATTTATTATGGTGAAACTTCCGTGGTCTGGCTACCTGGCGTGTGCAGCCGGCTAATGTGCCCGTGGCACGGATGGGTGGCACTAAACCCGGCTGCTGGGGGAGAACGTGTTGGAAGGGCTCCGTAATGCCAATGCCCCTCCCCCCACTGCGTCTTTAATAGTTCTCTATGTTCCCGACTCAGCTCGCGTTAATATTTGCCGGCACCGATTGCGAGCTTTTGTGCCAAAGCCCTCTGCGGTGACGCCATCTCTCTCTCTCGGCGCTTCCGAGCTGTTTGTTTGCTCTCGTTAAAAGACTGAGGTTTCCGTAATTATACCCAGATCTCCCGAGTGTAAACGAAATCTTTGCGTTTGCAGAGAGCCTGAGGGCCGCGCGTCCCACAGAGAGGATCGGGTGCCTGCGCGGTGACGGAGCAGCCATAATCTGCGAATAAACAGAGCGGGCAGACAGAGCGGGGCGGGCGAAGCCTGCGGGTCCCGGCTCCTGCGTCGGGGTTAACTGTTCCGGGCATCAGAACCCCCACGAGGAATTCACTTTGTTTATTAATTACTTTTTGCCAAATAGAGTCTATGGCGGTATTTAAAGAATAATAATGACCCCCTCCCAAAAAATCCCAAACTGGGACTGTACCCCTGAATCTGGGACACTTGTCAGGCATGACGTTACGACTTTCCGTGCCAATATAGTTTGGATCCATATCTACGCCCCCCCCCCCCGATATCTCATGCATCCCCTGCAGAATATAACAGGGGGAGAGGGCAAATGCATATGGGGGCAAATTATAAATACTCCTTCTGCAATCAGAAAGAAAGCCTTACCCTGTAAGCTGTATTAAACAATGTGTTTTAGACAAATAATAACTTTTATTTGGTTTTCTGCAGAAAGGACTATATTCGCATAAAATGGGTAAAATGTTACAAATTGAAAAAGTGACACCTTTTTAAAAAAAAAAACAAACTAATCCTGTAATTCTACATGTTACAAATCCGCACGCTGAATAAACCCTTATCCCAGGGTACGGAGATCCCATAATCTACACATACGGCATATGGCCCGGGAGCAGCCGACTTTACTTCCTGTTCTCCCCCACCTCCAAGTTGCTGATTGTTGCTGATTGGTTCAGGCCGCCTTTGCATAGACGACAAGAGAACGGAGAGAACCTCGTCGGGGGGAACGGATCGTTACAGTCGTGTTACATTGTTAATTGCATTAATTGCCCAAGAAGGGGCTATAGTTGGAATACGTTAATTATGATTAAAAGCAGCGATGGCGGTGACGGACCCCCCCCCTTCGTATAAAAGGCTCTGTTACATTTACGTTGAGTTGCGAAGAGATACAGACATCGACGCCGCCTCTGATCCATTAGCCGGGATTTTAAAGGAACACGTCGTCTTTATTGTTCGATTGACATTACATCCGTCTGCGCCGGCAGATTACTCACTGTGTGGGCTCGCTGTCTGCGCCGAGTCAATAGATGCAATTTTCATATATGTCTGATGCATGGAAAAGAGGAAGAATGAAGCCGACGGAATGAACACATCATTCACAACTATCAGGATTTCTGCAGTCAATGGATTGAGAGCTTTCCGTCATTATCCACCTTTATGGATCGATGCGCCGTTAAGGCGACAGTACTATAAAAACAGGGTTTTTTTCTCCATTTAAATGTTATATTACATCCCCCCCTTCATGTCGAGTCCCCCCCTTTACATTAAAGGGGGGCTCTACCAAAATGCATTATGTGATTGCGGTTGAAATTATATATTCCCTGCTGCTTCTATACCCATTACCGGGGTTTTTAGGGCGGGAGAACCCTGCGATACCCTCATACCCAGCAAACATTCTGACCTCCTAGAAAAGACGGGCATCAGGGGAGGAGAGCGGGGATTTGGGGAGGAAAGAGAGGATCAGAGGAGGAAAGAGGGGATCAGAGGAGGGAAGAGGGGATCAGAGGAGGAAAAAGGGGGATGCAGAGGAGGGAAGAGAGGATCAGATCTGAGGAGGAAAGAGGGGATCAGAGGAGGAAGAGGGGATCAGAGGAGGGAAGAGGGGATCAGAGGAGGAAAAAGAGGATCAGAGGAGGAAAGAGAGGATCAGGAGAGGAAATAGAAGATCTAGTGAGGAAAGAGCAGCATCAGGGGAGGAAAGAGGGACATATGGATCTTGTCCTAAGGAGGGACTGTCCTTCCTATAATTTTAGATTGTAAGCTCACGCGCAGGGCCCTCAGAAACGCAGCATTCTTACCAGCGACTTTGAATGAATGTACCACATGGCTAGATTGCAAGCTCATGGGCCGGGTTCTGAACTCAGAACTGAATTTCCTCTCCTGATCCCTCTTATATCTGTGTGTATCAATGTGTATTCGCCATGTATTTGTTAACTTCTCCCCCCCCCCGTACATTGTACAGCTCTGCGGAATATGTTAGCGCTTGTTAGATAAAGCTATATAATAACAGATCCAGATTGGGCTGGGAATTTAGATTTTAAGATTTAGCTGAGATTTTAAGATAATTAAAGGAAAACAAATGAAAAATACATTTTTTTTTTAGAATGGAGTACTGGACCGTGTGAATGAGAGGCTGGAAATGTGAAAAATGCCAAAATTGGCGGAATCACACTTTTTTTTTAAAGCGTTTAGTATCTCTGGTCCCCCTAGAGTCCGATCACCTGTAATCCCTCCGTCCCGGGCCGTACGTTAGACAATTGTCTCCCACAAACAGGGCCTGGAATCCATCTTCACAAGAAAAGGAACCAATAAATACGGCCTCCTTCCAGCAGTTACGTTCTTAACATTCCTGGCCGAAAGCGGCCCGGTAACCACAACACAGCGATATTTATAGCCTCTAATGCTAAGCGGCAGCCGGGCCCCTCGTCCCGCTCACTTCTCGGGGGCTCTGCTAGAAACAAACCTTGTGTTTTATTACCTTCTTAGGGATGAAGGCACCTCGTCGTTACTCTTCCATTTGGAACGTTGGTGTGGATGCTATTTTGGTGTAAAAATGGGGCTTTTTGGGGATTTCACCTCTACGGGGGGTGGTTATGGGTGGAGAGTGGACATATGAGTCAAAATAGTTACTACGGACGAGGGCCACCATCAGAAATCTTGGGGCCCAATACTAACCTACAGAGACGTCCCCCCCGTCCCACCCCATGCCCTCGGAATAGACCGCCTGGCCTTTAAGATCTCAATGGGGCCACCAGGTCCCAGTTCCTAGAAAGTAGCCACCAGGCCGCAAGGACCCAGACATGGATAGTGGGCCGCCAGGGCCCAGTGCTGTTTACCAAGCCAAATATTTTGGAAATTTAGTTTTTTAATCAAACGCTAGTAAAAAAAAAAAGATGGTGGGGGTTCCCCTTTAACAGTTATTCTAAAGAATAACCTTAAAATTGTTTAAGACGCCCACATAAGGAGTGAATTTCTTTCGCATCTTTCTTTCGTAATCATCTTCGTCCGACGCGGTTAAACATTCCGTCTGCCTCATCATCTCCGATGCGGAGTGACTCTGGCATATAATACAAAGAGTTTACTGAAAATGACAGTCGCCGTTCCAGGCCGGGATCGGCGCGCTGAAGATGGAAATTCTTGCCGGCGGAGACAATGTGGAGACTCCGCGTAGCTTAACGTGAGATTGCTCCAGAATTCCGAGGCTATCTTCCTGAGACATCTTTTGAGTATTGACTGCCCTGGTCCTGAGGTCACCCCCCGGCAGAATACTCCGCAAGATCTCCAGCTCCTCCTGCATTGGCTGATGAACCTCTTACCCCAATAATTCTACCACAAGGTGCCAGGAGAACCTTCAGGAGACCAATTCGAGATAAACTCACCTCAGCTTATGTATCAGTGAGTAGAGTCTCTCCACTGGACAAACAGAGGATGTTCCTCAGAGTTGTTGAGCAATCAAGAACATGCTTTCTATGTTAGTTGGTTCTGTTGGATTTGGATTGGAGAGACATTTTTGGCCTGGAGAACCTTCCGTGGTAATAATTTTTGTCCGGCTGGTGGCCTCAAGGTTTTCATAAGACTTCAGCCATTCTGCCGCATTAGATAGTTTAAAGGGACTTGGCTTGTCAGGACATGCTCCATGATGACATGTGACCTTCTAGAATAGGAGAACGCAATGAAACCCTTCAATGGTATTTCAAATATTCTGTGAAAGCGATACTTTTGGTCTTGAAGTCGTGGTCAACCCTGAGTTCCTGGCTCAACGTTACCTGTCCTATGAGTGCGGAGGTCTGTCCTCTTACGATATCCAACTCATTTTCACATTATTGGCTGAATTCCCCCAAATTATCTAATTTGTATCTGAAAGAAATCCATCTTATGCTCAGTATGAAGCCGTCTTCTTCTCCCTTATTCAAATTGTCATCAAAACAGTTCCAAGGGGTCTTCGGAAATCTTTTTAATGACCTTGGATATATCTTTATGTGATAATCGCATTGCTTCTTGGGCCGGTAAGTCATTTTCATTCGAAAAACCTTATTAATCCAACTTCTCGATACCTATTTAAGTTTCACTTTTGTTATATTAATAATTTCCTTTTAATTAACTGCAGAGATGTGAGCTGAAGTTTCGGTAGTTTGGATATTGTGGAAGATCACCGTTCTATTTCCATACATTCTACGAACGTAACACTGTGGTCAATTGGAACGCGGTTCAAAGGGATCTATTGGATTACTTTAAATACAATGTTATTTGACAAGAGATAAAGAGGGTCCTGTGCAGATGAGCTTACAATCTAGAAGATCATCAGCTCTAAAAAACATACATGTTAAGGAACATTACCTAGAACATTAACTGTCACATACTCACTATAGAACATAACATAGAACCTTTACCGTTAAATACCCACTACGGAACGTAATCTAGAACCTTTACTTTCCCGTACCCACTACAGAATGAAAAGCCGATGATATAACATCGTTCTTCGTCACCAGTGCAGCGAGATACAACCCCGGAATCATCCCAGCCACCTGCATTGAAGAATATTTAAATAAGCCAGTGACAGGTTGTTAGAAACGTGATCGGCCCCATTCGGCCCCCCGGCTAGTCTGCCTCCTTTTGCTGCTGTAAAGACTCAAACCTTAATCAGTCGTTGGTCTCGTCTTAGATTCAGGAGCCGTATGTCTATCCCATGCATGTTTAATACCCTCACTGTATTACCCTCTACCACTTCTGCTGGGAGCCTGCCCCACGTATCTACCGCCATCTCAGTAAAAGAAAACTGATGTTGGCTGGACCGCCCACTACATCAGTGGGCGGAGCCATAGGGTTCCCAGATATGGCGATCAGGTGGGACAAAAGTGTCCCAGCGTCGGGTGTTCTGCTGCAGAGCATTCCAATTACTTAAAGCTCCGGACGCAGATTTCTTGGTTGTTATTGCAGGTTTTATGATCAGGTTTGCCGGATGGCGTCGTCTCCATGTCACCGTACGGTGTTTAGGTTGTGTTATTGTTTGATAGGAATTGTATATGTTGCTGAATCTCGTGTCTTTCTGTCCTTCTGCGGACCGCATACGAATAAAATATACGTTAAAAAAACGTATATCTCGCCCAAAATCCTCGAAATAAGGGAAACGCAAAAGGTTCCTTTGACATAAATCGTGACTATAATCAAAATCAGGCATACAACTTTAATGTATGTTCCAAGTACGAAACATCAAATATTAACCCTTTAATAGCCCATCTCAAAGATCCTGTTGCAGTGTCTCGTTAATGGTGGTGACCAACAAAATGGTCCCTATGAAAATCATATGACTTCCCAGGGTGTAAACATATTCTTAATGAAAACACCTGGATGCAAGCAGGGGTTATAGCTGGCATATAGCACCAGTTGGGATGCTCAGATCTCATCCAATCAGAACAGAAGTCAGCTTCGCACTAGGTGACCTTGAGAATATGCCCTCAATTCACCCCGAGATTGGGGTAAAACCCTGAGACTAAGGGGCAAATTGATCGTGACAGTTTCCAGGTGTAGATAAGAGGAAACGCCAGTGCAATTTGGGGCCAAATAAGAATAACGACGAATGTGGCGCTTAGCGGGATACTGGGGCTGATTTGAATCCCTTTTCTCTTAGGATTTGATTTTTTTTAACCCCTTAAGGACAATGGGCGGTCCCTAAACTCATTGAAAACAATGCATTTTGCATTGTACGGCCTTTGTCATTAAGGGGTTAAAAAGGAATTGTGAGAATGCGTGTCTGTACCAGAACCCCGGGACAAACTGGCTTAAACCAGCTTCCAAGGGCCCGTAGATATCCCCTTCCAGATCCAGCCTGCTTTCATCCCGAGCTCCATCTAAACAACATGATGTGTTTTTACTCCTTTGATGTGAACGGAACTGGAATCCGTCCTGGAAATTCAGCCGCCGCGGCTTTAAAGCGACCCCACGGCTGGCCGAGCATCAAGCGAGGAGCTGAGAGGGATTTAGCGAATAGAATAAAGAAAAACTAATATTTTTCCCCAAAAAAATAAATCTTCAATTATGACCCCCCCCCAACATTGTAAATGGCCAAAGAGGGACAATTTTGGTTTAAGGGCATGGGGTTAGAGGCATGGCTGGGGTTGGGGCAATTTGGGACATTGTGGGAAAATTGAATGTATAAAGCCGTTCCCTGACGTTTCTATACACATTATCGGGGCTTTTAGGGCTGTAGAACCCTGAGATGCCCTCAAACCCAGCAAACATTCCGAGCTCCTAGAAAAGAGGGGCATCGGGGGGATTTAAGCCCCCCAACAAGGGACACTTGGCAGGTGTGGAGTCAGCAGGGTCCCACGTATCTCGCTACGTCATCGGTGGAATAATATAATTCTGGGATGAACGGCTGGAGCAGTAGATTTAGTAGATGATTGGTTGGCGGCCAAGTTCAGCCATACTGCTGGAATCTGGAATGTACTAATCGTTTTTACTCTTTTTGTATTTTTTTTTTGCCACTGCAGGTTCTAATTACACAAACCCGCTCCCCGCCCTGGGCACCATGAACTCGACCCCTGGCCTGGCGACGGAACACATCCCGACCCCGGGCGCGGCGCTCTCGTGGCAGGCGGCCATCGACGCGGCTCGCCAGGCCAAGCTCATGGGCAGCGCGGCCAATGCCACCATATCGACAGTCAGCTCCACGCAGAGAAAGAGGCAACAGTACAGCAAACAGAAGAAACAAGGGGCCGCCTCGGCCACGAGACCGCCACGGGCGCTGCTCTGCCTCACGCTGAAAAACCCCATCCGCAGAGCTTGTATCAGCATCGTGGAGTGGAAGTATCCTTATGGCGAAACGCGTTGGGGGTCTGCACCTGCAGAATTACCCGTTTCATCCATGGGGGTCTCTTTTTGTCTTTCAGTTCCTGTCTGTTGAGTTTCCTACCATGATATCTCTCTATATATATAGGATGTCTCGCAATGGGGATAGTCAGCTGTCTCTGGGTTTCTTCAATCTTCTCAATCTTCTAGATTTTGGTTAAGATTGATGAAGCCGCCCATAATTAACCTGATAGAACGGGGGGGGGGGGCTTTTCATCTTTCAGGCATTTAAAACAATTGAATATGTCGTCCGATATCGTATTTGGAGAAGACTTTTGTGGTTGTATTTGCTCCAGTAGCTGTAAAGGTCACAGGCATACGTTCCTGACATAGGACCATAAGCAAAAAATAAATGTATTATTAAATTTAATTATTAAAAATTTAAAAGGTAAAGTATCCTTTTTTTAAAAAAAAAATAGAATATTATCCTCAAGCACGGGTTCGTGCCCAGCCAGAAGAGCCGGGGAAAATCTGACCATAAACGTGGACCCCATCGATCGCCTGTGACAATACGTCTTTATTATGAGTAGTGGGAACAGGTCATGGCGATCCAGAGGAAGGGATGAGAAGGGACCGTTTCGGAAGAACTTTGAAAGGACCGAGTATTTATTCTGGCACACGACTGCCTGACACCCAGCCTGACATACGAGGGAGATCTTGGCGAAAGCAGAGCCATCCTGCTCAGGGCGGCAGATGTTCCGTGTCAAGGAACGCAACCGAGTCCATGCTCGGTTTTAACCCGATAAATGCCAGGAACCGATCAGAAGACGCTAGAAATAAAATGGGGAAATACATGTAGGGTGTTAGATTATCATCACCCCATTGAGTAGATTAGGGGCCGTGCCAATAAAACAAATGTAGAAAAGTACGCTTTGGGTTAAAACCCACTTACTGATTATTTTTAGTGGACTTTTTTTCTACGGGGTCTACATGCGATACAAGAAACGAGAGCGTCCCATGCGTGCACTTTTACATTGAATCTACATTATAAGGGGCCAGATGGGCTACGAGCTAGTGGGAGGGTCAGGTCACTAGTTACTAGTTACTTGGGAGATCTCTGATGGGGATGACATCATATCCCAGCACACAGAATTGATGATGGCGGCAGCGAAGGGTTGGGGGGGCACCGATCTGGGTAAAGTATATATGTCACTGACTGCAAGGACCCAGAATACTGTGGCCCTGGAGCCACATCTACCCTACTTTGCCAGGGGCTGCAGTTGGTAGTCTTGGTTCCTTCGTGTCTTGTCTTCTCCTCAACGCATATTTCCTTAACCTCTCCCGCAGACCGTTCGAAATCATTATTTTGCTGACCATTTTCGCCAACTGTGTGGCCTTAGCTGTGTACATACCCTTCCCCGAAGACGATTCCAACGCCACAAACTCCAATCTGGTAAGTGCTGGCTGTTTCTATGTTTTTACGCCCCGCGCAGGGAGGCTTTCAGTCGCAAGAACAAAACAATAACCAAAGAGATGGGAAGTCATTCATTAGAAGACTGCTTTCTCAAACCGGCGCCTTGTTGCGCCTCGCGTGGCAAAGTCACCCATAATTGTCCCGATTTCTTTTACCGCCCGCTCGCTTCGACTCCTAAGCTTAGTAGGACTTCTCGGCTAACACCGAAGTGGCAAAAAAAACGGCGGAAAGATATTTTTCCAAAGATGGTCAGATATGTCCACCTTGAAGCCAGAAGTCTTCTTTTCAGCCCATAATCTATTGATAAACCTGGGTTGTGTTTGTTGGTGCCGATGCTGACGGTGATGATCTTGGTAGAACATTCCAAACATTGTGTAAAGTTCTATTTTTATGGATTCTATCTCGTGATACGTTTGTTTCTGGGAATGTTATTCTGCGTTCACTTGTATCTGGCGTGTTCCTAGATGATGTTTTTGGTGCGTTTCTTCATGGGCTTTGGTGGCTATTAAGATGTTTTGTATCTCAAAGAAGGGGACTCACCAGCTTGGGAGGTCACAGGTGAGGTGGACCCTTTTAAATCCTTGACTTCTCTATGTCTTACACCTGACTCTATAATTAACTATTAAATTGGTGAGGTTGCCTCCAAAGAAACCAACAGCGTCAGACATATATTATGGTTCTGTGTGAATATTTGCCTTTGGTGGATCTCTTGGGTTTCTCCCCAGGTGTAAAGGTGAGCCCAGTATGGTCCTTCTTCCACCCTCTGCTAATGACCATAGCTGGGAACTCTTTGGGTTTCGCCGGAGACCCCACTAAGGGGTAAGGACCTTGGGGCGCGCGCCACTCCCCGTCCACTTCCCCATTAAATATAACGTGTCTCGCGTTCCCCCTCGTAGTATTTTTAGAGGGGGAATAAGAAGAAGGGGAGGTAAATCCTCTCGAGGATCTGGGGATCCTGTGTGCCAGATGGGGAGTCGGGCCGGCACTGCCTGTCGTTTCAGTGGCTGTTTCTCCGAAAACCTGGCGTGTCTCCGTTCCTCGGGGGGGCTAGATTTGGACGGCCCCACTTTAGACCCAGGGAGAAAATACACACAATTTTAATGTTTAAATGCCAGTTTCCCTTTAATTCAGAAGCTGCGAGGAACCTTCCAAGTCACGCTGGATGTTGGTCAGAGCTGCTTCACACATTCACGCCGCTGCCAGAATCACAGGATGAGTCAGATTTTGTTATTGTGGACCAAAATCCTGACATTTCAACAAAAATCCCAGTGATCGCTGTTTGAGATAGAAGTGACATTGACAAATGAGCGCACCACGACCCGAGTAACTGCTACCATGCTGGAATGGATAGGACGCTGACCTTTTTATGCATTTAAAAGGTTAATATTGTGATTAAACCACCATCCCATAAATAAAATGCCAATATTTCACAGCAGAAAGCTTTATTCCTGAAGACAGACGCGGCAGACACAAGAATTATCACAAAACAGTGCAGAGCCATACGTGATCGGAGATATAGCTCTTCGGATCATTATTTAAAGGGGTAACCCAATGGAGGGGGCAAGAAAAATTCTCCTTGACTATAACCCCAGCGCTGTATAAAGTAATATCCCCCCAGTGCTGAATACAGTAATAAAACCCCGAGCGCTGTATACAGTAATATAACCCCCCCAGTGCTGTATACAGTAATAATAACCCCAGC
>VKOC01000349.1:449157-462038 GCA_009364415.1 Spea multiplicata
TTTTTTAAATATCCATTTTAATCAAATTGGTAAAACCCCCGTATTATTTGCATTTGATTATTCTGTGGATTTCGAATCGTTGTTTCAGCCGTAATTGTCCCCGAAAAGGTTGCGATCGCGGGTTAAAAATATTCGCGCTCGTACTACTCACGTTGTGGTTGCCCGGCAACCTGGAATATTAGTATTTGTTGGACTTCGCGCACCTCTCGGAGTCCTCGCTCTACCTGCTCCCGTGACGATGACGCCACGACGCGTATGAAGTACGGTAAAAAGGGAAGTTTGGGAGATATGATTAACAAAAATAAGGAATTTGGGACCCAATGCTGTTTTTTAAGTTTTAGCAGAATTCTGACATATATACGTCCCGATTTGAATTTTTCTAATGCCGTGCGTCACTTTTTGATTCTTTACTCACTTTTTTGTTGTTGTTGGCAGGAGTAACAATTAAATGACATCACTGTCCTTCTGTGACATCACTAAATTATCGGCACACCTATCAGGGCCTGACTCGGAGTCTCCGGGCGAAGCGCTGCTTCTCCGTGTCTCCAGGTCACTGTCCTTCTTTTACTGGGCAATGGCCACACCTACTCCCCGCCCACTTTTCCTCCTACTTCCTGCCTCCACATGTGGCTAGCCCCACCCCTCACAAGTAAGAGGGCTCTGGGTAGCCTTCCCTGAGACGCCCTTGAGTCTCGGGGTGGATAAGTGGGTAGTTTACTTAGAATAGAATTGGACACAAGACCGATAGATTTTGCCTTATAATAGGAGGGAGGGGTATTAAAAAGTCCAAAATCTGTGCTCCATTGACTTATAAGAGAACAGACCCCACAGGGGGTCACTCCGGTGACCCCAACGACCCGGCGTACAGACCTGTGCGTTTCGACTGATGCCCCTATGTAAAATGGTTGCGCACGCGTATGGCTGATAAAGAGTTAAAGCGTTGGTGGTTTGGCCTGTTTCCATTTAAGAAGAGGAAAAAAAAAGCAAAACAAGAAAAGATGTCGCAATTTGGGGCATCAAAGACGTGGGGGCAAAATCCAAGCGATCGCAAAACATTCCCAACTGTATCCAGTGAAAGGCAAAACAAACAAACAAACATGGAGAGACGCGACCCCCCCGGGGGGCAATCTGTATCCAAGACATTAACAGTGATTCGGTAATACCGGAAATGGGGCAAATCTTTAGGGGGCATAGTGTAGGACATAACGCCTGCTTTGAATCAGGTGATATCTTCCTCACCCCTATTGTTTGTAGCTGTGGGACTGCCCCCCAGGCCCAAGTTGCAGCCTACACAATACCTCCGGACTCCCCAGGTTTGACCCGGAGTCTCTGAGTGAAGCTCCGCCTCCCAGGGTCTCCGGGTCACTCTGGTCTTTTTTTGGGGGGATCAGGGTAGCACTTTTAGCCACGCCCACTCCCCTCCCACTTCCAGTCCTTTTAATACTTTTAGGGGTTTTCCTCGCCCCCATGTGCCCCGCCTCTCCACCCGCCCCTCTCTTAGTCTTGCATTCCCCCGTTGGCGCGCCCCGCCGGCTGAATATTGATGAATCTTGGGGGCTTTTAACGGAATGAAGCCAGTTTATCGTCTTATGCTTTTGTTTGTCGATCCGTGTGGTTGCCTTGGAGATGTTTAACGTAACGCTTTATTGCTGGGATCGTAACGGGGAGGAATAATCATGCCGACCCTGGGAACAGGTCGTTCCCATCGGTGACCGGATAATGCTCCTATTGAAGTCAATGAGAGCGCTTTCTGCCCATCCGCCCGCAGCGTTCACTGCTGAAGTAGATGTTGGGGTAAAGGGGCAAATATATAAACGGGGAGGGGGGGGATTCTATAGAACGCCCCCCCATGCATTTGCAAAAAGTGACACTATGGAAATTTAAAGGAGCCGCGCAGCTATGATGGCTGGAGTGTCCCTTTAACCACAAAGCACGTCAGAAAAAGCTGCGCTGTACGCATGAAGAATAAGAGACCGATGAGGCTTCCGTTTGGAAAGGGGTTTTGTTATAGACGCAGGTGTTACTTCTCCTTTAAGAAGCATTTTTTTTTTTTTTTAATCCGACCCCTGCCCCCGTCTTTCAGCGGCAGATGTTCGGGCAATTAGCGGGTATTACGCAACACTCTCTCTTTAAGGACGCGAGCTGCGGGGAATCGGAGGGCCGGCCGCGCAGTTCATCGATAGTAATATGCCGGCTCTATGGTAACCTCGGATCCGAGCCTCCTCGCTAGCCGCACTGATTATATAATTCATCGCGGACGTCGTGATTTTCAAATCCCTGGAAAAAAAACAAAATAAAAAATCACATTTTATATGAAAAGAAATAAACAACAGTGAGGTTTTTTTTTATTAATTATTTTTATTTTTTTCATTATTTTTTTCCCCTTAAAACTCAACCCTGGCTATTTTAACCCTTTTTAACGTAAAACTATCGTATTTGTTGTCTTTACATTTTTTTCATTTAAAATGACCGCTGCAGCGGGAAATTGGATGGGGGGGGGGTGTAAATTCACAGATACATTAGTAATCCGTACCTAGTAAGTGTGATCCAGAAATGTTAAACATGCGCGTCTTGTGACCTTAGAGAGGTCGCTGTACAGGCAAAAAAAAAAAGTTACAGAAATGCAAATGATTGATTATTACTAATTATCACATTTAGCAAAGGGTTAAATGAATGTGATGGGATATGGGATATTGTGGTCTGGCTCAACACAAGCTTATGCATAATAAAACACTATTGGAGGATGGCAACCTTTTGTTTATTTAGGTCATTTTTATGATTGTTGGAATAATGAATTTTTTATGTTTGTACTCTTGCGATCAGAAAAACATTATTCTAGCAACAGAATCTACTGGCAGATCGGCCCCATTCGGCCCCTGTCTAGTCGCCCGTTTCTCCTGTTGGTCTCGTCTTAGATTCAGGAGCCATATGCCTATCCCATAGATATATCCCGGCAGATAATATAACTTTAATATAATGTGTATTGTATGACATATATATATATATAATATAACATTTATATAATGTGTATCGTATAACAAATATATATAGTATAACATTTATATAATATTAATTATATATAATAAAATATATGTATATCTTATAATGTTGTATATAATATATATATAACATTTATATAATGTATATCATATAGCGTATATATATTATATATATATATAATAATGTGGTATTCGTTAACATATATAAATACATTTATGTAATATTTATTATTTATTGTTTTATATAGCGCCATCAAATTCCGCAGTGCTGTACAATGGGAATATCTTATAAGGTATATATCTATATATATATATACTTATATAATAACACTAATAAAGGGGGGGGGTTCTAGCAGCGGTCTCCGGAGACGGGTCCGTGTTGGTTTACGGTCACCGCTTACAGATTGTACGCTCGGTCCATTTACAGAACGCGCCGCGCACAAACATCTGCGTTATAATACGACGGGGTGACACCGAGTAATGCCGCCCTGCCAACCTGCTGGTAACTCATTTGCATATGGGGCTTCATTGTGATGTCACAAACATATTTTAAAATCCTATGAAATATTTTATTTATTTATTTATTAATAAAATATTTCCTAAAACAATTAAAAAAATGTCACCTGTCAGATGGTGAGGTTATTTACTCCTCGTCCGGTCTACCCGTTGTACAGCCCTACGGAACATGATGGCGCTATATATAACAAAACATAATAATAATAATAATAATAATAATAATAATGGAGTTGCTAATATTTGTTTTTATAAACTCACCCCACCCTGGGGGGCTTTCTAAATGAGCCGACCCGGAGACTCTTACTCTTAACGTTAACTCTTTAATAGCCCATTGAAAAGATTCTACGTAGTGAATCGCTAACTCTGTTACCCACATGGTTTGTCATTACTCTGCTGGGAGGCTGTTCCACTTATCTACCACCCTCTCAGTAACGTAAAACTTACATTCCATCTCAGCCTCGGACCCCCTATGTTTAGATCAATTCTCTTCATATCTGATATAAAGTCAGACGGCTAAATACGATCCCTGTTCCCCCAATAAGTTGAATAATATTTAATATTGAGAATATTTATTTTTTTATTTTAATATTTTTTTATGGCGGGTATTATTGTACATCGCCGTGGAATCTGTTGGCACTAACTGGATAGAGGGATAAAGGGGAGGAATAATAGGAGCGCCTTTGATTTGCGGGGGGACGCAGGGATGGGGGGGGGGGTTGGACGCCGGGCACATCTCTTATGGAGCCGGCGCCCGTCCGCCGAGTTACCAGCTAGAAATCCGTCTGTCGGGATGACCCTATTTGGTAAGGAGAGCCGGAGTCTGGGAGAGACGCTTCCCAGCTGTATCCCGCCGTCCCGTGAGAGCGCGAGACACCGAGTGGCATGGGAACAGCCAGGGGAAAAACTTCGGGGTCCGGGGGGGGGGGGCTCCGCCAACAGGGATTTAAATGGCTTTGTGGGAGCCGAGTAGGTTAACCCCGCCGGTGCTGGAGGGATGTGTGACTGCATGCACAGCTATGGCTTCCAGGATTTAACACGTTGAGTGCCGAAAGGGCATTCAGTGCTGTGATTTGGCACTCAGGAGGTTAAAGGGTTAATTAGGTGGGATGTTAGGCTTTACATGGGGACTCGGGTTTGGGGGACCCCCGCGGTAGTCCTTGCTGGACGTTAGTCCTGATGTTGGTGGTCCGGCAGCAGATGGTGACACGTCCGGACGGGGAGGAGATGCTGGGACCTCGGAGGCTCTGCGAATCAATCACGCGGAGCACGGGGGGCCGAGGGACTGTGCATCTCATTAATACAGAGCCCGGGAGCCAAAAAGCTCTGCGTATCACTTATACAGAGCCCGGGAGCCGAGAGGCTCTGGGTATCACTTATACAGAGCCTGAGAGCCGAGAGGCTCTGCGAATCACTTATACAGAGCCCGGGAGCCGAGAGGCTCTGCGTATCACTTATACAGAACCCCCGGGGGCCGAGAGGCTCTGCGTATCACTTATACAGAACCCCGGGGGCCGAGAGGTTCTGTGTATCACTTATACAGAGACTGGGAGCTGAGAGGCTCTGCGTATCACTTATACAGAACCCCAGGGGGCCGAGAGGCTCTGCGTATCACTTATACAGAGCCCGGGAGCCAAGAGGCTCTGCGTATCACTTATACAGAACCCGGCGCCAAGAGGCTCTGCGTATCACTTATACAGAGCCCGGGAGCTGAGAGGCTCTGCGTATCACTTGTACAGAACCCCGGGGGCCGAGAGGCTCTGCGTATCCCTTGTACAGAACCCCCGGGGCCGAGAGGCTCTGCGTATCACTTATACAGAACCCCAGGGGGCCGAGAGGCTCTGCGTATCACTTATACAGAGCCCGGGAGCCAAGAGGCTCTGCGTATCACTTATACAGAACCCGGCGCCAAGAGGCTCTGCGTATCACTTATACAGAGCCCGGGAGCTGAGAGGCTCTGCGTATCACTTGTACAGAACCCCGGGGGCCGAGAGGCTCTGCGTATCACTTGTACAGAACCTCGGGGCCGAGAGGCTCTGCGTATCACTTATACAGGGCCCGGAAGCCAAGCCCGGAAGCCAAGCTGGTATGGTTGGTGTCAGTGGCCCTTTAATACACGACGTGAGGCTCTGCGTATGATTTATTCACAGCCCGGCTCTGCGTGCCGTTTATTCGCGGGAGATAAAGCCGAGCTCAGCGTTTCATTTTCTCAAAAGGTTAAAAACCAGAGTGGGCTGATTTTCAGTTTTTTGTTACGATTCAACCCAAATATTTACCGTATTCTGTGCATGCGCCGCAGTGATAAATAACCATTCATCCTCCTAAACCATAGAACCAAGCGAGACAGGTAGCCGACCTCAGGCTGACCTTTAGAAGGAACCTGTTCTGTTGACACATGCGCGACTTATTTACCAGAAGCAGATGGTTTTGTTGACCTTATTATTGACGACGCTTCCTGGTTTTTTTTGCTCCGTTTCTTTTGTATTTCGCTGAATTTTCTAAACATCTGTCGTGAAAAATGGACGCCCGGAAACGCGTTGGCACATTTTCCTGCAATGTCCGTATGCCGTAAGGTGGAGGGGCCAGGTGGGCCGGACGGCATTCAGAGGAACTGTGGGGTGCAGAACTAATGGGGCATTTTAAGATGGCCGGGGTAATGAATAAAAGAAAACGCTTTCTGCCGACAGCGCTGTATACAGTAATATAACCCCCAGCGCTGTATACAGTAATATAACCCCCAGCGCTGTATACAGTAATATAACCCCCACAGCGCTGTATACAGTAATATAAACCCCCAGCGCTGTATACAGTAATATAACCCCCAGCTGTATACAGTATAACCCAGCAGCGCTGTATACAGTAAAATATAACCCCAGCGCTGTATACAGTAATATAACCCCCCAGCGCTGTATACAGTAATATAACCTCCAGCGCTGTTACAGTAATAACCCAGCGCTGTAACATAATATAACCCCAGCCCTGTATACAGTAATATAACGCCAGCGCTGTATACAGTAATATAACCCCCAGCGCTGTATACAGTAATATAACCCCCAGCGCTGTATACAGTAATATAACCCCCAGCGCTGTATACAGTAATGTTGGTCGGTGACAAAAACCTGGTTTTATCTAATTTTGTCCCAATAAACCCCCTTTATCTGCAGACCTGGAGCCGCCGTTGTTGTCGGTCATGTGATATTTTGAGTGACTTTTCCAGCTCAGACACCACACTGAGCTGATGCTTTATGGCAATGCTAATGAAGTCCGTACTCCATAGACTTTCATTAGTCAGAGAGTCCAGCTGGGTGATTAAGACTGAGCCATTCCGTTGTTTCCCACAGGCAGTGTGATAGGGAGTCGGGGGGTTTAGTAGATCGGGGATCAGATAACAGAGCGAGAATCATACAGGTGGCTGATATGCAGCTGCCTGAAAACATTATTTTTTGGGGCAAAAACTAGAATTGTGAAAAAGAAAACAGCGAAATATTTGTAATAAAGCACTTTGGTGAGAGTCCCTTTAGATCTGTCTGTTTTAGATGTTTGTCGATGGTTTGCTCCCTTTAGAGCGCTGGTCGGAGTGAACGCTCTCCCGTCACGATGTATTTAGAGGGAGGATGGAGCGGCCTGACGTTCCGTCTGTCCCCTCGCTGCGCTCCGTCTTCCTCTCTCACTCCTGATCCAGCGCTGATCACAGATCAGCCCGACGCGCGGTGGATAAAGAGACGTCACGCGATGTTATTTAGGACCTGACTGTCACGGCGTGTCTCGGGAGCCAGCGATAAAACATCAGAGACGGTTTATACCTGAGTAACATCCTTAATGTCCTGAAGTGGGTAGAAGATGCAAACTATATATATATATATTTTATTTGAAAATCTGTCACTTTTCCCCATTTATACATCTATAATATTAAAAAGAGCAATTTACAGTATATATGTATAGGTGTGTATATATATATATATAATTTTTTATATATATATATATATATGCACTGTAAATATATATACGACACATATATTCCTCACTACTGGGTCATTTAAATTATTTTTATTCCTAGCACTCAATGGGTCCGGGCATACTGTGTAAGGCGATTTTATAGATATGCTAGTTTTGCCACGTTTTGCCACAGCGGCTCTGACGCCTTTTAGCGTAGGTTTATTCAGTAAAAGTGCCAATAACTTGTATGTTTCTTTTACTTATTTGGACAGAGATGTTTTAAAAGCAGGGTAGTGGGCAGAGCTGGCATCGTGTAATCGATTCCCTGTCCTGAAACAGTCAATGGGAGCCGAGATAATCAATAGCAGAGGCAGCGGCATGAATGCAGCCACCCGTGCGCATGCAGTAAAGTTGCGCCGGAGCCCATGCATCATGTACTCTAAACGTGCATTTTTGCGACTTGCGTGTTCCGTCGGTCAGAAGGTCCTCATGGGGCACAAGTACCCGGACATTCTATTGCGTACGTCCAGGCGGTATGGATTTAGAATCAATTTATTGATTTAGGAGCATTATAGAGACCCAAGTGGTGGCCCAGCGTGGGTGAGCAGGAGACCAGCGTCTGATATCCCATCACTGCTCCCACTACTCCTGTCTCCAGATCCTGCTATTGGATGGATGGAGCTGGAAGCTCCTGGTCACTGCCGCCATCATGTGAAGGCCAGGAGGTACCTCGATCCTTCTTGGAGGCTGGCATCAACTTGATGGTCAACTATGTCGTGAATGAAGACACAAAGATGTGGCGTGTGCGAGGACATTTATGATGTCATCAAAGTGCCTGTTGATGTAATGGCCAGGTGTCTCAATACTTTTGTCCACATATTGTACTTTTCTAGCACAAAAAAAGGCACACATGCCGTCACGCGTGGGGCGGAACCGACCCCCCCCCCCCGCGCCGCGTGTCAGCTTCCACGCAGACGAACGCATCAATAAAAATATACATACAAGATTAATGAGTGGAAATATCCGTACGTATCAAATCTTTATTGTTCTCATTAATTATGCAGGCGTCTCCGAATGGGAAGGAAATGTTTCGGCGCGCGCGGAAGAGCCGTCGACGGCGATGATCCGAGATGTAGAGAGCAAACCGCATGGAGCAAGCAGGCTAGTTAGGGAAAGAAAAGTCATATAGATCATGGAAAGATAGTCACAATAAAAAAATCTCTAATGGGGCGGCTGATTGCCTACATTCTTCTTTCATAAAAATATATATAAATGTACTTACCTGTGGAAACTGCAGCTCTGCTGCTTCCCTACTCCTCCGTGGTCTGTTGATTCTTCTTACTACTGATTGGCTGCTTGAAGCAGCCACTCAATGTCTGATAAGGGCTCCCGCTGAAATCAATGGCCTCCGGCTACCCGGAGCCCCCTTGCGGGATGCGGGTAGGAGGTTGTGGGACGCCGGCCAATGTGGGAGGGGATGTGGGTGGAGAGTGGGGCGTGGCCTGAGATTTCCCGCTGTGACCCGGAGACCCCGAAAAGCGGCGCTTCACCCCCGGAGACTCCGGGCCAAACCCGGAGAGTTCCCAGATATGCTAAGGAGATGTGGCTTCGCTTTATGTATAAAGCGCCAACATAGTCTGCCGCGATGTACAATGTAACCCGCTGCGACAGACAGACGTAACATCCCGGCAGCCATGCTTATATCCCGACCTGTAATGCTGTTACAGAGACCGCTGACAGCTACGCACGAGCCGTACATGCATTGCACATGCGCGGATGAGGCTGAACACCTAAATAATTCTTTAATCCAGTACAATTTTTTTTTACTAATTCATCGCCATAAACACTAAACTGTCATGTGACATGAAGGCAGGGGCTAATAGGTTATTGCCATAGAAACTGAAAAGTCTTAACGGTTTCTAAGGAGCGAATAAAATGCCAGATCTGCCAAGATCAACGTGATGAAGAGCCTAATAAATGTTTTATTTTAGCCGAACAGCGCATGTACGGTCCACATTCAGAGCGGGCCTACTTAATCCATAATTCTGGACCCGCATATCCCCCAAGTGTCCCTGTTTTTGCAAACCAGTCCCCGGTTTCCCGGGCTGACCGTAGCGTAGGTAGGTGACCGGTAATGGCGCCCGTTATCCGTCACAGAGACGACGTGGTAAATACAGACAAGACGTGGAGACCAAGCGAGAGCGTCCCGTACGCCGTGCGGCTCTCCTCAAATGACCCCGAGTTCTTGTTTCCCTCTGCGGGATCCCACAGGCATCATTTATCTTACAAATACGCGGATCCTTGTATACGAGGGGAGATCGCACGTTTATTTATATCATTATTATATTATATTATTTATGTTATATTCTTTAATTTCCAGGGTTGAAAAAAAACAAACACTTACCTTTTGGAGAAGCTGCAGCACACTTTTTCGATCAGTGTCGTGAAAGTAGGCAGTGGGAGTGCTTTCTATGTACATGTGTTGGAGGTCTTGTTAGACCACCTAAAACTCTTGCCAGAATATATCTCTTGCAAGCCAAGGAGCTACGGGGCATAGAGGGGATTCGAATGCAGGTACGAGGTCGGTCCGGGGGGGGCTACATTATCAAAACCAGAATCTTCCAAGGACGTTATAGTACGTCCTGTGGTTTTCGCACCGGTGGGGACGTTTCCCTGCTGACCGATCCAATGTAAGAGTGCTTGAGACAAGCGCCGATTACATCAAAGTAACAAAAAATGCCTGAACGGACCCGAGCTGACACTGCTGGAAAAAAACATTCCAAGTAAAAAGCTTCCCAGAGGGTCTTTCCAGACCCTCTTGAGACCTCAGATGACTACATGTACTGAGATCAGCAGTGGGCATCAAAGAAAGATAGACTCCAGTGATGTCAAAATGACATCACAAGGGGTATCATGTAGTTTCAAGAGAGATCCCTGCAAAAATATTTAATAATAATAATAAAAAATGTAAAAAAAATTTTTACAAAAAAAAAAAAAAAGCTCTGGTAACGAATGGGTTAAGTTGCTGATTGCCAAATCGTCTCTTTAAAGGGGCAGTGTCTCTGAGGGTGGGATACGGTGGGTTACGTGCGTTCTTTAACATGTATCGGAATTCCGGATGCCATCCATCTCGTGCTCGCTGAGGCCTGCCGTTCACATGCTCTTGACGTGTAATAACTAATGGCGTGTTGGCTGCCCAGCAGACCAGGAGACATGAATGAGACGGGTTCCGAGCGGCTGCAACGAGCACCGTGATTAATATATGGCGCATGTATGCCATACCATGCTTCCCAACTGCCTCCGATTTCCAGGCACAGTCCCTGCTATGCCCGGTAGCTGCCCCACTATCACAGGCAGTGGGGATCAAGGGCCGGTTGGGGGGAGATCCTCTGAACGGCGCATGCACGGAGCCGTAAAGATCAATGGAGGTCTGAGCTGTTGCAACACCGACCTCCCCTGCAGCTCCCGCGTCGCATGTTAACGGTTTACGGTCCCAATAAACATGACTCGGGTTCTGTTGGAAACTCTGTACACGTTATTGTGACTCTTAGGGGTGCAGAACACGTCAGAAACATGCGGAGCTCCTAGAACCGAGGGGCAACGGAGGTAGGAAGGGGGGGGTGCAGATTTACTCCCCAAAGGGCAGTCTGGCTCCTGAAGAGGGACTGCCCCTCCTAAAGAGTCTCGTGCGGAGGTATGACACACATATATTTATTATGGTGAAACTTCCGTGGTCTGGCTACCTGGCGTGTGCAGCCGGCTAATGTGCCCGTGGCACGGATGGGTGGCACTAAACCCGGCTGCTGGGGGAGAACGTGTTGGAAGGGCTCCGTAATGCCAATGCCCCTCCCCCCACTGCGTCTTTAATAGTTCTCTATGTTCCCGACTCAGCTCGCGTTAATATTTGCCGGCACCGATTGCGAGCTTTTGTGCCAAAGCCCTCTGCGGTGACGCCATCTCTCTCTCTCGGCGCTTCCGAGCTGTTTGTTTGCTCTCGTTAAAAGACTGAGGTTTCCGTAATTATACCCAGATCTCCCGAGTGTAAACGAAATCTTTGCGTTTGCAGAGAGCCTGAGGGCCGCGCGTCCCACAGAGAGGATCGGGTGCCTGCGCGGTGACGGAGCAGCCATAATCTGCGAATAAACAGAGCGGGCAGACAGAGCGGGGCGGGCGAAGCCTGCGGGTCCCGGCTCCTGCGTCGGGGTTAACTGTTCCGGGCATCAGAACCCCCACGAGGAATTCACTTTGTTTATTAATTACTTTTTGCCAAATAGAGTCTATGGCGGTATTTAAAGAATAATAATGACCCCCTCCCAAAAAATCCCAAACTGGGACTGTACCCCTGAATCTGGGACACTTGTCAGGCATGACGTTACGACTTTCCGTGCCAATATAGTTTGGATCCATATCTACGCCCCCCCCCCCCGATATCTCATGCATCCCCTGCAGAATATAACAGGGGGAGAGGGCAAATGCATATGGGGGCAAATTATAAATACTCCTTCTGCAATCAGAAAGAAAGCCTTACCCTGTAAGCTGTATTAAACAATGTGTTTTAGACAAATAATAACTTTTATTTGGTTTTCTGCAGAAAGGACTATATTCGCATAAAATGGGTAAAATGTTACAAATTGAAAAAGTGACACCTTTTTAAAAAAAAAAACAAACTAATCCTGTAATTCTACATGTTACAAATCCGCACGCTGAATAAACCCTTATCCCAGGGTACGGAGATCCCATAATCTACACATACGGCATATGGCCCGGGAGCAGCCGACTTTACTTCCTGTTCTCCCCCACCTCCAAGTTGCTGATTGTTGCTGATTGGTTCAGGCCGCCTTTGCATAGACGACAAGAGAACGGAGAGAACCTCGTCGGGGGGAACGGATCGTTACAGTCGTGTTACATTGTTAATTGCATTAATTGCCCAAGAAGGGGCTATAGTTGGAATACGTTAATTATGATTAAAAGCAGCGATGGCGGTGACGGACCCCCCCCCTTCGTATAAAAGGCTCTGTTACATTTACGTTGAGTTGCGAAGAGATACAGACATCGACGCCGCCTCTGATCCATTAGCCGGGATTTTAAAGGAACACGTCGTCTTTATTGTTCGATTGACATTACATCCGTCTGCGCCGGCAGATTACTCACTGTGTGGGCTCGCTGTCTGCGCCGAGTCAATAGATGCAATTTTCATATATGTCTGATGCATGGAAAAGAGGAAGAATGAAGCCGACGGAATGAACACATCATTCACAACTATCAGGATTTCTGCAGTCAATGGATTGAGAGCTTTCCGTCATTATCCACCTTTATGGATCGATGCGCCGTTAAGGCGACAGTACTATAAAAACAGGGTTTTTTTCTCCATTTAAATGTTATATTACATCCCCCCCTTCATGTCGAGTCCCCCCCTTTACATTAAAGGGGGGC
>VKOC01000350.1:14520-40107 GCA_009364415.1 Spea multiplicata
CCCCCCCCCCCCGCGATGCTCAGATATCATCAGAGGACCTTCGCAAACATTTTACACGGACGCAAATCCCACCGCTGACACCAACAGGAAAGACTTCCTTATCAGACGTGGACGAAAAAAACTTCCCTCATCAAACAGGCCTCTCAAGAGAGCAAATATTTAAACATCACATGTACTCGGCGCTGCGAGATAAGGGGGTTATTCTTAAAAGCGTTTACAATCCAGCGCAGGAAAGCCTTACGCCGCGCACGGCCCCCCCGGGACGAATAGTTTTCCTATAGACGAAATCATAAACACCTTTTTTATATATAAATATATGTTTCAGGACAAGTTAAGCTGCTCTTCGAAACCGTGGATTACATATATTTGCAGTAAAAAAAAAAATAAAAAAAATAAATAAACATATTCCCCCCCCCCCGCCATTAATTCCAAACCAAATAGTGCATGTCGGTGACAGAACACAATATATATCAGGGAAGGCATACGTAAGATCCATAATCATGTTAAAAAAGAGCAATTTTAGGTGGAAAATAAATTGCGTGTATTTCGTCGGCAAAGCAGGGCTATGGCTCACATCACAGCGCGGATGAGGAATAGTGAAAAATTAAAACAACAGTATAAAAATAAAATTATTGGGAGCCTAGTGAGGTCACA
This sequence comes from Spea multiplicata, assembly GCA_009364415.1. Taxonomy (NCBI): domain Eukaryota; kingdom Metazoa; phylum Chordata; class Amphibia; order Anura; family Pelobatidae; genus Spea; species Spea multiplicata. The sequence continues at coordinate 15,175 of VKOC01000350.1, forward strand.
ATGACATCACAGGCATAAAAAAAAAATTGCAGATAGCTGGCTTGGCTCAGGGTGTCTGCACCTTGAACTAGAATGACCGCGGCCGCCATTTTTTTTTCAGGAGATGATATGTTTGTATAGACTGCTGAAGAGCTTATAATATTATTATTTCTTTTATATGGCACCATCATAGTCCGTAGCGCTGTACAACGGGTATAAACATCCCACACGCTACAGGGCATCGCTTCACACGTGCAGGTCAGCGACATGGCAAAATGGCTAAAGTGGTCACCCTTGTCAAGTGCCTGTCCTACTATTTGACTTTAATAATTCAACGCTCTTTGCTCAGTGATGCAATCGTTATAATTTTACACGTTAGTTAAATACAGCCTGTATGATGTCATACACCGGTCCGTAACCCCTAGGCCTACTGCTTGTCAGACCAAATCAGATCTTATCGCCCTTTATTGTTGTAAACAATATGAATAAGAGGAGGCAAGGCATACGACACTTTACAAAACATTTAACCACACTTTTCCCGTAGCAGAACGCCATCCAAACACGCTAATACATACTAACACTAACATTCTACAAGCAGGACACATATCTGTCCCGACCGAGGCCAAGCGAGGGAGACCAAGGCCCAAAAGCCATAACAAGGAGAAACTTAGTACTTTTGGAACAATACAACTTTTTTTGATGGATTTTTCATGATCATTAAGGGCTCACACCTTAAAACATTTTTATTTTTTAAAAATAAATGAATAAAACACCACTGCAAGGTCCTTCAGAACCTTCTTATCTGGTTGGGAACTCTATGGTACAATCACTAAAGACTTTATGGGTAACATCAGCAGAGGAACAAGCTTTCTTCCTGCACGACATGTCCACCTTTCACATTCGCGGGTTTAACGAACATTGGAGTTCCAAGTTTGGACATCAACAGAAAAAAAACCCCATGAACATCAGCATGAAACCAGCTTCTTCCAAACTAAGAACCAAAAAAACCTCCAAAACAAATAAAAAATTCCGCGTTCCAGCCAGAGACAGACGACATATAACACAGCACTTACCACGAAAGGCTTGCTCCTGTTGGCCTCTTCATGCGGCTTCGGAAGTTTGGGTATCTTGGGCTCGGCCCCCGTCGGCGTGCTCGGGGCGGTCCTAGACACCTCCGCGGCTCCGAGAAGATGAGCATCGCCAGGGCTAAGGGTAGACGGTTTGGAGGCATCCTCTGATAACGGACCCACGACGACTGGGTACGGTTTCACCGGAATCTTAGCAGGATCAGAGGCGTGCGTTAAATGGACAACCGGGTGTCCGGGGGGGACCTTACATTCCGCCGGCGAGATGGGAATGAAAGTGGCCGGCTCGCTTGTATGCCTCACGTGCTTGGTGGTTACTCGAGGCTTCCCGTGCTGCTCGGCGCACTCGCTGCTTTCCTTTTTGCTTTCGTGGCTACCCGCTCTAAAGGTGCGCTTTCTGAAGCTGCGTCTAACCATCCTCGGGGACAAGACCTCGGCGAGTTTTGGGTCAAAGCTGAAACTTTGGTTCACTTCCACGCCGTTCTCATCTTCTCCGACGGGCAGCGCATCCTCCGACCTGGAACGGAGTTTCTCGACGTCCTCATCCATTTCCTCCAGCTCGCCCAGTTCATCCCTTTGCTCGGATAATATAGGCTCGCTGCTTGACGACAATATCGGCTGCTCTAGTTCTTTGACGGGCTCGCCCGAGTCCTCCAAACCGGCGGGAGACAGCTCTCCGCGGCGACTCGGGTCACTGAATGACTTCTTCTTTATGGTCTTACCATTGCCTTTCTCGTCGATCACCTTATCAAGGGCTCCTGGTTGACTAACGATATTCTGGATGACAGTGTTGTAGTCTTTCACGCCGTCGCTGCTGAGAGAAAGGACGCTGGCCGCGCTACCGGTGTTTTCACAGAAAGCCATGGCCGACGACTCAGAAACGCCGGGCTTGGAATTTAACGATCCTAGAAGGTTGCTATCGACGGAAAAACTCGGGGGGTCTTCGGTAATGGAATATCTCCTATGGGGCATTGGGTCACTTAGCGATCTGAAACTTTCGCTTCCAGACTCCCCATTGCTCCCGCTGCTAGAGTCGGTGCCATTGTTGGTAAGAGAAGGGAACTTCCTTCTCCGTCGGGTAGTCCCCGGTGTCGGTGGAGCATCAAGCGGTCCTTGAGAAGCAGCTTTATTGGGAGTCCCCTTATAACATGTGTCGCTTTCTAAACCGTCTGTAAAAGCAGCTGGAACTCTTTGGAGATCTCCGTTCCTTGCGTGGAACTGTTCTCCTTCAGACTGGACAATGCCCGCCGACTTCCATACTTTGAGCGTTTGACTTATGTCTCGATATAAATGAACGCTGGGTGAGGTCTCTACTTCGGTAACGATCCCTTCGTCAGTCATGCTAGAATCATGTCCAGTTAACTCTGCCGGTTTCCTACAGGACATCTCTTCTTTGGATTCCGATTTCCTCGCCGGCGTGTGCCCGCCGGCCTCCGCCATTTGCCTATTGGCGTTGGTTTGCGCTTCCTCACATTTGAAATGGTCGCTGACTTCCTGGTCGAAGCTGTAGTCGTCCTGAGAGCCGATCCGACTTATTTTTTCAAAGACTTGCCTCGCTTCTTGAATGTACTGGTCTTGCGTCAGGTCAACGGCTGCGTTTCCGTCTCTCCTCTCTCTACCGTCGCCTTCCTCCTTCTCGGACAGCAGGACGTCGCTATTCGCAGCGCTGGCCAGCATGAGTTCCGAGGAGCTTTGCTTCATGGAGCCGTGCCGAGCAACCCGCTTGGACCCAGATTTATCAGAATATGTAAAGGATTTGGTGCGACGTAGGGTCGCGGTAAGGTCCTTTAAGGTCGGGCGGCTGCCTTGCTGCGAGCGGCACGAGGGGAGCGTAGATTTACCTCTTACGGGTGAGCTTGGTTGCCCTTCGGTGATCTGGTGGGCTTCGTGCGCGTAGGCCGCTCCTTCCTTCTCGCCAACGCTTCGTCCGCGCTTCCTTATTTTTAAGTCTTCGAGGTCAGACTTCAAAAAGCTAAGCAGACTGAGAGTTTCTGATGCTACATCGGGGTAGGACATAGACATCTCTTCATTCGTACTTTCGTTTTCTTGAGAGAAACCAGAACCTTCACCAACGCATTCATTCTTCACCTTTGCGAAGCTGGCCGCCCTGGGACGTACCGGTTGCCTTAACGCGCCGTCGCTCTGCCCGAAGCTCGGCGATCTCTGCGTACCGACGCTTCCCGGGAGGCCTCGGCTTTGCCCGGCATAGAAGAAGTGTTCGTCTTCTTTAAGGGTCTCGGTGCTAGAGTACCTGCTGCTGCTTCTGGAACCGCCGGGGCTTGGCAGGAAGGGCGGAATGTTCACTTTGGATACTCGGGACACAAGTGGAATCGGCAACCCCGTAGCGAAGGGGCCCGCGTTTGATGGCGCCACCACCTCGGACGCGCACCTGGAGCGCGGTTTATGCAAAATCTCGGAATAAGTATTACTCGGGCTAAACGCGGACGTGTGCTGTTTGGATTCGGCAGCAGGCGGGTGCGCGTTAGATAGCGAAGGGGTGCTGCATAAGCCTGGCCCTTTCGGGGTGTTACTGTTTTGTGGTTGCATTTCAGAGTAGCTCAGATCATGACCTAATCGACGGGCAACCTCCGACTCGACCACCGAGTGTCCATCGCCACCGTCGGACTCGGTCTTGCCCGAGACAACAACATCTTTCTTCTTTTTCCTAAAGGAGCGCTTCCTGAGGTTTTCCCTGAGGGTCAGGAGGTCGTTTTCCTCCTCACTTCCGGAGGATATTTCCCGGGACGTGACCTTCGGGGCATTTTTGTTTGCGGCGGCGTTAGGCAACTGCGAACCTCGGCAGACCAGGTCTCCCCCGCCGGAACCGTCTCTGACACTGGAAGGGGCAGTCTGTGGTTTGCCGGAGCTATGCAAGGAATGTAAACTATCCGAAGGCTGCTTCGCCTCTTGTTTAGGAGGGCCAGAGGAAAGAGCGTGCGCCCTCCAACCAAACGGTGCACAGGTTCTCGGGGGTGGGGGTGGAGGCTGGGACTTGGGGATAACGTTTGCCCTCTTCTCTCTCGTATCCATGCCCGCGGGATCGTCGAAGTCTGCCTTGCAAGACAAACTTTCCGATTTCAAAGACGGACTTTTATACGGGTGGGCAGCCCCGGGGGAAGGGTCTCTGGCAAAAGGCGGAACGCTTTTAAGAAGCTTGCTTTCTACTTGGTGATGCCCATCTCTGGAGTGATTTGCTGCCTGGACCGACGACGGACCGGTCTCTTCCGAGTCTGCCCGGGCGGGCTGCGTCCTTTCTCCAAACAGTTTCCTCATTTCAGTAACGCTAGGCCAGTTTGCCCCCTCTACCACCAACTCCCGGCTGTCTGGCTGGTGCAGCAAGTCGAAGTAAGAGTTGACGGTGGCTTCGTCTAATGAAGTCCCTGAGCTCTCGGCTCCCGTCGGGTTGACAGCCGTATGCAATTCATCAGACTTACCCGGACACACCAAGGATTGCCCATCGCACTCGGCGCCGACAGCTTCTTGCCTGACGAGGTTGCCCCACGACGGCACATCAGGGGCGGCGCTTTCCACAGACACGGCTTGGCACCCCCTTCTCAGCTGATCCACGCGCCGTAAACTTTCATCGTCGCTTTGCGCCCCGTCGTCGCCGGTTTGAGACGAGAAGCGTTGAGAGAGCTGGCGGACCGAAGGACAGGGGATATTCCGGTCTTTGCCGGCTGCGGAGATTTTGGATATTTTCCTAGACAAGCTGAGGGATCTGGCAGGAGCTCGGCTTGCTTTCTGACATGTGGATTGGGTGACATCTCCTTCCACGGGCAGCTTGGTGCCTCCCTCTCCACTAAAGGATTTCGCATTCCAATTTTCCAGTCTCTTAACAGAAACGCTCCGGTAGATCCTGATCTTCCTTTCCGGAACCCCTTCAGCCATTGTTAAAAATTAAACAAAAAGAAAAGAAAAAAAAAAAAAAAAAAAAAAAAAAGTCACTGCAATCCCTCTGTCCGGTATGTAAAAAATAAAAAAATTAAGAATAAATAAGATGAAGTGCCGGGTTCAAATAGATCCGAAAGCGATCGTACAAGATGATTCTTTTTAACACTCCGTTTGCCATTTAGGTTTTAAAAAGACCCGTTTCGGTATCATAAAAAAAAAAAAAAGTCTTTTGAGGAGTTATCTGTAGTGCACAGTTCTCCCCAGGGTTCCATCATAGAACCACGTAACCGCACAGGAAGTTAAGTTTAATTGCCGCGTTCCTTCACTTAACGGGAGTCACCTCACCCCAAACTTCTCAGACATGGCCATTTCCAGCTGCTCACTCGAAAAATCAACAATTCTCTTTTGAATATACTCCGGGAATGTTCCGGGTTCATCGCGGAGGAAGATAGAATTTCCCAAAATGGTCTCGGTTTGAAACTACGATTCCTTTTTTTTTTTTTTTTCTGTTCTGTTCTCCCTCTTTTCACATGGGAGACATCGGCTTCTGTGAGTAATGCTTTAGTTAAGAGGGGCGAGGTTTGGGAACATTTCTTGCCTCTAATTTGTCCCTAAAAAAAAAAAAATAAATAAAATAAAATAAAAAACAAAGGAAAATCCAGTTCCATTAACACGGCACAAACATCCCACCAGCCCCCCACACCTACACTGCGTTACCGAACGCTGTTCAAATCTGTGTTTTCTTATGATTTTTTTTTTTTTTGTCGTTGCCAAAAAGCAATGAGAAAAGACGACAATTTTCACGATCTATAGATTTTCCCATATATTATAAAAATAATGTGCGGAGCGTGACTTGGAGCATTGCCTCCCCCTAGTGGGCAGGCGCTGTATTGCAGCCATCCCTTTACAAACTGGTCAAAGCCCATTTAGAAATCCAAAATTGCCCCAACTGGTATGGACTACAACTCCCATTACACATTACATATTTACCGACAATACCCCCCAAGTTATTTTTACTTAAAATAATTGATTTTTGGTTGCAGAAAAAACAACCTTTTTTTTTACGGTTGAGTTCGTACTGTATATAATATTTATATTGTTATTAATAATTTTGCCAGAGAATGGCCAAAAAAAATTTAAAAATATACTGGTTTGGGAAAAAAAACAAAAAATGCTTTTTTTTTTTCCTACCCAAAATGATTCCTTTAAACAAATGAAACAGAAGTGCTCTGGCTGTTAACCGTAACATTCTGTGTCCGTAGCCTCGCTCACTCTTAATCAACAATAATCAGGATTAGAAGGTACGTGAACATTTTTTCTCCTGCGTTGTAATGGGATTAACCCTTTCAGCGCCAAAAAAGGGGGGGGGCTCACCTGGGCCTCGTAGTAACTGCCCTGGCCGTGGCAGGTAATCCAGATCTTGTAGCCCGATTCTGATTTTCTTGCATATTGGGTTTTATTATTTGCAAGAAAAAAAAGTTACCGTTTTTCACCAGGATCCAACAAAATTTAGATTGCATGCTCCCCGCGCAAGAAAATCAAAGCGTCAGCAACCATAATTATTTAAAGAGAAGCTAACTCTGTACTAAGTATTTACAAAAAAATGTTGCGATCCGGGACCTCTCTACAACTGTAGGAAAGCAACTCCTATCACCCCAAGCCAACCAGATGCGCAGGCGGCAGCCAGAAAGGTTAGGTTTTACGCCGCACGACAACCAATGAGCGCATGGATTGTCAGCTGTCAAGACCCATTGGGTTCCGGATACCGATACATTACATAAGCGTCATAGACGTTTAACGTGCCAGGAAAAGGCAGGAATAGCTCCCAGCATGCCCAGCCATCCGCTAGCGGCAAAATATAGCACGTGGCTGGCCGGGCATGATGGGAGTTGCAGTCGCACGCGTCTGGAACGCCTTTGCCGGATTTAAAAAACCTCTTTTCTGATTGTTAAGCGACGTGGAATCCCAGTTCATTTTTTTCTGGTCCCTGTGCGGAATGATTGCCCGGCGCACAGATGGTTAAATTCTGCATTAACCCTTTGTATGTCTCAGAACTAGATTAGGTCTTTAACTGGGGGAGGGCATGAGAGGGGTATATTGAATACAAAGGCCGTTTAGCCTAATCTATGGCAGCGAATGGGTTAAATATGACAGATATAATAAAGTTAAAATTTGCTGCATGCCATGATTCTGATTATTTCACTGCCCCCCCCCCCTAAAGAACCTGGGAATGGAGGGGGGGGCACCTCCTTCATTTGCATACAAGGGTAACAAAAACAGAAGGTGGCGAAACAAGTTTCTAAAAAAACTTCAAAAGTCATAGAAATCCAAATGAACGCAGAATTTTTAGGGATTGAACGTAAATCCCATCCGCCGACCCCCCACACCCTGTTTTTCCCCCCCCAAATAAACTTTTAACAGATGGAAAAACCACCCCACCCCCCCTTCCCACTGTAAACTCGAAAAAAATCCAACCGGGGGGGGGAATAAAAACCTATTAAAAAATTTAATAATAAAAATAAACCCGCATGCAACTTTAATCCTATTCTTTACTGAAACAAATCTGCCCCCCCCCCATAATTGTTTTTTTTTTTTAATGAGAATAGCAGCTTCTATTAACCCCTTCACTGCCAGAGCAAGGAGAGAGAGGGGGACACCACATGGCAGAAAAGGGGTTAATGCGGAGCTCCTTCTTTCGCTACAAAGTATCCATTGTTACCGTATTTACCAACACAAAGAGCGCCGCCACTCACCCTTCAAACTCTCCGCTGCAGTCTGCCCTCCGCGGGACTCTGCCGAGCGCTGGAATTCGGGCGCTCCATTCCCCGGAGACAGAGAGGGGGGGGAGAGCCCGGCCGCCACAACTCGCCACGGAGCCCCCCCAGCGGCCCCCAAGACCCCCCGAATGAGGTGAGAGCGGCGCCCCTGCGATACAAAGTAACCCACAATCCCTCTGTGCCCCCGGAGCGCGCTCGGGTTCCAGAGACTCCCCCCCCCGCCTGGGATACAGGAAGTGCCCCCTCCTCCCCTATTTGTGTACTCACTTGGAATGTGCCAGACCCTTTCTCCTACACGGCACGGCGGAGCAGGTTTAACCCTTTGTTGGGAGTGAGGGAGTGAGTGTGAGTGAGTGAGTGTGAGTGAGTGAGTGTGAGTGAGTGAGTGTGAGGGAGTGAGTGTGAGTCCAGGCTTCATGGAGTACAGTTACAAAAAAAACCAAACAACTTTCTGAGACAGAGATTTCATGAAAGAAGCTAAAAACAGAACATGCATTTTTTTTATTAAAAGTAGAAAAAAAACCCCAAAGCCTCGCGTCGCCGAGTGTAGATAACTTATATAGCGGCGACATATTCCGCGGCGCTGTACAATGGCTAAACAGAACAGTCAAGGGGTGGGGGGGGGCAATGCTCAAAAAAAGAGCTTTTTAGTCCCTTTCAAAGCCGGTGTTGAAAGAGTTAATCGCGGTGGCACAGAATATGGAATATATATACATATAATAAACAATTATTTAAATAATACCCCCCTGCCCCTTAAGGTGGCAAAAAAAAAAAGCCAAAAACTCGATGAGAAGGGAAAACGTTTAAATTCAGAGATTTGCCGAGGAACGATGAAACCGGCTGTTTTTGTTTTTTGGGAATTTTTGGGTGAATAACGTTTTTCGGACTTCAGAGTTGCAGCAAATGGCACGCCAGTCAAACCCTTCGGTCGGCATTTCGTTAATGCGGTATCGTTATAGCGCCATCATATTCCGCAGCGCTGTACAGCGGGCAGAAGGGACGCAGCGAGGGGGGCATCGTCTAAAGAGCTGACAATCTAGACGGTGGTTTGGATATCTGGGCATCAGGGAGCAGAGGTGTTTTTTGAGCGCGGAGTCGCGCATGTCTGAGCCCCGCTACGCCTGCGCCGCTGCCTGTCACTCGTTATTATTAATGTAACTGATGCATAACACAAAAATGATTTATTTCGTTATGATTCGGGGGTCTGGCCACTCGTGCGTTAATTAAACATTTTAGCAGATTTATGTCGCAATCACCATCTTTAGACGCAGGGGCTCCGGCAGCTGGATCCCGTAAAGCTCCGCCGTCCGAGGGGCCGCCGTGCACACGCAATGCCAAACTAAGTCAAGCGCCACGAAGGACCACGACAAAGGGGCAACACCATTCCCCGATGTGCCCCTCTCTCCTCCCCAATGCCCCCTTTCCCTCCCCTGATGCCCCCTCTTTTCTAGGAGGTCAGAATGTTTGCTGGGTATGAGGGGATCGCAGGGTTCTACGGCCCTAAAAGCCCCGATAATGTGTATAGTGATGAATAATAATAATAATCTGAACCACGTAATCTTAAAATGTTTGACTGTAAGCTCTGTGGGTCAGGGTCCTCCTATTGTATGATCGCACTTATGGCGCCTCTCCTTATCTATTAATAAACCTGCGCGCCTCCCTGCCCTGAACCCCATCTCTGCTTGGCTTCTTGTAGCTTTTTAAACGTCCCACAGAGGTAAGGCTGCCGTATTTTATTTCTGCAGCGCTGCCCCCTGCTGTGCACGAGATGTATCAACCCACAGAAGATAATCAATTACTCACTTATGGCAGTCCCGCCAAATTCAGGACTGTTGGCGGCTACGATTGCAGCATGCGCTCTCTTTTGCGGCCGCAGAGGCTGATGAACTGCTTTTCAACCAGATAATCGGGTGACGCAACACCGTAAAGTTATCGCTTTCACATCCATAACAGATCGGTTCCAATACAAATGCACAACCTTTGATTCTACCGCGTTAAATTTTCTTTGATTTATAGGCTATATTTTTTTTTTTTCTCCCAAATCAAAATTTCTGTTTTTATATTTTTTTAAAAAAAATCTTAATTTCTTAAATAAATTCTCCAACATTCCAAAGGTAGAATTATTGACTTAAGACGCTGCCTATCCCATTTTTTCCCATTTTTTTTATAATAATAATAATAAAAAAATGTTTTCTTCTGTCCTTAATTGTTTTTGTTAAAATCAGACTTGGCTGCTTTGTAGCCGAATAAGTAAAATGTTTATTTGCGGCCAATACTAGCCGGATCGCAGTGAATGTGGGTGAGTCCTGGCTGTCTGAACAGGGAACAGCACGGCTACCCCCACGTTACGAGGGGGTGTTTTCACAAACAGCAGAGGGGGCCATTAGCATACGCGCCGGCTGCTTAATTAATTAATTAATTAATGAGCAACCAAATTATTTAAAAAAAACAAAAAAAAATAATCGGGTTTAATCTTTTAACAGTAATTTGTCCTGGGACGAGGGGGGGTAACTAACGTCCAATGATGTATTCTAGCCCACGCCGACTAGGCCTAGAGCAGGAGGGGGCAAATAGCCTTCTGGGGTGACCTGCTCCCCACTTTCTGTGCCACGGCTTATAAATGAGACCTCTACTCTCCCCCATCCTACCAATTGTTACCATCGGGCTTCCGTAGCAAAGATGGCTGCCATGAAGGGGGCAGATGTGGGTTTATACCCGGGGGCATCCCGGAGCCCACCCTTCATAGAACGAGGGTGGTCGGTACGCTGACGTCAGTGAGCGGTCCCACTGCATGTATTTGGATGGGGAAGTGGGCGGGGAGTGGGGCAGAGTTTCTCAGTGGCGACCCGTAGTCCCCGAGAAGCGGCACTTTACCCAGAGTCTCCGAATTTGACACGGCGAGAGTTCCCGCATATGTAAATTGACATAAGCTTTTGAGACCTCAGAGGTCTCGTCTTCAGTTTTTATCAGTATATGTGGACATAGTGATAATTTCCACCATCAACAGTGATGGCCCAAATGTCTCTGAAGTCTCAGGACTCTCTGTAGGTGGCCATGTATGTGTAAGTGTGTGTATGAGTGCATGGAGGAACAATGCTGACGCTGCCGTGTCCTGGAGACCCCATTGTCTGCCGGGTCATCACAATGCGGCTCAGCACAAAAGAAAAGCAGAGTCCGCGGTCAGTCGCCCGGAGCCGAAATCGTGTTTCCCCTTTAAATGGACTCTTTGCAGGAGTCCGCGCATGTCAATGATTTCTCAGACCTTCCGAGAGAGAGCAGGCAGCTGAACGGACGTCTTAACATTTAATGTAACGCTCCACAAATCTCCGGTATCATTCATATAAATACCCCGTGTAAAGCTGCTGTTCCATCTACTCTGCTGAATTTTACACTTTTTTATTTTAACTAAACGCAGCCTTCACTGGCGAATCCTCGAACCTTTGGCACAAATATTTGTTTCATCATGAAAAAAGTTAGTTTTGTTTATAATTTTTTAATGGACGCTGAATTGTCATGTGACGCAAAAGCAGGGACTGTTGCCGTAGAGACAGAAAAAGGCTTCCTGCGTTGTTCTTTAGGCATTTTTTATGTTTTTTTTTTCTTTTAATGGCCAATAAAGCGATCTGTAGCTGGGCTGCAATGGCTAGACCCTTAACCATTATCCTCGGGACTCTGGGTCATGTTCAGTCTCCGGGAGGGCAGGGGGGTATTTGGGCCTAGCTTTGCACCTATGTGTGGCAAAGATGCGCAGTGGCACCAACTAGGCCTGCGAGAGAATCAGTTGCCCTCTTGGGGCGATCATCATACCTGGAAACTTCTGAAATCAGGCTACCCAGACGCGGCCAGGACTGCACACTGACTTCGGGGGAATTCCCGCTGACATGGGGGGGCGTTCCTGCTGATGTCAGGGGGGCGGCGGGAAACGCCCCCATTTTAAGGGAAAATGGGCGGGAAGCGGGGCGTGTCAAGACCCCGCGACCGGGAGGAGCAGCGCTCACCCGGCAATCTCCGGGCCAAACCCGGAGAGCTCCCAGGCACGGCGATCAGACTCCCTATAGCACAACTGCCCCATTGGACGGTTAAAAGGAAGATCACCGATCTCCCCGTCCGGCCCACTAACACTATAGAGAACTGTGTTGGGTCGGCACAGCCTCCATTGTTCATCTCCACCTGCACGCCCTTAAAAGATAGAGCGCCGTGATCATTCCTGGGATCGCTGCTCCTCCGGTTCTCCGGTTCCCGCAAGGGAAGGCTCCGGGTAGCCGGAGCCGAGAAGTTCTCAGGTATGGCCATGATATGATGTCATATCCTGTCGCCCAGCAGGATGGTGACGCAGAGAGGGGGGCTGGTGCTATATACGACACTGGGCAGGCCCCTCCTCTAACCACAGACACCCCCCCTTCCTGCACCATATAAGAAGCAGGAGATAAGAACCTCGAGACGGCCAACCGCAAGGAGTCCCAAGGTATGAGACCTGATAATTGATCATTTCTATGCACTATGGGATGTGGGTTATCCTCTGAAAGAACTGGCAAAAGATGTCGGGGGTCTGCGTCTCATAACAATATGTTTTTGTACAGTTGCGGAATTTTATGAACAATTTTATGAGCACAGGAACCGAGACAAATAACTCAAGAAATGGCAGGAGGCCTGAAAACCTGCAACAATAAAATCTATAAAGAAGGGTGACATATAGACAGCCCGTGATAAACACGAAGCCGAGACGGAACACGGACGGTTCGGACGACACATTCCGATTATGGCTACGACGTATTACTCAAGTCTTACGATTTTCCGGGAATTCACGTTTTTTAGGGGACTTTCTACACCGGAACCTTCGGAATGTTCAAATTTCCAGTAAAAAAAAAAAAAAAAAAGATTTCCCCCAAAGCGTCTGCCTTTCATAATCGTATTGTAAAAGAGATGACATTGTCCGCTTTAGAACGCGGCAGGCTGAATAACCCGCTTGTTAATCTCTAGGTCGCAAACATATTAGGCCATAAAGTCATAAAGTGTTCTGGATTGTTTTCACAAAAAAAAAGTTTTAATGCTGTTTTTTTTTTAATGTAGTAACCAATTTTCCTGGGACATTTGGTTTATCCAAAACAGAAGACGCAAAAACAAGAGACGCAGGCTTTAGTAAGATCGTAAGCTCCTGGGCCGAGTCTCTGCGCCTGATGTATCGGTTTGTCTCAGTCGGTCGATTCTCTTCTCGTCAGACCCCTTGAATTTATGGATTGTATTAAGCGCTGCGTAAACTGTTGGCGCTCTATAAAAAAAAAGATAATAATAATAATATCATTAATAATATATATCCCGTTTCTATCTGAATACGTTGCAAACGGTACGTAAATATTACACTTTTTTGTTCATTTAATGCTGAGTGCCATAGGCTGCGGCCCATTTTTGTACATATATCACCTTTTTCTCATAAATTCTTGAGTTTATTCACTAATAAAGTCTTAGCCCTTACGGCAGGGGTGACCTTCGCCTCTCGGAGGACCCCCAGCATCAGCACCAACAAGCCCCCCCCCCCCGGACGCAGCACACTAAGTCTGAGCAACGGGGTGCGACGTCATACTGTGTATATATACATGTGTTGGTATGTTAGTGTGTAAGTATGTTAGTAGGTGTGTTAGTGTGTGTAAGTGTTACTCTGTGTATAGTATGTTAGTATCATGGGCAGGGGAGCAAAAAGGGGAGCAAAAGGATGTCTGATAGGTGTGATGGGAGTGAGTTATGCTAGATTTGATAGGAGTGATGTGCGACATGTAAGGGGGTGAGGTGGTATGTGTGATAGGTGTGAGGTGTAATGTGTATAGGAGTGATAGATGTGAAGGAGTGGTAGATGTGAGGGAGAGAGTTGTGATAGGTGTGAGGGAGTGAGTTGTGATGTGTGATAGGTGTGAGGGAATGAGTTGTGATGTGGGATAGGTGTGGGGGGAATGAGTTGTGATGTGGGATAGGTGTGGGGGGAATGAGTTGTGATGGGTGATAGGTGTGAGGGAATGAGTTGTGATGTGTGATAGGTGTGAGGGAGTGCGTTGTGTGATAGGTGTGATGAAGTGAGTTGTGATGTGTGATAGGTGTGAGGGAGTGAGATGTTATTTGGGAAGCAGACACTTGTTGAGCAGACATCTTGGTAAGCTGGTGCGACACTCAACTTGGCCTCCATCTTTTATTTGAACCGGATAAAACCTTTAGTAAAACGCTACGCCGTTACTTGCTCCTGTACGGAACCGTTTTCTTTACCGTATACCAGAGGTCGGTTTCTAGGTCTCTTACAGTATAATTAATTTTTCTAATGTTTAGTAAAAACACTCTTCTCTTTCGAAACACTCTTTAACAATCTTCAAGCCAATTCAGATTGGAATAGATGCTGGCGGATCTTCAGATTAGTAGCAGGATCCCTCTCTTACCATAACAGCCTCAGCCTCTGCTTCTCAGAAGAAGTAAAAGTCACCCACCGACTCCGGGACTGATCTAGATGGCCAACCGGATAAAGCAAAGAACCTGGAAATTTGCAAATAACCCAATTTTCCTCAGAAGAATTGGCTCAGAAACCTCTAGCTCCATACATGATACCTGAATCACGGACATGGTCTCCTTATTATTCTTCTTAACCTTCATAAACAATGCGTTTCCTACATTCGTAAGAATCGGCCATGTAAAAATTGCATATGAAATTCGAAATCCTGTGACACACGTTGGACTGCATGGGGCTGACACGCGTGTAACAACGCGTCACGGGACCCGGAGGGACCTGCTGGGGAGGACTATTTTAGCCCCAACCTTTGAAGAGGAGAAGATCATCACAGAGAGGGAGCGGTACCAACCTCTGTAGAAGTCAAGAAGATGTTCCGAAAGACAGATAAGACCCATTCAGTCTATCTAGAAGGTCCTTCTGGTTGATTAAGACTGAGGCATTCCATCTACTCCAGATAGGGACTTCCAGTGATTGGTATAAAGTTTTTGTTTTTTAAGACAGCTTCAAATAAACGGATAAAGCAGATAAGATTATCGCGAACGGCGTGGAATTTACCCGCAATCAATCACGAGTATTCGGCAGGGAGTGTTACTTGTTGGCTAATCGCGTAGATTCCCTTTCTCATCGCGTCTAGAATGCGGCCATTTCTCAGAAATTGGTTTTATGAATCACCAGTTTTGACAGCGAGAGACAAAAAAAAATCCAATTAATGGTAAAGTATAGCATTGTAAGTTGGAAAAAGACTTCAGTCCATCACGTTCTCCAAAAGAAGGCAAACAAAACCCTACTTGGGGCAATTACCAATTATGCCACAACAGGAAAAAAAAATCCTTCTTGATTCCATAGCGGCAATCAGATTACTCTCTGGATTAACTTCCTACAACGGTCCTTTTAGAAGTTGTAGCCCTTTATGTTATTCTTAACCAGAAAATTATCCAGACCTTTCTTAAAAATATCCAGAGTTAGATAATAACATCCCAGGCAGAGAATTCTATATTCTTATCGGTCTTACTGTGAAGAACCCTTTCCTCTGCTGAAGCTGAAATCTCCTTTCCTCTGCTGAAGCTGAAATCTCCTTTCCTCTGCTGATGCTGAAATCTCCTTTCCTCCGCTGAAGCTGAAATCTCCTTTCCTCTGCTGATGCTGAAATCTCCTTTCCTCCGCTGAAGCTGAAATCTCCTTTCCTCTGCTGATGCTGAAATCTCCTTTCCTCCACTGATGCTGAAATCTCCTTTCCTCTGCTGAAGCTGAAATCTCCTTTCCTTGTGTCTTTCGTAGAGACCTGTTGGTGAATAGATCACTAGACCCTGTATGTATTTGTACGATGTGATCAGATCCCTTCTCTTAGACGTTTCTTTTCAAGTGAAAATAAGTTCAGTTTTTCTAGTCTTTCTTCAGAACTAAAATTCTCCATTCCTCTAACGTTGTAGCCGCCTCTGCACTCTCTCCATCTCTATAACATCTTTCTTAAAAACCGGTGCCCAAAACTGCCCGGCATATTCCAGGTGAGGCCATCGCTTTATAGAGAGGTAACATTATATTTTCATCTCGTGATTTAATTCTCCTCTTTATGCCAATATCTGGCATATCTTGCTATGTCTCTGGTCTACAATCACACCCAAGCCCTTCCCATTTTCTGCTTTTCCCAATGCACAGAGTGTAAGTTGCGGGCTTATTTTTGGTACCAAAGTGCATAACCTTACACTTATCCATATTGAATGTCATCTGCCATTTATTTGCCCGGTCCCCCCCGCCGGTGGACAAGCGGCTACGTGACTGGCAATTCTAGTTTTGTCAGACCCTTTGGATCTATGCGTTGTATGTTGTTGCCAACATATAAAAGTAGAAGAAGGAGGAGACGAAGGCGAAGAAGAAGATGATTATTATTTGGTCTTACCAGTTCTCCTGTCCCCCTTGCCTCGTCTCGATTCGCTTCTATACATCTATGTGATACGGGACCTCTTCTTTCTGTATACAAACGTCACTAATTTAGCTCGCGGGGCCACCTACGGGCCCAAGGGCCCCCAAACAAACTCAACTGTTGCCTTTCCTCACCTCTGGAAAACTTTGGTACCAAACAACGGGATGTATCGCGTCTCGGGGCAGATCCGTGTCCATCCGTGGCGCTGAATGGAAATGCGGATTGATTGCGTCACCCTGTGATTTTACCCCCAACCTTCTAATGGAGCCATCGACCGGCTTCCCATTCTTTCCGGAATCAGGTAGAAAATCCCGGAATGAACTCACAAAGACATCTGATATTACGGCCATCATTTTTATTCATTTTTTTTTGTTGACAAATGAAATTCCATCCTAAAACTGCTGTCCGAGATAAAGAAAAATAACGATCAGGATAAGAGGCTTGTGAGGGTCAAACTTGTTAAGCTGAAGCATTTTAATTTTTTGACCGAACAGCGAGAAAAAGTGATTTGTATTAATTTTATGTGAAAGAATGTGACATTCTACGTGTTTTCCTGCCACGACATGCCTTCCAACTCCCACACAATGCTTTAAGATGAACGCGTTATTCATTTTCTTTTGATATATAAACTTATGGGGCAAAAAAAAAAAAAAATAATCAAAAAGCTTATTATGAGATTGAGGCATAATTGGGAAATTTATGCGTACCGAAAAAAAAAAAAGGAATTATAAACGAGCGCCAAAAACATTTCCACGCCTAACAAGCGCTACGGCAAACACTTTCTCCCCGGGGTTCAGATCGGTCATGCAGTTGTAAGAAAAAACTCACTCGTTTAAAGAAAATCTGTCACCACTTCTGCTGGGAGGCTGTTCCATTTATCTACCACCCTCTCGGTAAACTAAAACTTCTTTACTTTCCGTCAAAGCCTCTGACTCTCTAGTTTTATATTGTGACCTGTATTACAAGGTTTGGAGTCTTCAAGCCCCGTCTCTCTTCCTATTTGGACGGTACGAGGGAGTATGGAGCTCTTCTTCTTCATCCATAAAATGTATTGACTTGAACTAAAGACTCCGTGGCCTGTTGAGAATGATTATCCAGGAGTTAGTTTCTGGCCCTAAATGTATAAATTTATGACATATTACATGTGAGGTCACGGAACATAACGTAATTGGTCCTAAATTGGTGGGATTAGAAGATTATTCCGCTGTTCCCTCTCGGAAGAAGCTGCCAGCGTGAGTCATGTTGGATTTATACAATGGGATCTCTCTTTCAGGAAACGAGAAACAAAATGAAATTAATTGCTAACAAGTAATTAACTGCATTTAATTCTCAAATATATATTACCAAGACCTTAAATTCCTCTAAAGATACTCAAGTTTGAGTTGGTTGGACGTTTGTTGCTTATTGACCACTAATAGGCCGGGAGAGAGTCTTCTGCTTCCCTCAACCCCCACCGACATCCTAAAATCCCCATCCCTGATTTACGTTGAACCCTCCATACTGTATCCTTCTCTACCACTTCTGCTGAGAGGCTGTTCTACTGATCAACCATCCTCACTAACGCTGAACATTTTCACAATAAGTGTGTTTGATTACAATCTTCCCAACAGAGGTGGACCGGCTGGTCCCACCATATCAATGGCAGCATGGACTAATATAACGGACCGTTGATTTGGACAATAAAAATGTCTGATCGTTCCATCGGAATAACCAACTCGTTCTTTTGTGACATTAAGGTCCTGAAATCCTATTGGAGCCATAGCTTCCATAATTTTGTCCGGTTTGGGTTTTCTTGATTTTGCCTGGAAAGCCATGTACCGTTATTAGTTTCCACATTTTCTCCTTTGAGATCTTTTAGAATTGATTGAGATACCCGCTAGTGGGCCAACATATCCTCGGAAGACGGTGTGGTGCTGCATTTAAAGTTCTTGCTGGTCATCTCGGAGGTCAGGAGAAGACATCTTTTTGGTCCAGAAAGACACTTTCTGTTGGCCATTAAACAACATCAAAATCTTAAAAACTCTCTCTCCCTCCCTCTCTTTCTCTCTCTCTCTGTTACCTCTCACTTCTCAGGACTCCCCTGGCCATTCTGCCTCTCCCTCCCTCCTCTCCATCTCAGTCCCTCCCATCTCTCCCTCCTCCCTCCTCTCTCCCGCCTCCCTACCTCTCCCCTCCCTTCTCTTCATCCCTCCCTCTCTCTTCCCTGCCTCCCTCCCTCTCTCTCCCTCTCTCTCCCTCCCCTCCCTCTCTCATCCCTCCCCGCCTCTCCTATCTCTCCCCCGTCCCTCTCTCTCGCCTCCCTCCCCCGCTCCTCTCCTCCTCATATTCCTCTCTCATATCCTCTCCTCTCCTCGCCGTCTCGTCCCTCTCCCTCCTCTCATCCTCTCCCTCCCTCTCTCTCCCTCCCTCTCTCTCGCTCTCCCTCGCCTCTCTCTCCCTCACCCTCCCTCTCTCTCCCCCTCCTCTCTCTTCGCTCCTCTCTCCCTCTCTTCTCCCTCCTCTCTCTCCCTACTCCCTGCCCTCTCTCTCCTTCCCCCTCCCTCTCTTCTGCCCTCACCTACTCTCTCTCTCCCTCCTCCCTCATACCCTCTCCTCACTCTTCCTCTTACTCTCCCTCTCCCTCCCTCTCGTCTCTCTCTCTCGCCTCCCTCTCCTCCCTCTCCCTGCCCTCTCCCTCCCTCCCTCTCTCTCAAAGTATTTCAGAAGACCACAAGATTCCGCCATTTTGAACATCTGAGTTTACAACTCAATGGAAGAAGAAGAGTTGATGGCGCACAAAACTCCAACTAATGTTGCCAATATCCATGTATCTGCCCTCAGCCGTAAGCTGGTTTTCTGATGGGTTGCGTGGCAACTGAAAGCAAAAAAAAATAAAATTTCAGAGGACCCAAATAATTTAGAGCGTAAACAACGGAGCGTGTGGTTGGAGTGAGGTCACCCATCGTCACGGTACAGATACTGGTTGAGTGCCACGTCTCCCAAGTTCACAGAACGGAGTTTACAAGCGACTCCGGTTTATAAACACTCCGACGCATTGTCCTCGTTTTGTCTATAACGTTAAGTCGATGAACCACAAACCAGATGGTGAGCTCCGTACGGCCGCGTAACAGAGGCCAAATGACTACATATTAAAACGCCGCCATGCTTTCTGCATAACCGGGGGGGGGCTTGGGGGGCAACACGAGCCAAGAAATGTAATCGGACATGGAAGGAAAATAAAACTTGATGGTTTGTTGAAGCCGACGAGTTGGTGCAAACATTCTAACGCGAGATACTGTATCCAACGTGTAGGAAACTTTATTCTTCTCCGTCCAGAGCCCCCCCGTGGCGTCCTCGTGAACGACTGCAGAGGATTTTATGACCATCACCCGTTACTCTTCATTTAGAGTTATTTAAAAATAGTCAAACGTAATAAAACAAAGAATGAGCAGAACGGCGGTCTAACGCGGCCCGCGGACCACAGCCTATCGGCAGAATGGCCACCGCCGGCATGTCCGATGTTGGTTGCTTTACGTCATGGTTGGGTGTATTGAGTCTTCGAGGTGTTGGTTCACCAAGTCAGTCTTGTAATCGTGGTTTGATGAACCTAGGGTTCTTCTCAGCCTCGTGTTAGTAATTTCTACCCCGGCGGGGGCAGCGGTCACAAGGTGGACCTCACAATTCTTAACTACCAGATAGTGGCAGATGAGTAACAAAGGACGTATTGTTGTCTTTACGAGCGCAATGTCTTCTTTCCCACCTCTCTGCTATCTTAATGACCGCCATACGCGATCATGTTGGGTTCTTGGAGAACCGGGTCGTGCACAAGAGCAAAGAGCCTGGAAATTTGCCCCATATAACACTGGGGGGGGGGCATCGCCTGCCTCACACGACTTACCCTCAGCTTTTGCCCTGGAGAAAAAAGTCAAAATACTGGTAACAATATCCATATTTTGCATGTGGAAGCGGTCAGCCACAGAACACTAGTTCTCCAAACAGGACTGCGCTTACCAGATCAGGACAGTTGGCAGGTGATTTTAGTTTCTTACGAAGCTGGTTATTCTTTTCATGTTTGTTGGTGTTTTGGAGGCCCCTGGCTGGTTAATATCTAAGAAAAGCGGAACCTTCATTGTGTGCCGGCGGAGGAGATCCATCCTGAAAATAAAAGTTTTTGTTTCAATTTTAACGAAATTCCCGGAGGTTCTGTAGGTTCCGCCGCTCGTCTGCCTAGAGAGTTCCGCCATAAACTCTATAATTCCGATCCATGAACCAGTTATTTAGGAACTTTCTTTTTTTTTGGTAAGCTTACGATCCCGGTAATTTGGTAAAACTAGCGTATTTTGACAAATTCCCAGCGTTCGTGTCTTGGTTCCGTCTGTTAAAAACCTTAAGACAGAGGACGATCCCATAAAAGCTATTTATACAAACAGAGCTCAGCGGGAAAAGCACTATATTGTGGCGTTTTATGAGCGACGCTGTGTTATTATTACGCTTCCGGTAACGCGTTACGGCTCCCCGGGGAAAGCCCCGTCCGTCACAGATACCCAGAACTCGTTTAGTAGCCTCATAAGGCCAAACTTCAACTGCTGACCATTCTGGGGGGGAAAAATGATTTAATTATGATTTAAGGTAAACACCTAAAATGGTACTTTTGAGATGGTCTCAGGGGGGGGTTCATGGATACACGGCCCATTATCCTAACTACTTAGTCGAATACAGACGAAAACCTTGAGTGCTCATACCTCCCAAGTGTCCTGTTTTGCACACGACAGTCCTGATTTTCTAGTACTGTCTCTGCTTGCAGGCAGCGGGGATCGTGACCTAGATGGGTAGATCCTCTGATCTCCTCTGACCGACTCGGTGAAATCGATCACAGCCACAACATGGTCTCCTTGCGATGTAGCGAAGCGGTGTGCCGCGTTATGATGTCATATCTCAGTGTTTGGCTTCAATACACCGTTAGGGGGTAAGATAAGTACCCCCAGTCCTGCCCTGGCCTGTCTATTACCCCCTTCACACTAAAAGGTGTGGATGGATGAAATGTTGGGGGAGGGGAGTGGGCTTCATTATTCTTCTTACTATAAAGTGAGGTTAACTTTGCTAAAGAAACTATTTATTGGTCGGAATTTAATGTCACAAAGGATGAGATACGGAATGAAGATATATTTTATTCCAGCAATTTTTCCCGATTCTTATTTCTGTTATTTATAATATTTTCATTTTAAAAACTTTTTTATTATTTTTAATATATTTTCAATTTTTTAACACTATAATTGTTAGAAATTTGGTGTAATATGATTTACTATTAATCATTTAAATGTACAATCCCTTTAAAATGTACACATGCCTCCAGATGGTATAAGATTAACCCTTTTTTATCCCTTAAATCCCTGTAACATGAATTAGCTTGTTTCCTTGTTATTTTCTCTACCCAGAAGCGCAAAATATATATAAAACCTCCAATGTATATGAAAAGTGGGAGATTTCTAGCAAGAACGGCTTTGGATTTTTATCCTTGGCCATGTTGCATATTCAGGATAGTAATACCCCTATCTCATGCATGCTTACATGTAATAACCTCTGACACTTCTGCTGGGAAGCTGTTTAACCTATCTACTACCACTTAGCACACTGTTTAAAAGTAAGGTACTATTAACTCGACCAGCTCAGGAGCAAAATCCGCAAAATTGCTCCTTTCTCTGCCTGAATTATTTATTCATTTATTGTTCTTAAAAATCTTCTGGGCTTTTTTGTGTTTTTTTAATCCTAAAAAATAATTATTTTTTTTTGTATGAAATGCTATTAATTCCTGTACTAAAAGTATTTGTGCCCCCTGCTAAAAGCAAGACCTGCACTGACTTCAGGTGGCCACTAGATGTCAGTGTTTGAAAGAAAATGAAGCCAGTAGGGACAATTAATTATCTTATTATATATATATTATTATCATAATATAATAATAATATATAATATATAATGTTTCTAAATGGAAGAGACAAAAAAAAGATTCAAAACACAAAAAACTTTATCAACACCCAAATGAGTTTGGCACTGATTACGGTTCAGAAAACAGTAATTTCATTATTGTGACAAATAAAATCAGTCAGCCTCCGCAATCGTCGTCACCGGATACATATATTTATTTATTTTTACAGAATATACATTTCTATCCGCACATTATCCGTACAACTGAATATTATTTACAAGAAACATATTTTTATCTATATTACAAACTTACATTACCGGTATATGTTGTGCACCTAGGAACCCGCCAATGCCCCCCCTACTCTTTCATGCCCCTCCTATTTCCCCTCCCATAACTCCTCCTACTCCTGGCCTCCCAGGAGTAACCCTGCCCATATGCGTGGCTAGCCCCGCCTCCACAAAGCTAGCTTGGTGCCATCATAAAGCCTCCCCCGGAAAAAGGGAAGCCTAAGCTGGGAAGTTCCCTGGTTCGCTACCATTCAAAAGTTTGGGGTCCCTTGGAAACTTCCTTGTTTCTGAAAGAAAAGCACATTCTGTACATTAAAATACCATAAAATGGATGAGAAATCCAGCGCAGAGGGGGTTAATGCTGTAAATTATTATTGTAGCTGGAAACGGCTGATTTTTTAATGGAATCTCTTCATAGACGTACAGAGGCCTTTATCACTCCCATCACTCCTGTGTCCCAACGGCCCTTTATCACTCCCATCACTCCTGGGTTCCCATGGCCCCTCTTATCACTCCCTCACTCCTGCCTGTCCCAATGGGCCCTTTATCACTCCCATCATCCTCGCGTTCCCAATGGCCCTTTATCACTCCCATCACTCCTGTGTCCCAATGGCCCTTTATCACTCCCATCACTTCCTGTTGCTTTTTCCACATGCGCCCTTTAATCACTCGCCATCACTCCTGCGTCCCAAATGGCCCTTTATCACTCCCATCCACTCCTGATTGCTCCCAATTGCGCCCTTTTATCACTACCCCATTCCACTCCCTGTTTGTCCAACGGCCCTTTATCACTCCCCATTCACTCCTGTGTCCCAATGGCCCTTTATCACTCCCATCACTCCTGTGTCCCAATGGCATGTTGCGTTCGCTGATCCAAGTTTAAGTTTAAAAGGTTAGTTGATGATTAGAAAACCCTTTTGCGATTATGTAACAGCCAGAAATGTCCTTGGTTTCCATGGAAACAGCTCAGTGACCCCAGACTTTTGAACAGTAGTGTGTGTGGATCCGGTATTATGTGAACTTCACATTTAATTATTGGCCTTTAATTATTAACTACCTGCCTCCTTACATTCTTAGATCTTCCTCACAAAAATGCCCTTTTTTTGCGGCAGATTTTTGGCTTCATTTTGGTCTTATTTTTTTTTTTAACTACAGAATCAGGATTTAAAGTCAATATTCCCCCAATATTCCCCATTATAAACGGCAACTCTATTACTGTTGCTAGGGTTACATGCCTATACGACCAAGAAAACAGCAGGAAGGAGAGGGTCACTCATAGGCTAAAACTCTTTATTGCCATAGCAGCAACCAAAACCCTTGAATTTTCTTTGCTGTTTCAATGCCCTTGCAGTTAATTTTGTATCAAATCCAAATTTGTCTAACTTTCTTCCTAACTAAAGTGCTCCGAGGTTTTATTTTTTTGGGGGGAAAACAATGGATATTTTGAGCAAATTTGCGCAGAAATCAAGAGAAACTGGCCAATAACTAAATTAAAAAATGGACACATCTGGAACCCACTAAATCTGACATATCCTCCTATCAAATTAGACACACCAGACCCCCCCCCCACCACCCAAAATTCAGGCCCCCCCCCCCCAAATCAGCCCCCCCGATGACCCCCAGACCTGCCCTCCATATGGCCTCTAAAATAAAACACTGGTTATTTTATACCTTCTGCCTCCAAAATCTAAGAAAATATTCTTAAAGTAACAGTAGGTAATTTTTTTATAACATTTTAAGGCAACAATTTAATAAAATAATATAAAAAATAGATACATTTCTATGTTTCACGACCGGATACAACAATCTCACAGCTGGCTACGAGAATAAAGCATAAGCTCTTGGGAACAGAGATGCCGTTGAGAATTCACCTCTCCCTTATTCTTCATTTAAATTATATATCGATATATGAACGTTTTCTTCTGTATATATATAACGAAAATTCACATTATTCTACAAGTGCAATAATCTGTTCGGTAATCAAGAATTTCTTTAAAATGTAAAAATTCTGGTAAATTAATGTTTAAAAGCGAAAACATTATTATTTTTTTTTGTTTTTTTTTACTTTCAATCCTACAATTTAGAAGAGCTTGATTGGCCCTGTAGAAAGCATTGCTAAACCGTATAGATTTCTTCCCACCGGGTCTATGCATTAAGTAAATTAACCGTATTCTGTTGAAAAATAACATTTTTATTTTTCTGAATATTCCTTTAAAGTGGCGGCAGCAGCAAACCCATGTACTGTATGTTTTATCCTAAGGTTAAAAACATGTTTCACAGTTAAGTTCCAGCGGCGGGGAACATGGCACGTATAGAAAAATTACTGATTACTCAGCAGCGCCACCACCAAATGTAAAGGTTGTAAGCGGTACTGCATCCATAAGTGCTGTGTCAGCTCTTTTTTTTTTTTTTTCTCTTAACTCATAATTTCATACTTGTTGGGTTAAAAATAACAAATATATATTTTTTAGCTAAGTACACAAGATTTGCTACAAATCAAAATGGATTAATTCCTAACGTTTCGTAGGTGGACATCAGCTTGATTCCTCCAAAAGACCTGTCACCTTTCTAAATACGTATGGGGTAAGCCATGACTTAAGTTAT
>VKOC01000350.1:40207-77075 GCA_009364415.1 Spea multiplicata
GTTATAGTATAGTATATGTATATGCTGGTTATAGTATAGTATCTGGTAGATGTTGGTTATAGTATAGTATATGTTGGTTATAGTATAGTATCTGGTATATGCTGGTTATTATAGCACAGTATTTAGTATACGTTGGCCTAGAAAAATGCACTGGGGGCATTTCTTGGGAAACCATGCTGCACTAAATCATCTTGTGTTTAACTGTCCCCTCTGGTGGCCCAAAAGGGTATTAAATATATCCATTAACAGATGGGGAGTCCATCATAAAATCCCCGGCTGTTTGCATGGATGCCATACGTCCCATTCCCAATCCTGTACCGACCCCTCTTCCTTATTGGGGCAGAAAGCCATTGCCTCTCTTTGGTGGCCCAGGAGTTGCTTTCATGCCCACCAATGCCCAAAGCGAGAGGGTCTCCTCTGTGACGGACAACATACTGAACCCCCAGAGAACTCCCCCCAGGACCGGGGGAGCCGAGGCGATCGAGCTGCACAGATCTACACCGGCTTTACTCACGGAGATCGATTCATACCAACGTTTGGCGGTCCGCGAGACCCCGAAAACGACAGCAGGGATCGGTCAATTGTTATTGCGATCCCTTTAATCTCCCCTTTTCTTCACTGTTCTGTAAGCTTTAAATTCATTTAAATGATGCAAGAAAACGATCTTTTTTTTCTTCTAAATTTTAAAAATATTCTAGTTTGAAGAAAAAAATAAAACGGCGAAACTTTGTTGAAGCAAAGAGACATTTTAATGTAAAGATTTCTCCGGTGGTTATAAAGTGCCAACAGCTCATTAAACATACGAGTCAAAAAATTACAAAAGCTAATTATTAAAACTATAAACGCCCCGAAACCGGAATCAAAAACATGGAATTCCATTATAAAACCCAAAAAAAAATTAGGATTTTTTTTAAAAAAACGACACAAACAAGGCGCACTTACATCAGATGGAGCCAAGGTAAAAAAACATAATAAACATTAAAAATCAAGATATAAAAATGTATATATTTGGCATTTTGGACCCTGTGTACGAGGCGGTGAATATCCGGGGGGGGGGGCTTCAACCGTTATGGCTTATGTTTTTTAGGTTTTTTTGCATATGGCACATCAGACAATGCGGGGAGAGCTGCCAACCCCTCAAACTACAACTCCCATCACTAATATTTTTGTGGTTGTGCCAGAAATGCGTTCTGGGATACGGCGCATGCACAGAAATCGCAGAAGATGACCCCCGACGGCCGAACGAATGACTTCTTACACCAAAGCCCTAGTGTCGCGTTATATACCCCAACTAACCCCCCCTTAATGACTACATGCAGCCGGCCGATGGAATGCATTGTCCTTTGAAAGCCCTTTAACTTTTTTAAAAAAAAAATATCCATTTTTAGTGATTTTTGTGGTTTTACATACATGCGGCTTATATGATTAAGACATTAGGACACGCGTGTAATATTTATAGATATAAAACGTGTAGCAGACAGACGTTCAATGAAAGAGATAGGAGTTAAAATATAACCCCCCCCCCCCGATAACCCTTTGGTTGCCAGAGGCCAGCACTTCCCAAAGGATTGTAAACCCGATCGGGGGCAGAAGCGGTGGTCGCATTCTCACCATGACTGGATCCTTTTATCACCATAATCCCAATCTTTCTGAATTTGTGATATAATGGCCTCCGTTATCTGCCCACCTCTGGGGCAGCCAGAACATCTACCCCATCTCCTCCATGCTGCCTCCAAGGGAGCCATACAAACGGCCTCTGGGGCAATTCTTTGCTCTTGGGGCAGGTCTTTGGCTCGTTCTGCCCTCTCAACATGCGCACTACGGAGACAACGAAGATCTTACACTACATTAGCTGTTTATAAAACCTCAGCGATCCCTCGCTCATATGGCCACCTAGAAGGAAGGAGTAAGGGGGGGGTTTAGGGGGAGGAATAAATGGCATGCACCTTCCTGGAGATACTATGTTTCCATAATGAAAGATACTGAAATATAGAGATATGGAAATGTCTGATGACTGAGGGTCCGGGGGGCATTTCCAAGGAACCCCCTCAGGACGAGACCCCATAAGACGTTTGGTGGCGGTTTGCGGGGTCCGCGTCACGTTAGATCCCAGTCAAGCTGTTACTGGTGAAGAGAACGATCTGGAGGCTCCCCGAGAGAGAGGGGCTGTCTTTGTTGCCCTTGTCTTGCAGCATGACGCTGTGCTGGGTGGGCTGGCTGCTGGGGTCCCCGGGAAGGACCACCTGACCCATGAACTCGTCTTTAATCACATTGTGGTTCCAGACCTGGAAGGGAATGGAGACGGACGGGTGAGTCAGGGGGATAACCTGCGGGTGAACCAACAGGACGACGTACGGCAGCTTACCCCCCCCCAAAACTAAACATATAGCTTGCAGTGCATGTAGTTTTACTGTAGCCTCTTTTTTCATACAGATCCCAGGGATGTTGGGGATACTTAGTGTTCTTCTATGTATTTACAAAGGGGGGCAGCACGGAAATGTCATATACAAAACATGCATTCTGAAAGGGTGGTAGAAAGCGGAACAGCCTCCCAGCAGAAGTGGTAGAGGGTAATATAGTGAGGTTATTAAACATGCATGGGATAGACGGCTCCTGAATCGAGACGGACTGATTAAGGTCATTTAAGCAGGAAACACGGGCCGACCTGACGTCGAAGTATACGTTCCTGCACCTCATACACAAGCACAAAAGTCTCCGCTTCATCTTTTACCTGGACAACGATGGGCTGGCTCTGCTTCTTTCGATAAAACAACCCTTTCACGTCAAACTTTGGGGCCAAAGTATCTTTTATCACCGGCGACTGCACCTTGCGCCCTTCACAGCTGATGACCACGTAAGGGTCGGCGCCTGCGCAGGAGCAACAAAGTTTGCCGTTAGAAGTGACACGGACAGCTTTACCACATCAGCCGGGGCTCCGCTCTGATGTCCCGTTACATGATCGACCGGCTGCTAAACGGTTATACGGATATATTAGTGCAACGGCGTCTCGTTTACACATTATACCCCCAAAAAACAGTCATTAATGCAAAAAAATGTAAATATTAAAAAACACCCAAAACCCAAGAAAGTATAAGTTTAGTTATTGGCGCCTAAAATCCATGATAAAAACAAATAAAAAAAAAACAACATTTTTATGAACTTGATTTTTCCCCCCACAAATTCATCCCAAATCTCTCTACATCAGAAAAAATGACTAAAAATACATCGGATTCTCTGCCCTGGGAGGGCATTTAGATAAACGGGGCAATAAAATGAGAATATAGTAAATAATATATCCAAGCAGCATACAGAAAGCTAGTTTCAGAGCATCCTAGTTTTTTCGCCCCACTCGAGTGGGCTCAGTGAGGACCCGCCCCCCCGCACTCACCTCCTTCAGAGTCCTGCTTCTTGAGTCCGGTGGCAGACACCACGTGAACCTGGGACACCAGCTGGGGGTAACCGCACATCCCCGACCAGCACGTCCGAGGAGGTTCGTCCAAACTCAACTCGCTAAAAAACAAAACAAAAAACAGTAAAAAAAATCATCTCTTTCAAAAATAATAATTTATTGAAAAATAATAATATATTTCTCATAAATTAATATATTTCTCACAACAAAAAAAACAAAGATAAACCCTTGGCGGTTAAAATGCAGCTGTTTGGGGTATTACATCATATCCTGGGGACGGTGGCCAGCTGGGGCCGAAATACCCCACCGGTTCCAAACCCCGCTGTTTATTCAGAACCCCCGACATTAAAAGTGACCCAAAAACTCCTTTAGACTGATATTTCCTGAATTAATACCCAAATATTAACAATAAAAACAACCCAGCTATTGTTTACATCTATAGGGGGTACAGATATACGGCTATTATACTGCAATGTATTTAATATGATTATACAGGTACCGGGGCACGGGGGTTACAGATCAGGATAAAATATTACAATTAAGAATTTAAAAATCCTGTCAACTTTTCAAATACTCGAGCCCTGCTCGGAAATCAACACCCCGGGAAATCCACTAGGTGGCGCCAGGAGATAACAACGAGGATACGCAGAGCGCTGGGTATCTGCGGAAAATAATATACAGCGCTGGGGGGGTTATATTACTGTATACAGCGCTGGGGGTTATATTACTGTATACAGTGCTGGGGGTTATATTACTGTTACCGGTGCTAGGGGGTTTATATTCACTGTATACAAGCAGCTGGGGGGGTTATATATAACTATATACGCGCTGGGGGTTATATTACGTCGTATACAGGGCTGGGGGTTATATTACTGTATACAGCGCTGGGGGTTATATTACTGTATGAGCAGGCGCTGGGGGTTATACTTACTGGTATCACAGGCGCTGGGGGTTATATTATGTATACAGCGCTGGGGGTTATATTACTGTAATTAACTCAGCGCTGGGGGTTTATTACTTTATACCTAGCGGCTGGGGGGGGTATATTCTGACAGCTGGGGGTTATATTACTGGTATCAGTGGCTGGGGGGTTTATTACTGTATACAGTGCTGGGGGTTATATTACTCGTATACTAGGCGCTGGGGTTAATAATTAGCGTATATCATCCGCGCTGGGGGTTTATATTAATGTATACAGGGCTGGGGGTTATATTTAGCTGTATACAGCGCTTGGGGGGTTGATCATACTGTATACAGCGCTGGGGGTTATATTAGCTGTATACAGCGGCTGGGGGTTTTATATTTACTCGTATACAAGTGCGCTGGGGGTTATAATTACTGTATAATACAGGGCTGCTGGGGGGGGTTATATTACTATATACAATGCGCTGGGTGGTTATATTACTGTATCAGTGCTGGGGGGGGGGTTATATCACTGTATAGCAGCGCTGGGGGTTATATTACTGTATACAGCGTTGCTGGGGGTTTGATCATTACTGTCATGGACAGTGCTGGGGGTTATATTACTGTATACAGGCGCTGGGGTTATATTACTAATATACAGCGCTGGGGGTTATAATTACTTATATACAGTGCTGGTGGGGGTTATATTACTTGTATACAGCGCTGGGGGGTTTATATTCTGGTATACAAGCGAGCTGGGGGTTATATTACTGTATACAGCGCATGGGGGTTATATTATCGTATACTGCGCTGGGGGTTAATTACTCGTATACAGCGCGCGGAGGGGGGGTTTATTATTGTATACTGTGCCGGGGGGGTATATTATTGTATACTGTGGCCGGGGGGGGGGGGTATATTATTGTATACTGTGCCGGGGGGGTATATTATTGTATACTGTGCCGGGGGGGGGGGTATCACTGTATATCGCTGTATTTACCAGCAGTTTGAAGGCACGTCGGTGAAGACTCGGAGGAGGAATTCGGCGCTGTGATTCGGCTCGAAGGTGGTCGGGATTATTACGTATCGCCCCTCTTTCATGTCCTTGCGCATGAAGACGCTGCGTGAGTTGATGTAGACGGAGCTCGCCACCTTCGGTTGCAGGGAGTGCATCCTGTACTTGCGGTTCAGCTCGACCTGCAGAGACGCCGAGTCTTTTATATATCGATCGGCCCCCGAAAAGCGTTCCCTCTGTCAGATTCCGGGCTCTTTTCTCCTCCCGTCCTTTAAATATTTAAATGTCTCCCCGTTTCCTTCTCTCTCCTCTCTGACTTCCTCCCAGGTGTCTGTTTAGTCTGCCCAGTCCTTCGCTGCCCCCCCCCCCCGCTGCCCCTCTTTTCTAGGAGGTCAGAATGTTCGCTGGGCCCCGATAATGTGTATAGAAACAGCAGTATTATAATTGCCCCACCCAGTCACACAAATGCCCCGTCACCCCCCCATTGGGTGGTGCAGAATGTCGGCCGATGCCCCCCGTTGTATTTTGTACCTGGTGGACGTCAAACCCGATCGCCAGGTTCTCGAATTTTCCGTCCTTCCGCGTCGTCCGTTTGGTTTTCTGTTGGAGGCAAATAAGGACCTCGTCCTCCGGCTTCTTCACGTCAAAGACAAACTGCGAGAGGAAGAGAGAGCCATGGATACTCCCCTGCCAACTGTCCCGCCACGCACAGGGCAGTCCTGATTTTGGCAACAGAGGTAGAGCTCGGCGGGATTGGGGGGCGGAGAATGAAGAATCAGCTGCCGGTTTGAGTGACACTCTACCTCACAAGCTCCGCCCCCAGTGTACCAATTTGCTGGGGTAGAAGTCGGGACCCTCACGGCAGAAGATTCCCCCCAGGCTGGCGCATAACGGGAGAGAGACCCCTGGGGCCGAGACCTTTGGGCTTGGGGAGCAGAAGGTCCCTACGAGCATGGAGGGGCCGGTATGGAGGAAGAATGTGGGGGATGGGCGGGGGTCTTCGGCTCACCTGCGGGTTCTGCAGGTAGGTGCCCTTGTTGTTTATGCAGCCCCCGCTGCGGTTCTTTAGGGGGTCTTCGTGCCGGCTCCACGCGCTCCGTAACACGGCCTCCTCCCACGTCTTGTGGATGCTGAGATACGACGTGTTTATCGAGCGGCACATAATGACGTCCGTGAAATATCTGCAGAAATCCTCGAAGGTCATCCTGAGAACAGAAACCCAAAAACGGCTTTATTAAACCCAAAAAACATCTCCACGGGGAGCCCAGCAGCAGATCGGCCCCCAACGGCCCGTCTAGTCGCCCGCTCCTCCTGCTGTAACGACTCAAACCTTAATCAGTCGATGGTCTCAATTCAGGAGGCGTATGCCTATCCCATGCATGATTAAATCCCCTCGCTGTATTACCCTCTACCACTCCTGCTGGGAGGCTGTTCCGCGCATCTACCACGTGTTGATATTCCCTAAAATAATTGGTGTCGCTGGTGGTTAGTAAACTTCCAAACTCACCAGAACTCCCCATCATCCTGGACGGTGACCCCCAGCTTTTCACGCTCCCCCTTACTCACTTTCTGCCATTCTTCTGAGCTGTAGGAAAGAAAACGGAAACGGATCAGCAAAGCAGGAAAGATTGCAGATAAAGACTCAAACCTTAATCAGTCGTTGGTCTCGTCTTAGATTCAGGAGCCGGATGTCTATCCCATGCATGTTTAATACCCTCACTGTATTACCCTCTACCACTTCTGCTGGGAGGCTGTTCCATTTAACTACTACCCTCTCAGAAAAGTAAAGATAAATGATGAAGTTTTACTCCTGACCATCGTGTCTCTTTATATACCTGTCGCTCCAGGCTCCGTTCCATTCGCGCTCCCCCCACGGGTTGCGCATGCGGATCATGTCAAGCTTCTCGGATTTAAAGAAGGCCAGCAAGCCGTGGCCCAGGCGCACTTTCCGGACGTCCGTCACGGCGTAAGCGTGGCCCTTCACGAGGCCGCAGTCCAGCCGCGCTTCCATGTCGGCAGCCGATACAGCCTATAAACACGGGAAATACACGGAGACGTCCGACTATTTACACAAACAACACTTTATTATTTATTATTATAAATGCAGAATTACTTCTTCTTTTTCCTCCCCAGGACCCGGCTGGGTGGGCTTAGTGATCGGTGCAGCGTCTGATCCCTCTATCCTCCATTCATCTACCGTATTTACTCGATTATAAGAACAGGTGCTTTATAGGTGCTCCTGGAAAAGGGTGGAGCCTCCGCCCCCACCCTCTAACCTGATTGGAGCAACGACAGAGAGGCTGTCCCCGTGGCTCCGCCCTTTGGCGGAAGGACCCGATCGATGGGGACCCCTGATCACCTTGATGGAGCAGCTGATGAGTCCTCCCCGGTTCTGCACTTTCAGGACTCGTTCGAAGAGTTCGTTGCGTTTGTCCGCGTCGGCTGCGTAGTTTTCCTCTGCGAGCTCAACCGGTTCGGAGACCCCGCCGGTGAAATCCACGAGGGCATCGGCCGTGTTCCCCCCGTCCAGAGCCTCGTAGCACCCGGCCAACCTGCGGGCGCAAAACACCGTAAACTCAGGGACTTCCCCAAGATACTTTTCCCGGGAATGCTCAATTGTCATGTGACACCTCAGCAGACACCGATTGGCTGGTACAATAAAAATAATTCCGTGCTTCAGAGAGAAGAATGAAATGACATTTACTGAAGACGGGGCAAATAACGTGTGGAACTGCAGCTTTAACAGAAAACCCTGGTATTCCATATTTTATTATTTACCGAGAGTGTTCTATATGTATTATTATACTGAAAGGATTGCGCAATATTCATTATACAGGATATTATATGTGTTATATACCAGGATTATTCTGCTAAATATATTATCCATACAGCGCAATACCGTATGTCTCTACCTTCTATAACCAGTATATCACATATGGAATTACCTTCTCTATAGAACGCAGTAAGGAGAAGTGATACACTTATAACCCCCAGCGCTATATACAGTAATATAGCCCCTCCCAGCGATATATATACGGTAATATAGCCCCTCCCAGCGCTATATACGGTAATATAGCCCCTCCCAGCACCGTATACAGTAATATACCCCCCAGCGCTGAATACAGTAATATAACCCCTCCCAGCGCTATATACAGTAATATAGCCCCCAAGCGCTGTTACAGTAATATATACCTCCCAGCGCTATATACAGTAACATAACACCCCCCAGCGCTGCATACAGTAATATAGCCCCCCAGCGCTGTATACAGTAATATAACCCCCAGCGCTATATACAGTAATATAACCCCCAGCGCTGTATACAGTAATATAACCCCCAGCGCTGTATACAGTAATAACCTGGTTTTATCTCATTTTCTCCCAATAAACTCCCTTTATCAGCAGACCTGGAGCCGCCGTTGCTGTCAGTCATGTGATATTTTGGGTGACTTTCCCGGCTCAATCACCACACTGAGCTGATGCTTTATGGCGATGCTAATGAAGTCCCTTCCCCATAGACTTTCATTAATCAGGGGGCCCGACTTGGTGATTAAGACCAAGCCAATCTACTGTTTCCCACGGGCAGGGTGTTTGTCTAGTAGATTGGGCTCAGAAAACATTATTTCTGGGACTAATTATTAATGCGTGCGATCCGTTTGCTCTCAGCCTGCGCGGTTATTACACGTCCATGCCGCACGGTTATCTCCCCGGACGTACTTGGCGTAAGCTTTCTCCACCAGGGCGCACCACAGCTCGTTCTTCTCGTTGGAGTGACAGTAGATGAGCTCGTTGCGGATGGTGGGCAGGCGGTCGTCGATCACAATGTCCACCCACTCCCCGAAGTGCCAGAACTGGAAGTGGAAGATCCCGGCGTAACTCTCCGGCTTCTCCGGGTTCCACTCCTGCTCCTTCCAGCTGGGAATCACCTGAACTCAAGGGGACGGAGAACGCGGGGTCACCAGAACGATACTTTGTATCAGAGAAAAGAAACGAATCATTTATACCGCTACCTGAATCAGAATAATAATACAAATAAAATAATAATAAAATCAACAATAAACTCAGCAATAATATCAACTTATATATAAAAAACTATAAAACTGAGAAAAAAACAGTGTATATATTATTCACCGGCACAGTGTATATATAGTGTGTGTGTATTATATGTGTTATGTGTATGTATATTGTGTGTGTGTTGTGTGTGTGTGTATGTATATGTGTGTATGTGTGTATGTGTATGTTGTGTGTGTGTGTGTGTGTGTGTGTATGTATATGTGTGTGTGTGTATATGTGTATATATGTGTGTGTTGTGTGTATGTGGTGTGTATGTGTGTATATATATGTGTATATGTGTATATGTGTGTATATATATGTGTGTATGTGTATATGTGTATATGTGTGTATATATATATGTGTGTGTGTGTGTATATGTGTATGTGTGTATATGTGTATATATATATATATGTGTGTGTGTGTATGTATGTATGAGACACACCATTTTTAATGTATGAACCCGGTCGGCTCTCATCACCACGGCTCAGTCTCTGCCGGTTATTAATGAGGATTTTATAAAGTGCGACGTCCCAGGCCGGCCGATGAAAACCGACGCGCTTCACATCATCCATCCACAGCCGCAACCTGCGCACAACACCCGCCGACCGACATCCACCGCTTCATTCATCACACAGGGCCGCTCAATGATTTATCTATACATTATACAGGGGCCGGTCACTGATTTTATCTATACTATTATACAGGGGCCGTCATGTATTATATCTATACATTCTACAGGGACCCGGTCACTGATTTATCTATACATTATACAGGGACCGGTCACTGATTTATTATACATTATACAGGGGCCGGTCACTGATTTATCTATACATTATACAGGGCCGGCTCGCTGATTTATCTATACATTATACAGGGGGCCGGCTTGTTAAGTATAATTACATAATGCTCACTTATGGTTTATTGAAAACAAACACGGCATACAGGATATATCATGTAAAATAAAAAGTTTATTAATCATAAACAGAAATGTTACGCAGACACCCGGTAAGAGATAATTACATATTATATATATATTATTTATATATATATAGTATACATTTTTTGTATATATCACACACATATATCGGGGTATAATGTAAAGCTAATTCCCGCTTCACGGATACAGTAACCTATAACATAATTCCCCAGTAATAATAATAATGATAATTTACACAAAAACACAGAAATGCATCTCATACAACCTACTGAACGTTCACGCTTTTAGCTGCCGCGTATAAACTCCCAGCACACACAGCCGGCACTCTGTCACAGCGTTAAAATCCACAGGGGCCGCCTGACCAGCCAGGAAATAATTATTATATTACGGTTTGTCCCCTTCGATAAGGATGTAGTCACGTGACACGCGACGGGAGCACTGATAGGCAGAAAGGTTTTGTTGCCATACAAGCAGATTAAGCTGATATACATCAGATCTGACCAAGAAGGCTTTATTATAAGAAATGGAGTGGTGCAGACAGAGGGACCTCTACCTATATAATATATAACATATAACATATAATATATATAATCTCTGCTATTGGCTTCATTAAAATTACCCGTAGTGTGTAGTTTTTCCCCAAAAAGTTTAGGATTTTGGGACATATATAATTTATTTTAAATGACGCTGCAATCAGTGGCAGCCTGTGGCAGAGCCAGCATTATCCGGAATTCTCTCCCTCAACAAAAGCTGTCTGAACCAATCAGCAGCAACGAGCAGCTTAACGATAACGGGGAGGAATAATCCTGCAGATCCCGAGAACGGCCGTTTCCGTGAGATACACGTAACCCGGGGCTCTGACACATATATGTTGCTTATATGTAGCGTATAGAACCGCGCATGCAGGGAGATTACTATGGGTAAGACAGAAGGGGCTCCCGGAATCAGACATTACTTTACACCCATATCAGCCGCGGCGTATGTTGGCGATATCACGCCAGGGAAGTCTCTTGGTCCGCGTTGCCGTTCTTCAGGCTCGGAACCCCACGGAACATGTGAAGCCGGCCGGCTCGGCCCCGTCGGCGAACGCGAAGACGAAATACATGACTTTGCGGATTCTGGCCAGATCGCAGAGTCTCTCCCCGAACTCCTGGGAATCGGCCTCGTTGCACCGGACCTCGTCCTCCCCCTCCCCCTTGGAGAAGACGGCCGCCGGCTCCAGCAGCTGCCGGGTCATCAGGTTGGTGAGATCCGGCGTCCAGTGCTGGGAGGTCCCGGTGACGGTGACTTTGCCGGCCGTTTTCAGGCTCACTTTCCACCATAAGAAGGCGAGCTTCTGCCGGAGGAAGTCCAGCCGGTAGATGAACTCGTTGGCCTTCAGCAGCTTCTCCCCGTCCTGAGGCTTGGCGTTCTTGTGCTGGAGGCTGTGGGCGCGCATGCGCATGCACTTGGTGAGCTGAACGTCCTCGGTGAAGACGAGCTCCAGGGTTTCCGACTCCATTCCTCACGCCGCGAAACCTCCTCGCCCGACGAGACGCCGACAACTGAGATCGCCGACGTCCTCTCGCCCCTTTACCTGCCCAGCCGCTCTGCCGATGCTAAGCAACCCCGGTCACCGGGATAACGGCCCCCGGAGGGATCCGCCGAGCGCTCTCTCGGCTCGTTTGGCGTAAGCGGCTTATGCAAACGAATCCCCGGGGAAAGACGGCCGCCGCGCAGGTCGCCTTAGAAACTCCGAGTCAAGAAGGAAACAAATACTTCGTAACGAGGGATTCCTTTACTGCCCGACGAGGCCGATACAACGCGCTGCCGGAGATCCGAACCGGCAGAGAACCGGCAGCCAAAAAACAATGACTGGCAGAAACCCAGACGTTTAATCCCCTCACTGTATTACCCTCTACCACTTCTGCTGGGAGGCTGTTCCACTTATCTACCACCTTCCTTCCATTCCATCACAGCCTCTGATCCTCTAGCGTTAGATTCCGGTAATTTCTCTCCGTTTGTGTGTCAGATTCGGGTCATCGCCCCCCCGGATTCATCTATTAAGTAACCGGAGCCAAACTTTGGTTTCTGCGGTTGAGAGACGAGCGCCGGGGGCCGGGGGGCCGGCTGCCAAGAGCCGGCTTAATTATTTTAGAACCATTAGGCAAACGTGCCGAGGCTCGCATAACAAACAGCCGGGTGATATCACTGCCTTTTAAGAGAGATTTGGCCCCCGGGACGGATGCCAACGGAGGAGAGTTCAGCGGCAGGGAAATGAACGGGAGCGCTTACTGCGCATGCAGACCCCCCCAGATCTGGTGGGGTCACCCCGCTGGTAATCGGATCACATCCGTGGAGTTGGGCTACAGAAAAAAGCTGATGGGGGGGGGGGGCAAATACACGGGATCTACAATCTACATAGGAAACGGGCAATCCGTGTCCGCTGGTTGTCCTTTACTGAGAGGGTGGTAGATAAGTGGAACAGCCTCCCAGCAGAGGTGGTAGAGGGTAATACAGTGAGGGTATTAAACATGCATGGGACAGACATCCGGCTCCTGAATCTAAGACGAGACCAACGACTGATTAAGGTTTGAGTCTTTACAGCAGGAGAAACGGGCGACTGGATGGGGGCCGGATGGGGCCGATCTGCCGGCGGGTTCTATGTCACAGGAGCCATTTCTGCGTTGATCCTTCGCACCGCTGCCGAGACTTCCTCAGCATTAAGGGCCGCTCATCGTTAAACCCTGCGAGTCCCCTGAGATCTGGCGGCTCGGGGCGAGCGGAAGGCTGAGATCCGCTGGAAATGATGAAATAATCTGCAGGTGACAGCAATCGGCAGAGGAGAACCAAACCCGTCCGCGAGCCGTCAACGGGGGCCGAAATATAATCATAAGGGGTTAAACAAACAGAGCGCGCCATATCCCTGGCTCTAAGCTTCAGATTAATCCTTCATACCTCCCAACCGTCCTGGCATTAGGGGAGGAAAGAGACATAAAAAGCTGCAACAATTTGCCGTCAGATCGGCCCCATCCGGCCCCCGTTTCTCCTGCTGTAACGACTCAAACCTTAATCAGCCGTTGGTCTCGTCTTAGATTCAGGAGCCGGATGTCTATCCCACGCATGTTTAATACCCTCACTGTATTACCCTCTACCACCTCTGCTGGGAGGTCGTGCCACTTATTTACCACCCTCTCAGTAAAGTAAGAGATACATTTGGGGCACTTTATCATTACTCCCAGAGGGGGGGGAATGAGTCCTCTTAGATGTTTTAGGCTCTAATGAGCCTCTCGCCCTCCAGTCTGGGCATTAAGAGATGCAAGTGCATTACCGAAAATGTAATTACAGGACTGCGGAGAGATTCTGAGATAAGAGCTTTGGGGGAGGGGGGGGGGGATCTCCCGGGGCGGAATAAGAAGCAGTTGAAACCCCAAAGTGATTATGATGGTTGGCGATTTATGAACTCCGGAGACGGACTACATATCGATTCTAACAGCCAAAGTGAGAACAGAAGCGAAACATGCGCGGACTCCGTAGGTTCTGCCGCTCGTTACTCACGTCTGCTCTCTGGCAGGAGATCTGCTCCTTATGGAGACAGCACT
Source organism: Spea multiplicata (assembly GCA_009364415.1). Taxonomy (NCBI): domain Eukaryota; kingdom Metazoa; phylum Chordata; class Amphibia; order Anura; family Pelobatidae; genus Spea; species Spea multiplicata. The sequence continues at coordinate 54,100 of VKOC01000350.1, forward strand.
AAGGTATGACATCATACCACGGTGATGTCATGCCCCATGCAGGAGCGAGAGCTCTGTGCCCCGGGGTTAGGCATCTCCTTTTTCTTACGGACCCCATTTCTTTGTCTTCTACCCCTGAAGGGTTAAAAAAACCCGGGGGGAGCAGAGGTATAAATATAATGTTCTTGCACGGGAAGCCCCTCAGTGGGTTTATCTTATTGCCCCCCCCCTCGTTTAATCAAAAGCCCCCTAATATCACGGTCAATGACAAATAACACACGGAGAGCCCCTGGGGGCCGGGAAGTCACAGCTCCCGAGAAACCCAACGAATGCGTTTCTTTCTGCAACCAGGCAGGGAAACCAAACTAATGAGGTCTCTGCGGGCTCCCCGACACACGAGCTGCAGATACCCCCGAGACCAACACGCAACCTCACATCCTGCCCCGCAGCGCAAAACACGCCATTTATAGAGCTCCACGGAACAAACACGCAGCAAGAGGATTCCACAACACACACACCTGCCGAGTGACCCTGCTTAGCTTCATCCAGTCCCGCTTTCGCCCCCAAATCTCTGTGCCCTCTTCTCCTCCCCAATGCCCCCCTGATGCCGCCGCCCCCCCCCCCTGTTTGCTGGGTATGAGCAAACCCTGATAATGTGTATAGAAACAGCAGGGAGCGGCTTCATAAATTAAACGGGGTAAATAAACCCCATTATCCTTCTTCTAAATGCCCCGCCCAGTTACACAAATACCCCGCGTTGGGGCACAAAGTCACATATAATCCCCTGATATTTGGACACCGCAGAAAGAGAGAGTCAGAGCCCGAGTAACGTTTGTGCTACGGGGACAAGGTTCAACAAATCACTTTCAAAATAAAAACTCCGTCCTGTTTATGGCTCGTCACACGATGACGCAAATATAAACACCCTGACTGGTGTAGGACTCGGGACCTTCTACGGAAAACACCGGAAAAAACACACCGGCAGCTGCTCCAGCGCATTTTACTGCGTGCAAACCGGTGCAGGCGTTCCTTAGTTATTGGAGTTAGAAGTTTAGACTTCTGCGTCACGTGACTCCGCCCCCCAGCTGCCTGCGCTGAAAGCAGGAAGTGTACCGCAGTATGCCCCTCCCACACATTTTCATCAACACACGTAGCAGCAGTCAATCACACGTATGTTATATGAAGACGTAGGCCCTAAAGACTAGTCTTATTGGATGAAACTAGTGAGAAAGGGGGCTGTTCATGTGCAGGGCAGATACAGACTGATGATGTCATGCAGTGATGCTATATTCCAAAGGGATTTGGAGATTGTAAAATATTAATACTATTTATAAAATATTTTATAATATAACATAATAATAATACAATAATAATACAAAAATAATACGATTAATGTTATTATTTGTATTAATAATACAATAATATGACTGTTATTAATAATAATAATAATAATAATTCCATGGCTTTGTGTAACCCGGAGCCGCCTTACCTTCTGCCACAGAGCCTCCCGAGACGCCAGCGACGAGCAGGCCGCCACGAACCAGCAATTTCCGACCTGACCCTGATGCAAGTCGTGGGAGCTGATTCCGTCCACGAAGAGCCGCGGATCGTCACAAAACTCCTGCGCCAATCAAGAAATTCAGTATTATGCAAAAACATTGATTCGGGTAAAAAAAAATATATTTTGCTTACTTTCCTATTCATTACGCGGCCGTACATTTTTTTTCCATCCCAGTAATTTATCATCATTAAGGTGGGTCCAAAAAAATGGAGAAGTATCATGTTTTTTTTGGGGGGGGGCTGCTCCAGTGCTTAACTGCGTAACATAACATTTTTACCACATTTTTTTTTATATATATATATATATATATAATCACAGAATTTTCAGCCAAAAAATAATAAATAAAAAAAAAAAAAAGTAAAAAAAGGCCATTAAATCCAATTAGCTAGAAATTTAAAATTGTCATAATGATTATTAGATCATAAATCAAATCAGGAGGATTTAATAAATAAATAAAAAAAAGCTCAAGCTGAACCAATAATATTTTTTTTAGTGGAAATAATAACAGATTTCAAGAAAATGTATAAATATATAAAATATATAACGGCGGACCCTTCCCGCTAATTTTAACATTTTAGAAACAAATGAAATCTTTATTGCAGATCTGCAGAGCGCTAAACCCCCCCCCCAAAAAAAACCCCATTATAAATAAATAAAATGTTTCATTGAGAGAAAAAAAAAAAAAAAAACGGTTCTCGCGCCTGTCCGTCCGATCCGGGGTGGATTTCCAGCGGGAATAATTAAAAAATTCCCCTTCCCAGTGAAAAACACCACCTCGTGCAATTAACCCCGTCCACTATATCGTCAGGGGGCCGAGGGGGCCGTAACGAGCTCCCTTCAAACAAACGAATGCCTGCTTTCCTAACGAATAAAATTATTCACTTTTATTTATTTATCTATTTTTTATTATTTTAGGCCCCGATCGCCTCGCTGGCGTACAGTAAACGAGTTCATGGCAAATTCTCTGAAATGCAACGCAAAAATAGGGAAAAAATGTACGCCGATTTTTTTATTATATTTTTTTTAAATCCGGGGGAAGATGTAAAATATGATGTTAACCTTCTACAGACGGTCAGGGGGGGGCAATTACCCTACTCAAAACCCACAGCAGCAAATGAATTAATCGCATAATCTGAACGCTGATTTAGTAAAATCACAAAATGCAGATAATGTCAGAAAAATTATATCTATTTTCTTTTTCTTATTTTATTTTCTTTTACTGTTTGGCACTTTTTTTTCTTTGCGTTTTGGCTAAAAATATTTAATCCACATAATTTTCTTGCCGTAATATTTCTTGGTGGGGGGGGGTTAGGGGGTGTGGTTAGAGGCGGTGGCTGGGCGGGTATTTAGAAGAATAATGGGGTTTATGTACCCCGTTTAATTTATAAAGCCGTTTCCTGCTGTTTCTATACACATTATCGGGGCTTTTAGGGCTGTAGAACCCTGCGATCCCCTCATACCCAGCAAACACTCTGACCTCCTAGAAAAGAGGGGCATCAGGGGAGAAGAGAGGGGCATCGGGGTCTGTGGACAAGAGGGACTGCCTCAACTAAGCAGGGACACTCGGCAGGTATGGTATGATTGTGGACCGAATTTCATAATGACATTTTCCAGCAATCTGCTCCCAAAGTATCGCGCAGGGGCCGCGCGCCTGTTTTGAGCGGAATAACTGAATATTTAATGCCGGCGGCTCCGCGAAACTGAAGAATACAAAGCATCTCTTGGCTCCTGACCGTTACACTAATTGCTCGGCCACCCCTCCCCCACCGCCTCATAATCTGGATCCAGGAAAGTGACCCCTCTATAAATCCCCCGGCATTTGCCCCGCAGACTCTGGCTGCAAACAATTTGCCCTCCGGGGAGTTTTCTGCACTGAGTTACTACAGAAAATAAAGTCGTTTATAATTAATACTCAGGACAGGGCTGGGGCAGAACTGAGCCAACCAGCCCCTGGACCCGGGGTCACTCGCAGACTACACGCTTCTACCTGCCCACAGCGTACAAAGGTTTTGAAGACATTTGATTTAAATGTACAGAACCAAGTCATATCTCACAACAGTCCCAGTATTTGACACACAGTCCTGATTTTTGGGCAGAATCATAGTAAAAAAAAAAAAAGACCTAGAGGAGTAGATAAGTGGAACAGCTTCCCAGCAGAGGTGGTAGAGGGTAATACAGTGAGGGGATTGAACATGCGTGGGATAGACATACGGCTCCTGAATCTGAGACGAGACCAACGACTGATTATTATTACTAAGGTTTGAGTCTTTAGATACAGGGCGGATTAGACGGGCCGACAGGGGCCGGTTCAGGGTTTCTATGTGAATGATGGATATAGAAGGGGCTTGTGGCCCCCCCCCCCGCTCCCGCCCCTGCTGGGTGGAGGATTCTGTGGGATGTAAACAGAGCGTTTCACATCTGCAGATCGTCACAGCTGCACTCGGCAAACAGAACATCTATTGTACAAAAAACCCTAACACGGCTGACAGGAAGGAGCGCGTGCGATGGCGTGTCCCCCGCCCCGTGTCCCCCGCCTGCCCCCGACCCCGTGTCCCCCCGCCCCGTGTCCCCCCCCGACCCCGTGTCCCCTGTGTGACTCGCGGCCCCCCCAGCATTCCTGTGCCTTACAGCATGCAGATGGGGAAGACTAAACACAGCGCGCAAGCCACCCAACATCACACACAGTGACACTATAGGGCGTGGGGTTAGCGGACCAGCTGGGGCTTCACATATTACATAACGGGGAGGAATAATGGGTTTATTTACCCTGTTTTATTTATAAAGCCGTTTCCTGCTGTTTCTATACACATTATCGTCGTTGGTCTCGTCTTAGATTCAGGAGCCGTATGTCTATCCCATGCATGTTCAAAACCCCCCGCTGTACTACCCTCTACCATTTCTGCTGGGAGGCTGTTCCACTTATCTACAACTCTCTCAGTTAAGCAGAACTTCCTTCGATTCTCAGTCTCCCTTATTGTAACTTTTCTTCTCCTTCGGAATAAATTCACCCTTATCGTTTATGTATTTAAAAGTCCCCCCCCCCCCCCAAACCGGATAAACCGGATATATTGAGACCCCTTCCCTCGTTAATTCTTATCCTGTAAAACATTCACGGCCCACGCATCACAAATCAACGAAGTAAATTGGATTCCATCAGCAAATTACTCCTGCAACAGAAGCTCATAATTATTGTAGAAGATGATGTCATCAGCGGTCGGAAATCCAATAAAGTGAACGCTCCCGTTCCCGATCAATCTGTAGGCTTGAAATGTATAGAATATTTTATGTACAGTATGGGAGGTAACACGCTGCGGAATATGTCGGAGCTATATAAATTACATAATAATAATAATAATAAATTGAAAATACAGTAATAATAATATAATACATGATAAATAATAATAATATATGATAAGTAATAATAATAAATAGATGATAATACTTCAAATTATATTATTTTAATAATAATAATGTGAAATAGATGATATAAATGAATAAATAATAATAATGGATGATAAATACGGGTAATAATAATAATAAATATAATATATAATAAATAATAATAATTTATGATTAGTAATAATAATAAATACATGGTAAAATAATGATAATTTAAATGTGTGATAAAATAATTAAAATAATATTTTAATAATATTAATAATGTGAAATAGATGAATAATAAATAATAATAATAATTTTATATTTTTTTATTGATTTTGGTCCATTTCTTTGCAGGGCACTAAAACTATAGTTTTCTGTCCAAAATGAATGCAAAAAAATCCCTCTTTTTTATGCCCTACGGTGGCAGAATGGTTTGGCTAGACGGTCTGGCCGGCCTTCAGAACACATTTTAGGCTGTTGGCGCAGTACGGGATTAGGTGTCAGTATTACGCATGTTCTACCGAGAGAAGGAAAAATAATTAAAGCGAACTGACTTTTTTTTTTTATCACTTAAATCATTTTTTTCATTTTTTTTTCTTCTTGGTTTCAAAACAATCCATAGTTTTTAAGTAATAAAGTATTTTCAAGCAGCTGCATATCAGCAGTTTGTATGATTCTCGCTCTGTTATCTGATCCCCGATCTACTAAACACCCCGACTCCTTATCATACTGCCTGTGGGGAACAATAGAATGGCTCGGTCTCAATCACCCAGTGGGACTCTCTCGCTAATAAAAGTCTATAGAGGAACGGACTTCATTAGCATTGCCATAAAGCATCAGCTCAGTGTGGTGTTTGAGCCGGGAAAGTCCCCCAAAATATCACATGACTGACAGCAATCTAATAAGGCTTTTAAACTTATCTTGTTCCAATAAACTTCTCTTTTTTCGTTGCTGCCCCGCATTATATTATTGGATTTATTACTAAAATAGTTTTTAACCTCTCGAGATGAAAAATCGTAAGCTCCTGGGACCAGGCCCTCCCCCCCCCCCCAGTATGTCTTAACGTTAATGTTATTTTCATTTTAAATGGCCTTTGGTAAATACAACGCTACAGAATCTGCTGGCGCTATATTAATTACATGTCATGTAATCTTACGGCCGAAAGATCTACAGGAAGTCGCGTGTCTCGGTCACATGACTTAACCCATGAAATGAATCGATTCCCTGCCTAGAGCTATAAACCTCAGAGACACAAAAACGTTTATCTCGGGTCTAAACACCGAGACAGGCATGAATGGGTTAACTCGCCTTGGGCCGCTTCCACTCGACCCCTTGGACGCGCTGGGTCTTGTAGAAGAGAGAGTCATTAGTTGGCGGGAACAGAGGGTCCTCGAACAGCGCTTTCTTCTTCTGACATTGCCTCTTCAGCTCGTAGTACTGCTGACCCCCGAACGTCCTCACGGTGGAAAACATCCTTCACGAAAACGGCTGAAATAAAGAAAAATTAGTCGAAATTCGTTATAATTTAAAATAAATAAAAATGCTATAAATAAATTAAATTAAAAAGTTAGTAACTCATGAAACGGTAAAAATAATAAAAAAAATTAAATATATACATATATATATAAAAAAGTATACTTTTTTCCACTAACACAAAAATCTCCCCCCCCCGGGGGGCTTTTGAAAATACCTGCTGTATCACCCAAGGAAAGGTTCAGCAAAACTCCCGCCAACTAAAAACCACTGTTTGAGGCACTGGTGCTGCTTAGCAATAGAGCCCCCTTCACTCAAGCCCAGCCCCTCCCAGCATTTGTTACATTGTTGCAAGCAGGGCTCCTATAACCCCCCCCATCCATTAAGACTAACTCTGCAGGTAATATTATTGTTTCCTATAGCGCCATCATATTCCGCGGCGCTGTACTTAAATCATATATAATACGGGTTTGGATTGTTTCGACTAATTTATTTATTTAGTTTGTATCCTTTCCTGATAGGCTGAAAGTTGTTGCCATAGCAGCAAAAAATCTGAATTTAGTAAACAGGCCGGAGTGACGGCGGACGGAGCGTCTCCAGGAAAGGAACTCTTCTTATTGGCAAAGCACACAATGAGCGAGGGGGGGAGCGGCCGCGGCCCTCACTGCGACCCAGGGGGCCAACGGAAGAACCTCGCGCAGGACGGCAGAGTCCGGGAATTACCTTCCCACGCCCCGGAGAGCAATTCTGTAACCATTATTATTAATTATAGTCACCAAAATCAAGCCAAACGAGATAATCTCCACATCAACACGTATAGCCACCGAGAAAAGGCGTAGTATTTACAGAGCGGGCGAGCCCGGATGACACGGTACCAGACGACAAAGACCAATAAGGCAGGGAACGCCAAGCGTGTGATTAACCCGTTACTGGGCGGCAAATCCGCCACAAAACTCAAGACTGTCCAAAAAAACCGCACCTTAACCCAAAACTCCGACCATTCCATAGATTAAATAATTATAAAATATATAAAAAAAGATTTATGCAGCCAATCAGGAAGGGAGTCCGTATCACGGAACGCAAAAGTTTAATCGGCTCATTTTGGTTTTAATAATAGGCCGCTCTCACCTATGAGAGGTTTTGTCCAAAATTGGCTTCAGGAGAAATTTTGGGGAAAATTGAGATTTTTTTTTCATTTTTTGCACAAAAATTTTCCAAAAATGACTTCTATAATTTATTTCTTTTTCACGCTGGGGTCTCTGACCCTGAAATAATTATAATTAAACCGACTCCCTCTAGATTGTAAGCTCTTTGACCCGGGCCAGTCCCACCTATACACCGTTTGTCATGTCCGGTCCACCCTTTGTACAGCGCTACGGAATATGCCGGCGCTATATATAAAACAATCCACAAAAGAAGTAAATGCTCTGCGTTTTAGGTTACTTTGTAACAGAATGCGGGAATTCCGTTTTCTTTCCGCCGCGTTCCGCTCCCTGTTTACCCACAGACTCCTCTTCTCCCAGCGAAGGCCGGAGAACCTGTTTTTCTGCCGCGGGGGATTCTGGGTAATTGTGCCGCGAGCATTGGAGACAGAGGGGGGGGGGTATTCACACACACGCCTCGGGGGCACGCGGGGTAAATTCCAAGAAACGGGGCAGATCCGTCACTTCGCCCAAATTCCACATTCTATACATTAAATAATCTATTGTTAGGTTACTGATTGGGCGATCAGGGCCACGGCCCACTGGGCCAGTTACAAGGGAGATCAAAGATCTGCCCAACTGCCCCACTTACACCATACGGGCCGTGCCAGGACAGGGTAGAGAGGGGGGCCGCGCCCGGACAGCCTCTATACAGCGGGCGGTGGGATGGCTGGCCTAGGGGTGTCCAAAGGTAAATGTCATCATCGTATCCGCCGACCGGGGGGGGGCCTCATAAATAAAGTCATTGAGAGAATTCCGCTCGCGACGGCGTTTGAACTCCCGGTAAACCCGGATTCTCGGCGCTTTATTCCGCAGGAAGCACCCGGATGTTTATCGAGTCTCCGGACCGTAACGGGATTCAGAAAACACAATGGGCACTGCAGCAGAGCCGGGCGCCGCCTCCCAGCCGACGCCACCAGGGTGACAGCGAGCGATTTCATGAAAAATGACTCCACGGGACTGTTTGTGTGTGCAGGGGGGGGGGAGAGGGGGTGGCTTCAGACTGACAGCATACAGGACACCACGGGGTTAAATCCTAAACGCAGCCCCTAGGCAAGGAAGCACAGCGAGCGCATGAGCACCGCTTCTAATGTACAAAGACATGGGTGTGAGCGACAGTCCCTCCCCTGATCCCCAAATCCCATCATGCCCCCCTGATGCCCCCTTTCCATCCCCTGATGCCCTTCTCCCCTCCCCCGATGCCCCTCTTTTCTAGGAGGTCAGAGTGTTTGCTGGGTATGAGGGGATCGCAGGTTCTACAGGCCCTAAACGCCCCGATAATGTGTATAGAAACAGCAGGAAAACGGCTTTATAAATTAAACGGGGTAAATAAACCCCATTATTTCTTCTAAATGGCCTCAAATATCCCCTGACCCGGGGTAGCAGGGTTGTAATTAGGATGCTGTTGGGGGGGGTTATTTTGCCGCATGGTATACTCAGCGCAGACGGTATCAGGAAACACAGAGTCAGGTATACTCAGCGCAGACGGTATCAGGAAACACAGAGTCCTCCGCAAAATAATTCTAAAAACAGATGGCAGGAAACCCGAATCGCATTAAAAGTTTAGAAAACGGAATTTCTTTTTTTGGAGGATTTTTTGGACGCCTGCCCCGCAGATCGCAGCCCCCGCCGCCGGCACTGTAAGGGTTACGGCACCCGGGCGTCCCCATATACATCATTATCCTGTCTGTCAGTGCGGATTCACCAGAACCCAGCCGTACGTCTATCCCACGCATGTTTAAATTCCCTCGCTGTATTACCCTCTACCACTTCTGCTGGGAGGCTGTGCCACTTTTCTACTACCCCGCAAAAAGTAGAACTTCCTTGCATTATATGTAAGCCTCTGATTGGCTGTAATAAGTAGTTAAGTGGTGTGAATGGCGGAGACGGGTAATGCTCTGTAGCTCCAACATACGCCGGGGAGGCTGCTTGGGGCAGAAGACTCTTTGATGTCACAGATAACGGCCGGGGGGGGCATTAGAGTCGTGAAACGACTTCGCAGGTCAGAACCCGAGGAGAACGAGATCCTTTCCCCAGCAGAGGACTCCTCTCAAATAAATTCCAGCACCGAGAATAATCTCCACGGCAACAGAGACCGGCAATTATTATCATTATTAATTACTATTATCATCATTATTACTATTAATATCATTAGTATTATCATTATTACTATTATTAATAATAATAATAATGATAGCAATGATAATAATAATGATAATAATAATAATAATGATCATAATTAATATATCTGCAAATAGCTGGAGTCCTCCCTCTTCTATGGGGTGTGGCCTTGCAAAGGAGGCGGGTCTAGCCATCCATGGGGGGGGGGTGCCAGCTGCACATGGAGGGTAGGCTGTACCTAGAGTGGGCAGAAGAGAAAATGTGTGGGTGTGAAGTGGGTGTGGCCAGATGCTCCTCCCCCACTTGGAGAAATTCAACCCAGAAACGCCCCACTTTACCCAGAGATTCCTTCCTTCTCCTGATGGCCCCTCTCACCCCCCCCCCACCGGGATGCCCCTCTTTTCTAGGAGGTGGGGATGGTTGCCGGGTATGGGGGTATCGCAGGACATAATATATAACATTTATAAATGCATTTATTTTTCCACCCCACGCACAGATAACATCCCGCCGCGTGATACAGTCACTCTTCCGGAGAGTTTGTTGCGTAATAATGTATCATGCGGCCGCTGTCGTGGGTGTGTAACGTGGCGATAACGCTGCATGTTATAGATAATGCCCCAGAGTGAGGCTGCGGCCAAATTCATCCTCTAAATTGTTTTTTAACCCATTTGAAGCAGGAAAGACGAGGAGCCGGGGAGTCAGGGACAGCAGCGCCAGGGCGACACTTCACAATTATTTAAAATTTTGCTTCAGTTCCATATTTCTGCCGGGAATGCTCAATTGTCATGTGACACAAAAGCAAACACTGATTGGCTGTCTCCAAGGACAACGTTTCCTTCGGAGGGAAGAATACGGCGACATATCTGCCGGGTTTTACGTGCTTTGGACTCCAGTGAGTGAAGTTCGTGTTTTCTTTAAGTGGAACGGCAGCTTTAAAACATTCCCGGTTCCTTTAAAATCCGACTCGTTTAACCCTTTGAATTCCAGCACCTAATGCTTCAAACCAGCAAACAAACTGTTAACCCCCCCCTTGTAATCATACAAAGGAATATTTTTAAAGAACTGGAAAACCTCAGACTTTCAGTGAAAAAAAACGGGAAGAATTTTGTATCATTTTCAAAAGTTAATTGAAAACATTCTATCCTTTTCCTCAGAAACATCGTTACCAAGCAGAAACGGAGACTTCCGGTCATTTAAATCATATAAAAATATATAAAAAAAATAAATAAAAAAATAAATATATAAAAATAAGTAATAAAAGGCGTATCTCCAAACACGAGAAACGGGGGAAATCTCCAAAGTTCTATTAAAAATGAGACGGAAGATCTGGGAATTCGTTCAAAGCCCCCCCGGGAAACGCAACCTGACCAGAGCGACGCACACGCGGCACGGACACGCGGGACGCGGCCGGAACCTGTATTATTACACTCAGCATGCGCGACCGCCAAGGACATCCGCACATTAAAAACACCCCATATACAGCCAGTCAATTAACTTCTCCACATACTACACCCCGCGATACGAACGCCGGACCCGGCTAATCTCCACAAACCCAAAAGAATGCAAGGAACTGGAGAATTCAAATAAATAAATAAAAAAAAAAACTCGATTTCACCCAAATTTCTCTAATTAACCCCCCTTTATCTGCAGCCCTGGAGCCGCCGTTGCTGTCAGTCATGTGGTATTTTGGGTGACTTTCCCGGCTCAAACACCACACTGAGCTGATGCTTTATGGCGATGCTAATGAAGTCCGTTCCTCCATAGACTTTCATTAGTCAGAGAGTCCGGCTGGGTGATTAAGACTGAGCCATTCTATTGTTCCCCACAGGCAGTATGATAAGGAGTCGGGGGGGTTTAGTTTTAGATCGGGGATTCAGATAACAGATGCGCAAGAATCATACAACACGGCTGATATGCAGCTGCCTGAAAACATTATATTATGGGGGCAAAAACTACAACTGGGGTAAAAAAAAGAAAACAGAGCGATATTATGAAATCTGATTGGGGGATAAGAATATTTTAGGGATCCCCCGGAATCTGCCTCTTCGCTCCGCTCCGTAGAACGTTCAGGGAGATCCCGTGAGCGCCGGTTCCCCGCCGTCCGTATTATCGATTGAAGTCGCAGGAAGCGATTTATTTCCCACTCACACAACTCATATCCGTCCCCGCAGTGAAGGAAGACGCGTGGTTTGGATCGCAGCACGCGGCGGCCATTAAAGACTTCCTGATGGCGGCTTCCCTTTTATTGCGCAGTATTATCCCGCGGCCCCTGGGGGCCGGTGCAGACAGGCCGTATAGATTATTATATCTACAGCAAAGACCTGACTTCACTGCGCAGATAAACTTACGTTTAGTTACATTCTTTCAGGGGATGCCCTTGACTGTCATGGTTTCTACCCCCAGTCCCAGGGTCTCAACGCTTACACCCCCCAGTCACGGGGTAAGTGGGCAGATTCTCAGGGTTTTTGGCCCAATCTCAGGGTCACGCAGCCTGGAGCCGAATCCTTCATATTCTCTTCTGATTTAATGATATCTGGTGCATTTCTCCCTGCTTGAATACAGGTGACTCCGTCCAGAATCTCTTCACCTCCTGACCAGTCACGGCTTCCATTAGGACCGTTATAAAAGCCTCACACTTTCTCGCTCCTCTCCAATCTTCCCGTTATAGACAGAGACCACGGAAAACACCGACCTCTGTGTGAAAACTCCAAAGCAGCAAAGCCATAAGAATGAGAGCAAACGTGGCGAGACCTCCCCCCCCCCCCCCCCGAGTCTGTACTCACCTTCCTCTAACCTACAATAAACATTGGGGACCCTCCAACCGCTCACCCACCACGGGCACCGCACGCAAAAAGGCTTCATGGGACGACATAAATCAGCGGTTCACAACTCTGGCCCCCGAGGGCCAAAAACACGCCACGAAATCTGTGCATCCGCGGCTGAGAACAAAGTACCTGCCGGCACTCGCTGTATCACCGGCACCTAGAGGCTGTAAAACAGAAACAGACGGAGAGGGGGGGGGGGACGACAATGGTTCTAGGGGTAACCCTGGCCCCCCCGGAGTGTCAGGGCGGGAGGCAGCTGCGACCGTGACTGTCAGGCTAGTCCTTGCCATCGATTAAGGATTATATTCCCCTGAAAAATGTACTATGGACAGCAGAGCGGGGGGAGGGGCGATCACAGTAATCTTAACATTATGTTAACAAAAATGTTATGTTCTAATAATTACTTTGTTTGGGGTTTTTGTTTACTTTACAGAATTCACTGTGATAATCAGAACAGAAAGAAAGAGAGAAAGATAGATAGATATAAAAAGAAAGAACGATAGAAAGAAAGAAAGACAGACAGACTGTTAACATTTATGTAAACAAAAACAAGGAAGGCGTTAACATTTTGTTCCAATGATTTTTGTGAATTTTCTAAAACAAAAACAAAATTCAAATTTATCTACATAAAAAAATACAGAATAATCAGATTATTAACACTTTCCTCCCCTGTAAACGTTGTGTTCTACGAGCGATGTGATTTATGTGTAAATGACTCTGTATCCAGGGGGGGGGTCCAAACCGGCCACCATCTCAGCCAAGTGCGAGTCCAACGCGGCCCAGGGACCAAATCGCCCAAATAATAAAATAAATAATATTTTAAATGAAAAATAAAAGCTTCTTCTGTAAAGTGATGTAACGGGTTATTCTCCCCGCCCCTCCCCCGCATCTCCGGGCGGATTAAGAATATAATAAAAGGAGGGAGCGCGGAATAAACAGTCACTCGTACCGAGTGTTTGCTATCAGGGAGGAGCAAAAAAGGGGTTCGGGGGCCAAACGCTCTCTCCGTCCCCAAAACAGGATGATCCCGGCCAGAAAAGAATTATTAATGCAGATCCCGCCGTAATCCACCCAAACAGCCCAACGTCTACACCAATTCCTGGGTTTTTAGCTTTTTTATTTGCAGACGTGATAACGATGACCCTTGACCTTCGGTGAAACTTGCTTTACAGGGACCACCAGCTGATCTACCTGAACATGCGCAGACAGTAGGAAAGGGCATTAAATCCCGCCGGTCACCTGTGCACAAGCAGAAGCTATTTCTTTTATTTGCCCGCACAGTGAATCTGTTATAAAGACTCAAACCTTAATCAGTCGTTGGTCTCGTCTTAGATTCAGGAGCCGTATGTCTATCCCGCGCATGTTTAATACCCTCGCTGTATTACCCTCTACCACCTCTGCTAGGAGGCTGTTCCACTTATCTACCACTATTTTTTATTATTATTAAAGCAAGGCTTCCTGCCATCACATCAGACCAAGTTCTACTAAATTCAATGGATTTACTATATACGGCGCCGGGTTTTTACCCCTCCTTGGGTAACTCAGCTCTCCCCTCTATATAAATGATCCCCCCCCTCCCGTGGATTCGCGGCCCTCTGTGTTAAAGGTCGGCAAAAGAAAGATGTGCAGAGGCAGCCCCCGGCCCCCAGGACCGAAGCCAGCAGCGGCTGATCAGAGCTGCTGGTATTTAGGGGACTCTCCAGCCATCATATATTTACATGCTGTGCGGGCCCTTTAAATGTTTATGGGGTCCCGCAGAATCCCCCCCCCCATACATCTGCCCCTTTCCCCTCCCCCGCAGCCATTACCCGATCTCTGCGGGGGATATACTTACCCCCAGTCAGCACCGGCTCGGCGTACCGGACACCCCATAGAAGGAGTTCCTATTTATTTCAATCAGATCAGATCCCTGCCACCGATTGGCTGCTCCAAGCCTCCCTGGGGGAGGGGCGCCCGCAGCCCAACGGGTACAAAACTCCTAAATACCAGAAAAAAAGGAAGCAACAAGGGCCAGAGGCTGCCTGTTGATCGCAGAAGTTACAGTTTACATAGGGGTAAATAAGCGGAACAGCCTCCCAGCAGAGGTGGTAGAGGGTAATACAGTGAGTGGATTAAACATGCGCGGGATAGACATCCGGCTCCTGAATCTAAGACGAGACCGACGACTGATTAAGGTTTGAGTCTTTGTAACAGGTTCACCATACAGCCAAGTATAAGAAATAGCTTCTGCTTGCGCACAGGTGAATATCACAAGTCACTCAGATACCGCGGACTTGTGCATCTAAAAGTGCCCTTCTTGCCCACTCCGTTAACCCCTTCCACACTATAAACACAGCGCTGTCACACTGGAAAACCTATTAAAAAGCAGAGCGAACGCGTAGTAGTACATACAGTCCGCCAACTCCCTGGCAAAGACTACAACTCCCATTATCCCCAGCCGGCAGGTTCAGCGGGCGCAGCGTTTCCAATCCTCCCATTTATAACATCGTTCTGCGTCAGTGAGATCTCTCAGCAGAGGATTAAAAGGCTCGGCCCGCGTGCCGCACAGTGCCGAGTACACATGGGAGCGGCTCGGGGCGCACCGTTAAAGCAACCGTGCCCTTTACGCCGGAAGGAAATCCCCGATTGGCCAAATCTGGGTCAGAATCACGGAATTCGGGACATTTCTGTGTAAAATACTATAGAAAATGTATGTATCCCCCCCCCCCCGGCAGATCCATGCCGCTGATTGGCTGCTTCCAGGAGCGGAGCTGCAGCTTCTCCTTTACGGCAAATAACATGTAGAACAAAAAGGGCGCAGCCAGCTGCAGCGGGAAGATAATTGCCCCGCACCGCGTTTTATTCGGAGAGCGCCAGCAGGCGCCGTAGCGCAGTACAAGACGAGATCTGGGATTCAAAAATAAAATGTTATGCGACAGGAGGGGGGCGCCGGTCGTAGGAGCTTGCAATCTATTTAACAGGCAAATGAAAGCCAGGACCCCCCCAGAGAGAGAGGAAATACCCCGACACACAGAATTGCCCCGTGACGGTCCCACTGATTCCGCTCCTTGGCTGGTAACACCCGGACCGCCGAGCTCGGGGGGCTGACGTAGCCGGGGCGGGGGGCTCTTAAGCGGAATATGCTGGGCGTGCGCGGACTCCTTGCTTTGCGTGATGTATGTATTGGTAATGGCAGCGCCCCCCCCGGAATCTGTATTATTTATTTATGGTGGTTTTTTTGTGTTTTTTTGTTATTACAAACGCAGGCGAGGAAATAAACATAAGGCAAAAAGTGCTGATTTTGGTCAACAGTTTTCTGTGCACACCCCCCCCCTCCCATTATGGGGCAGTTTGACTTCCCCCCCCCAAACCTGAAACTGGCCCATGAACCCCACAGGGAGAAAGCCCCCCCGAAGCTGCCTGCACCCCCCCCCCCCAGCTGGATATTGTACTGCGCTACACCGAGTGTTGGCGCTCAGGGTTGATAAATTATAAGTGAATTCCACTCACAAGAAATTCAGCTTTTGGGTTTTTTAAATCTTTGATTAATCTGGGAATTTTACTGCATTAACCCCTTCACACCCAAACTGCACTCAGCGCCAGAATCTGCAAGTAGTTTTGCAGCCCTAAATACCCCTCCATATAACTACCACACGAACCCCCCTCCCGGGAGAGGCACCCCCCCCGTCACTCTTACCTGCCCCCGTGGGGTATGCGGTGAGGGTATCCCGGAGCTCTGGGTAACACCAATCACAGGCAGCGGCTGCAACAAATGCCTCAGCGGCGCCAACTACATTACAGAGAGCAGCGAGGGGAGGGCGTGGCCGCCGCACAGCATCCTGGGACATGTAGTCTTCCAGGCAGAGGCTGTACATGGTGACCGGACACCGTGTCCACTACTGCTGTCCATGTTACTGAGAGGGTGCTAGTTAAGTGGAACGGTCTCCCAGCAGAAGTGGTAGAGGGTAATACAGTGAGGGTATTAAACATGCATGGGATAGACATACGGCTCCTGAATCTAAGACGAGACCAACGACTGATTAAGGTTTGAGTCTTTACAGCAGGAGAAACGGGCGACTAGACGGGGGCCGGATGGGGCCGATCTGCCAGGGTCTCCGTGTAAGATCATCAGGGATAAGAAAATGACTCGGCGGTCTCTCACTCCACAGAAATTACCAATATCTTTTTCCGAGAGAGAAAGAGGAGCGTTTGCTTTCTCTGCCCGTTTCTCCTGCTGTAAAGACTCGACCTCTTCTGCTGGGAAGCTGTTCCACTTATCTACCACCCCCTCAGTAAAGTAAAACTCCCTTCCGTTCCATCTTTGAGTTTGTTGCACGGCCCAGACTTTAACTTCCTTTGCTGTGGTTTCACTTTTATGAATGTAAAGTTCTGCATTTTGAAGAGAGAAAAAAAAACCAAAACAGAAGAATGGTGATGGACATGTGACCCGCCAGCTGTTTTTTGATTGGCTGGATAGTCACTTCTCTCCCAGGAATCACCTGTATGACCAGAGGCCTGCGGAGTCCTCACCATCGCACCTATATGAGCCGACGTCCCGTTCCAAGGGGAACCAAGGGGCCAAACCCTGAAAACTGGCCCCAGACAATCACCCCCCTCCCCCACCAAACTTTACGGCACGCTCTATGCATTCCGGCAGGTAGCG
This sequence comes from Spea multiplicata, assembly GCA_009364415.1. Lineage (NCBI taxonomy): Eukaryota > Metazoa > Chordata > Amphibia > Anura > Pelobatidae > Spea > Spea multiplicata. The sequence continues at coordinate 71,284 of VKOC01000350.1, forward strand.
TTCTCCCGGCATCCGCCGCCCCGGGATTCATCCATCGGGGCATCGCTTCGGCACCTGAACGCTTTATATGTACAGAGAGGACTCTGTCTCCATCTAGTGGCCACGGCGAGGAATTACTATCTACTGACAGCAGAATGATGCTGCCTGGGAGAAACCATTATTATTATTATTGTTTATTGTTTTATATATAGCGCCATCAAATTCCGTAGCCCTGTACAATGGGTAGACGGGACGTAACAATTAGTATATAACATAACAAATTGACTAACAGAGACAACAGGGGAGGAGGGCCCGGCTCAAACGAGCTTAGAAAGTAGAGAATGTCTCAGTCTTAAAATACCCAGTCGGACTATCTAACTAATGAAAGTTTATGGAGGAACGGACTTCATTAGCATGGCCATAAAGCATCAGCTCAGTGCGGTGTTCGAGACAGGAAAGTCTCCCAAAATATCACATGACTCACAGCAACGGGGCTCTGGGGGTTATATTACTGCATACTGCGCTGGGGGGGTTATATTACTGCATACAGCGCAGGGGGTTATATTACTGCAGGGCGTGGTGGCTTAAGCTGTTTATACAGCGCTATTCTGATAGCCGCTGGGGGTTTATATTACTCTATTATAGTGTCTGTATACTTACTACAGCGGCTGGGGTTAATGGAGGGTTATATTACTGTATACAGTGCTGGGGGGTTTATTACTGTATACAGCCGCACGGGTTATATTACTGTATTACAGCTCGGGGGTTATAGAGGTATACAGCGGCTGGGGTTATTACTTAGATATTCCAGCGCCGGGGGCTTATATTACTGTATGTATACAGCGCTGGGGGGTTATATTACTGTATACAGCGCTGGGGGGTTATATTTGAGGATCGGGTCGGTATATAGTCGCTTCTCTCTGTATTTAGGGGCATTTTGTGTAATTGTCGAGTTGTCGGTCTCTGTATTCATCACAGCGGCTTTTGGTTGTCCCAACGTTCTATTTTTAAATTTGATTTTTATTGTATTGGATGATAAATGTGTTCTGCCGGCTCAATCCAGCCGACGGCGCAAATCGTAACATTCGGTTGTTTGGTAAAATAAAAAAAACACTAAAGGGTCAGAAGTTAAGATGTAACATAAGATAGTTTTAAGAGGGTGGTAGATAAGTGGAACAGCCTCCCAGCAGAGGTGGTAGAGGGTAATACAGTGAGGGGATTAAACACGCATGGGATAGACACCCGGGTCCTGAATCTCAGACGAGACCGACGACTGATTAAGGTTTGAGTCGTTACAGCAGGAGTAATGGCGACTATATGGGGGCCGGATGGGGCCGATCTGCCGGCAGGTTCTGTGTGTGTATTTTACGTCTATATATATACTCGGTGCTTTACGGTAAGTTTTGTTGAGTCTCTCGGTTCCGATTTATTTCCCGGTAAATGTTTATATTCTATTGAAATTTGAATCTCCACGACCCTCTTACGTTTCACTAAGTTGCCGCGGGCAAAAGACGATCCCCATTCCAGATTGCAAGCTCCCGTGACGCGTTGTACAGCGCTGTGGAGTACGATGACGCTATATATTATTACCTGCTGATTTACATAGCGCCATCATATTCAGCAGCGCTGTACAACGGGTGAAACAAGCAGTGCATTCAACAACAAAGGGGGAGGGGGGGCTGCTCACAGGAGCTTACAATCTAGAAGAAGGTATTCAATAAAAAAAACTTAAATATTTACTTTAAGTTAATTATTATTATTAATATCATTTAAATATTGGTGAAAAGATAAAGATTTGGGTAACGAGGTACAAGTTTATTAATAAAATAAGTTAGGCACTGTTCCTAAGCAAAGCTTATATGCAAACGCGGCATTTATCGACCAATCACATCGCTTACGCAGCTTCGTTACATTCCGTCACGTTATTGGGAAAACCCGTGGCCCAAATACGCTATTTTTCTATTATTTACGTATTTATTCATTTTTTTCCTCCTTTGCTAGAATTTAAGGGTCTTTCCGATATTTCTGTTCTCCCAACGCATTTCACAAAAGAGAGAGAGAAAAATACGGGAAGGGAGATAAAAAAAACGTGAATTATCTCGCGCTGCCGTCGTCATGGTAACTCTCAATTTCCGCTTTTATTCAGAACGGAGGAGCGTGCATCGGGACCCCCAAGGCGAGCAAGGTTTTCAGCGCCCCCGAGGGGGGCAACTATTAGTAAGGCATGCGAGGCTCTGCCTAAGAACCTCTGAGGAGGCCGCGTTTAGTTGGCACCTGATAGCCTTAGGCTACTGGGGGTTATAATAATCATAAAATTAAAAAAAATAATAATAAAAAAAAATAATCCATGCGCATAAATTATGGAGATTGCAAAATGAATGGGACACAAAAAAAATTAAAAAAACAATAAATCTGCCTTATTTTTTCTTCTACAATCAGCAGATACAGACTAAAAATCACTATTTTCCGCTCAGTGAGTTCAGGATTAACCGGTGTCCTTCGTTTCTGGGGTATTTGGCGGCCCCCGCGCATGTTCCGGTATAGAGGACGTGTGTAGAAAGACACAAACTGTATCTGCATATTATATATATATATGTTTATATATATGTGCGTGTGTGGATTCAGTCCTTTCGCTGCATAGGAGGTCGCCGAGTCCTTGTGTTGCTCTCGGCCTGAAGGATCGTGGAATGTCCGGGGGTCTCGTGGGGGTCCAATACTTTAGAGTTTCTTTGGAGTTTCCACCATGATTAACCGGGCCACATTCCCAAAAAAAGAACTGGGGGGAAAAAAATGAAAAATAAGAATAACATTTTTTACTTCTATAAATAGAAACTAATATCTATCACTCTCTGCTCTCTCTATATATATATATATATCATATAGATATAAAAATTATTTTTTTTAAGCCAAAAAAACAAGATATTATATATATATATGCTAAGTAATATATAAAATATATATATTTTTTTTAAAATAATTTTTTTCATTTTTTGTTGAAATTTTTTGGACGTCAAAACTAAGTATTTTCAAACATAATACATTTTCCAAGTGTGGGAGAAGAAAAGAAAAAATAGTCCCTTACGGTTATATATATATATTTTTTTTAATGCCTCCCAGAAATATGGTTTAATTTACTTTTTTAATTTACCTTTTGGTTGGGGCTGGTGGTTCCCCTCAGAATTGATGAAAATAAAAATTAAAAAAATAGGAAATAATAAAAAAAAATTACATTAAAAAAATACTTTAAAATATTAAAAAAGCTTCAACAGAAACGGGTGGAGGAAAATTGGGCTGTATTTTAGTATTTGCTATTTTTACATATTTTTTTTTAATTGGGTTTCTTTTTATTCTCAGGGATTTTTTTTTTTTCTCTTCAGGGGACTTTTTGATCAATACACTGAAAATTCACGTAAGGGCCGCTCGGCAGCACCGGGGGGCGCCGTGTATCGGGGTTACCGGCGGGGGGTGTAAACGCACGTACCTTCACTTTTGGCCGGTACTTCAGGAAGAGAGTCCGCGTATACAAGCTAAAACACACAAAAACACACCAAAAAGTTGAATGCATAAAAATTAAACGGAAGACGGATCTCAGGTCCCAACATCTGTGTGTTTACAAATATAGAAACCGCCGACGGATCGGCCCCATCCGGCCCCCGTCTAGTCGCCCGTTTCTCCTGCTGTAAAGACTCAAACCTTAATCAGTCGTTGGTCTCGGCTTAGATTCAGGAGCCGGATGTCTATCCCATGCATGTTTAATACACTCACTGTATTACCCTCTACCACTTCTGCCGGGAGACTGTTCCACTTATCTACCACCCTCTCAGAAAAGTAAAACTTGTAAACCGGATAACATCATTATTGACAGTTCGCATAAATCATATAAGACTGCTGGATAATATTTTCTGGGTTTATTGCGATTTCTTCCCATCTTGGCGATGCCCCCGACGATGCCTCGCACACGCTATTCAGGGGCAAATTTGCAGCATGGTATCCGCCTGTATTATTTGTCACTTGGTTAATCGCCCCGTTAAAAATGTACAGCGCTGCGAAATTTGCTGGCGCTTAATAAATAAAATAAATAATAATAATATATTAATATAAAATTAATAAAATAATAATATTAAAAGCCGGGTGGACGAGGCCAACGTTTCATGTCTTGTCTCCAAATTCACGAGTGAACATCCTATGCACTACGCAGAATCATTAGCCTCTACCACTACTGCTGGGAGGCTGTCCCACCTACCTACCTACTACCCTCTCAGTAAAGCCAACCTTCCTTATGTTCCACCCAAGCCTCCGATCCTGTAGTTTTAGATTAAGTCCTAACATCTCTCCTCCTTTGAGCTCGTATTGTAAACGTGTAGCAGTGATGACAGACAGTCCGGTTATCTGCAGCAGGGGCCGTCACCGTCACAAAGGAAAGATTTGCCCCGCTGAGAGGACGTGCATCTAACCCCGGGGGCATCACAGGCGTTATAACTGCAGACAGGTACCTGAAGAGGATGTGCATGTACGACCCCAGCCCGGTCAGGATGTGCCACCAGGCATGGAACTGCGTCACCGCACCGACCACCGGGGGCATCCTCTGCCGCAGGTCCCTGGAACACAGACAAGCCGACGTCACTACAGACAGCATGGAGACCTAGAACCACTGGCTGAGACCCCATGAAGGGGTTAATAACGGGAGTCCAGAGCAAACGGTGATCGCGACCCAGGAACTCACCTCCACGTGGGGCAGAAGATGTTATCGACGTTCCAGAGCAGGAATCCAACTAGAAACACCCCCAGCGATGTGTAGGCGAGACCCCTGAGCCACGGGTATACCCTGCGCACAGCAACGGGAAAAATAAAGCACGGAACGCACAATCGCATTTTAACCCTTACCAAGGAGGGGTAACAAATGGAGGGGGGGGTGTGACATTGAAGGGTAACGGTCACATCTTAATCAGTTTCTTGTTCTGAACCCCCCGCATTCCTTACAAAGGCTGCCTGGACCAATCAGCGACTTAGCAATAGAAGAGAGGTTACTTGGTGGGGAGGAATAACCGTGCAGATCCAGTGAAATGAAGACAGTTTACGTACCATGTGACTATATATACGGATCTGAGAACTAAAAAGGCCACCAGCACCCCGTACATGACCTGCGGGGACAGAATTTCACAGTCACACCAGGATAACACGCGTGTGCATGTACGGCTTGCACAGGGAAACAGCGTAACGGCTCGTCATTTATAGACCATATCGGCTGAAGAATGCGGCAACGATACTAAATACAAGCGAAACGGGCAAGTACAATCAAAAATACAAATTTTTATCAATAAGAAATCAATATAATGGGTAAGATGGAGGTTAATCATTGATAATAAATGTTCACTGATAAAGAGACCGATGTGACTCAAACGCTTGCAGAATCTCTTCCCGTGGCTGGGAACGTACCTGATGAAACACAGGTTCCTTCCATCGTAAGTAAATCTACAAAGACAAAGATAAAGGTCAGCAGAAGCTCCTAAGGAGGGCAGAACAGCAGACTATTTCTTAGTTTAAATGCATGTTTCAGCCACCAGGGCTTAGAGCAATTACACCCCGCAAGGGTCCTTTCTTTACATGCAGGGGTAACAGCAGCCACACTCCGATAACCCATTCATTAACAGGAACGTACAAGGAACAAGAGGCGTCCACTCAGACTAAAGAAAGGAACTTTCACTTAAAGCAGCAAAAGTAAGAGCAGTAAAGCTAACAGATCCAATACATACCGGCCGGAGAGTATATAATATATAATATGAGGGATATACAGGATATAACGGGTTATAAGC
>VKOC01000352.1:0-30004 GCA_009364415.1 Spea multiplicata
ACGGGCACAGCGGCTCTCGCGGACACCCCACACACGGGCGCAGCGGATCGCACAGCTCAGGGCTTTCGGGTCGGGGTTCTTGGTTCTGGATCCGCAGCTCAGGAAATTCCCTCCCAGCAACCCGGAAACTTACAGAAAGTCTCTTTGCCGATCCGAACGTTAATCATAAACCATTCCATGGCGCCTCCGAGAATGAAGAAGAAGGGCAGGAACCTGTAAATCCCAAACCGCCGCTTCCCAGGGACTAACGCCAGGAACGACTTCACTTTACCGGCCATCCCGGAAACGTCACGGTTGGAGCGGAAAAGCAGAGGACAAACAGCTACTCACCCTGGGACACCCCCCTCCCCCCAGGCACGGGGACAAACAGATACTCACCCTGGGACACCCCCCCCAGACACATGGGGACAATACCAGCAGCGTCACCCTGGCGGACACCCCACAGACACGGGACCGAAACAGCCAGCTCACCCCTGGGACACCCCACCAGACACGGGGACACTACAATACAGCAGCGTCACCCGTGGGGATCACCCCACAGACACGCGACAAACAGCAGATCACCCGGAGACCGCCCCACAGCACATCAGGGACATAGCAGCGCTGCTTTGACCCTGGGCACCCCACAGACACCGAGGACAAACTAGCAGCTCACCCTGGGGCACCCCACAGCACGAGGATCACAACAGGCACAGCCTCACCCAGGGGCACGCGCCACAGACTAACGGGACAAACAGCTCAGCCTCACCCTGGAGGACACCCTCCACAGACACGGGACAAAACAGCAGCTCCACCCTGTGACACCCCACAGACACCAGGGGACAAGCAGCTGCTTACCCTGGGACACCTCCACAGCACACGGTGACAAACAGCAGGCTCACCAGTACAACCCCAACAGACTACTGGGGACAAAAAACAAGCGCCAGCATCACCCTGGGCACCCCACAGACAACGGGACAAAACAGCAGCTCACGCCTGAGGACCACCCCACAGACACGGGACAAACAGACTGCGTTACCCTGGGACACCCCACAGACACAAGGACAAACAGCTGCTCACCCTGGGACACCCCACAGACACGGGGACAAACAGCAGCTCATCCTGGGGGGGGACAAACAGCTGGGAAAGGGACAGACACAATCGCCTTACACTAGAACACCCACCGAGTAAATGCGCACAATTTCACATATACACCTTTCAGCGACATTTACCTTGTGGACGTACTAGCAGTGTCCTCAGAACCTCCTCTCCCAATCCATATATCAGATGAAGATTAATACTAAGGGACAGACAGAACGGGGAGGAATAACACACAGAATACATGTATAAAACGGGCTGGTGGGATTTGGCTCCTCCGCAGGTAACCCCTCGAGAAATCGTGACAAATCGTCTGCTGGGTCGGAAATAAGATTAAACAGAAAGTTATTTCAAAGTCTTGATATTTTATTCATATGATACGTGTGTAGAAAGGCACCGGCCATTATGTTTAACACACCGACCCTCGCGTCTTGGTCATACACGGGAGATTTTCACCGGGGCCACGGCTTCACCTTCACACATCTCTCGTCCCTTTCGAGAGGCACAATGTGTGTGGGTACGTTGAAAAGAACAAAGTCATAAGAGTAGAGCAACTACCATAGCAACCAACGATGCAACGGTGGCAACACACCGCCATCATTATACCTAAAGGACCCACGCTGATGGAGTCCATGAAAATAATCGCCGCCTTTGTTTACCGTTCTATCATTTAAATCCATTTCTAAAATCCCGGGTCGGCGTAGACCATCATCTGGATTTAGTGAAAATAAGATGGAGCGGGAGGTACATCCACCTCGCGTGCGTCGCTGAAACTCATCCCCCAAAAAGAGTAAACACAAAACGAAACATCAGACCCAAGGAACATGTAAAATGTCTGTATTTGGTCAGAACAATGCAATATGTAACAAAACGGCAACACAATCGAAATAAACTCATTAAAAGCGTCCTTATATCAAAATGGTTCCTCAATGTACACATATAATAATAATAATAAAAAAAAACAAAAGGATTGAGCCGGAGGCCCCGGTCACTAAAAACATTAAACGTTTTCAATGTTGTACGCCTGGCGGATGTTCAGCGTGTCCCGCAGCATCAGGTCGCGGAGGCGCCACAAGGCGTTGGCCATCGTGGAGTGAGCGCCTTTGCTCTTCAACCAGTGCGACGGAAGACGACTTTCTTGGTCTTTGGACAAGTGAACGTCTCTTCTTCTGGCTGCAAAAGAAAGTTGAGCGCTCTGCGTAAAGCAGGATTCTTTGGCTGAACTTAGAGGATTTAACCAATATGCCCAAAACACAGTATGGAGAGGCCACATCCTAAACCATTCTAATAAAAATGCTACCCTCCGTTGGAGCGCAGCCCTGGAAATGGCTGATGTCTGAATGTCAAGAGACTTCCTTTTCAAACCAGCCATTTCATTCTGAAAATAAAGCCTCAGCGGTCTCCCCCTGCCAGGGGTCTTTTTCTCACCTGCCAGCGTTTGGTCCCATTTACTAATGCAGTTCGATTCAGCCGTCAGCCCCTCGATGTATTTCAGATATGCCTCCGAATGAAGCAGCCTTTGGGTGCGCGGAGGAGGCGCGACAAACACCGGGGTCGTCGGCTGCTGGACGGCGGGCTGATTTCCCTGACCTTGACCTGGATATGGGGGCGGAGCCTGCTGACCTTGCGGAACCAGCATCCCAATCTGAAAACGCAAAACGAGATGCGGCGTCATAACTTCGCACCCCAAGAGCCGGGGAAACCGGCCAACGGAACCTCGTCGATCTCCGAACGAAGCAACCATTTTACTTCTCGGAATCGATTTATTACTCTGAGCAAAGTCTGCAGTAAAAAGAAGGACGGCGCCCGCCGACACACACAATCCCAGGTACCTGCTGGTTGTAAGGATTGCTTCCGGATGCCGGGGACCCAACCATAGATGGTACTCCTTGAGCCATGACACCTGGACAACAAAAAACATTCTTACAGCAAAAGCTAAAATGAGCTTAACAGACAGAGAAGAGTGCGGAAAACACATAGAAACGTCACTGACGGTGGCTGAATCACCACCCTAAAACACACAAAAGCCACCGCAATCACACCCGAAGCCCACAAGTCATGCGCAGGACACGGCCACGTTATTTGCACAAACCTACGCTAGGAATGTGCAGACATCTCCAATAACCAAGGAGAAATGCAGCATGTACTCTGAGCTGAGAGTCACTATCAGTGCCAAGCAGTAACCAGAAGACATAATGACGGTGGAATGAGTGGATGGTTAGGACATTCTTACCCTGCAGCGCGACGCCCGGGATGCCAGGTAAACATGGTGGAAAGAGATGGGGTGGAGGAATCACCCCGTGGTGATGAGGCTGCATGCTGCCCATACTAATTATGCCATCAACTGGGCCCTGCATTGGGGGCAGGCCAGGAGAATACCCCCCAATCATGCCTTGAAGAACACAAATGGCAAACATGCGTCAGTAACATGCAACATGAATAATAAAGACATGCAACGCAGGCGAGTTACATCATAGCCCATAAGAAATGACTTCACAATATGAATGGAAATGTTAAGACACAGAATGGCGATAATGAATTAGTCGCAGATTCTTAAACACGGTACGTTAATAGATGCAGACTACGGACTGGTTGCCTGATCGCTCCTAAAGCGAGTGCTGCAAGCGAATGCGCCGACACCCAGCGGGTTCTGAGTGTCCATGTGTTGGCGTTAATACCGCAAACTCGGCCGGCTTCAGTCGTTATCGTGGCGATAAAATGGTGACAGGATAAGAGAGATGAAGCCAAGCAGGACAGGCCGTGCTCACAAATGGCTTGATACAACTATTCAGTCTCTACTGATCAGGAGTTCCCAGTCCGCACCAGGTGCTCCCAGTAAGCCAGGTGCTCCCAGTAAGGGGAACGTTCCCTTTAACAGCCTGTGCATTGTGAACACGGAGGCTGACGTTTCATTTAATAACATCAAGAATTCCGATGAATAATTCGAAACAATCCCAGAATTCAAGCCGGGAAGCATGTGGCGGTAAAACAGAGCGCTCGCTTACCTGAAACAGGAGTCATCTGCTGATTGAGTATTCCCATTGGTGTTGGAGGAGGGACCACCCCCATCAAGGCTCCCACGGGGGTCCCAGCTCGTGGAGATGAGTTTTGCTGCTGCGCAGCTCGCTCCCTCTCCTGTTGCTCTGCAACTTTGGCAGCACGTTCTGTAAAATAATGACATCATCACATAAAGTATTACAGAAACAAAAGTATGTTCCATGTATGTAAACTCCAAACCACGTGCCACTGGACAGATCCATGCGGCTGGTTGCCTTCTATGCTGGGATCTCCTGATCATCCCGATCGCTTTATCGATCGCTTTACCTTCATAATCCGCTTTCTTTGCTGCCTCCAGGTTCCTCCACTCCGTTCCCACCAGGCGACTAAGTTCTCCGAACGAGTAGTCGGGGTGCTGGGCTTTAATGACCGCTCTCATCTCGCTACTGAACAGAATGTAGCCGCTCATGTTAATCTTACGCCTCCCTCCTTCCTTTTTCGTGCTATTCTTAGCGGATTTAGGAGTCGACTGTAAGAAAATAAATCGGCAAGCGTTTCAAATTTAGTGAGTCTTAAGTTGCAGATGTTTTACTGAAGCCCACGTTTTAGGATCAGGCGTGGATGAGTCGGTGAATCCAGGCAGGTCTACGCTGGAAAATGTTAGAAAGGTCACAGATGCGGCGAGACGCTATGTTAGGTGATTTCTACAAGATGCGAGACAGAGGAGGAAAATCTGTTTGTTCTAGAGGAACGTTCTGCTCTGATCCAGGGTCCATACACATGGCAGAGCCACGTCAAAGCAGCAATACCACGGCTCCCCCCCACCCCCAAACCTCCAACTACTGAGACAGGTGGGCTGACCGCAGCTCTCCACATTTACCTTTCCGTTGTCTAAATAGTGTTTTGGTAATTTGCTGTCCGCTGTCTCCCCTGGGCCATCATCTTTCGTGTGTCTGTCAGTGGGTGTTTGCTCTGCCTCGGCTAGGGGTCCCCTTTGCGTCAGTGAGGAAGGGGAAGGCAGCCTGACCTCGGGCGTCAGGTCGTCGGAGCATCGGGGGGAGCTTGGAAGCGCGGCGGCCTGATTTAGTGTTTTAAAACACCAATTGCAAATGATTAACAAAAAAAGAAAGCTTTTTTTTTTGGTTTTGCATTTAGACAGGGAACGTCAGCAGGTGATGAATCGCAAACGTGGTATTGCTGCTTTTCCTTTACTAACAGGTGCAAGCGGCCACAACAAGCTTCCGTAATGCCACGACGCAAGCAAGAAATACACCATGCAACAAAAGGGTAGGGCGCCGGCAGTCTGAGTCCTTAAAGCCTCAAGTTATTGTTATCCGGCACGGCAGTGCCACGACCACGTTAATTTCCAGTACGGTGTCCCTGGAAGCGAGACCCTGCGGACCCCTGGATCCTGGCACCTAATCTTTACAATGTTACAAATGTAAGCATATACATATTTCTTCCAATTATATTTATGCGCCAACATTTCCCAAGCGGAGGTCAACGGCAAGAGACTCGTACACGTAAAGAAATAAGGAGACCCCGCTTGCTGCACACGCTATTCAGACCCGGATGAAAAAAATGGGCAACGTGGCCTCCTCTTCCCCCAGGTGCCTCCACTGAATCAGGTAGCTTTTTCCTCATACTCCGTGGCCCTGCCATCGAGGTCTGCAGCAAATCACATATACGCTAGCAAAACAGTGTTCATATAGCACACCTGCGATGGCTGCTGCGACTCCCGTGGATTTCAATGAGCGCTCGCTGGGAGATATGCGGGAGGCGAGCAATTTCCTAACACTGATAGAGAGTCTATAGCACACAGTAAAACGTACCACAGTCCAAACAATATGTATTTAGCAAGACAGCGTGGCTGAAGTACTCCCTTAAAACGTGGAACCGAGGTGCTGGGTGCACCGTATTTACGAATGAGATGCGGCGCCGTGAGGACTTACCTGCGGTGGGGTGTACGGCATCATGTCTAACTCTCCAGAGAGGGGAGTTGGAATCTGAGGGAGAGATGGAGCTTCCAGGATCTCACCGTCCTCCTCGCCCAAGTCTTCAATCTCCTCTTCGCCTCCATCCAGATCCGCAAACTTTGCCTCCAGCTCCTGGATCTTTTTCTCCAGTAAGGGAGACGGCTCCTTCTGAGGAACGATGGGTTTCCTACAAGCAGCAAGACATTCACACAAACCGTTCAGAGATCTATTCGATAAAAGTGGAGAAAACGACATATTTGAAGCATACGAATGTACACAAGGCCAGGGCTCCATCCCAGGCTAAAGGCTCCTTTTCCTGGTCCCCACAAAGCCACGTAAAATCACCAAATGCTGTGTTAAATCGCACGTAGCTCCGGACATTTGCCCCACATACAACCGGCCAGACGCACCCCCCACCTCTCTACAGAACATTTCTTTCACGGACCCTTCCAGAACATAACGTGCTTTATCCTGCAACACATGAAGACATTTCCCTTTTCACCTGAAATAATATATTTCATCATCCACTACTTTTGCCGAGAGTGAAAATCTCTTGAGTCCTTTAAACCTCTTCATTTGTTTGTCGCTCTCGTTGTAGCGACTTTCACAAAGGAGTATATCATTTTCCGTGATTTCCGTGGGTCGGCAAGACAGAAAGTCCTTGAACGATAAGACGGCACACTTCCCTAGGAGAGAAACCAGTCCTGTTTACTTGGTACTTTTAGATTAATGTGACCTATAAAGGCACATCAGGCCCCATGATATACACGGCTCAGGTAAATGCACCTCGTTACCCGTCACCCAGACCTCTCTGACATTTTGTAAAGATGATACCTTCAAAGGTTAACTGAATTGCATTAGATTGCAAGCTTTTCAGCCTACCTAGGATACAAGCCATGGGGCAGGTCTCCTCTAGGTTGCTCAGAAACACTTCCTTCTTGTAAAACATTTTTGTTGGCTCGTGAATCGTTTCTTCAGGATGTATAAATATCGGGCCAAAGAAATACGCCGCTCCGTCACGGACCCACATCTTCTCTATCCTGCAAAACAACGACACAAGGCGCTGAGACCATCCCAACACAAAAAAAACTGAGGAATTCTTGTGACGGTTGTGAGCTAAACTGAAGTTTTCTGAATTTAATGTCTTTAAACTACCAAATCTAGAGAAATGACTTATTGGAGGAAGAAGCCTGGAAGTTCTCCAGTCACGGTGGTACGTTACCTTCCCACTCTTGGTCGCACCAGCCCGTGTGACTTGATAAACACACAATCACCAACTTTCAACCACATGTCATTGTATCGAAGCTGCTCAAAGTAATAGCAGCCGGGGTCTCCATTAGGCATGTCAACAGGAACATCCTCCTTCTCCTTCAGGACAAAAGCAAAAGTATTATGAAGACATGGGGCGTGGAGGGCATTAGCTACAAGATCCATATAAAGAACTAAGAGTTCACTAAAACACAAACGGGTGCCTTCAGCTCCGGAGACTATTATCGTGCTAAAGTCACTTGTTTCTCACAAACCTTCTCCAAGACTTGCGTGACGTCCTCCTCTTTACTCTCCTCCGAGGCGTCGTTGGATAGATCCTCTTCAGCCTTGTTCTTGGTGGCAAACACAGAGGCCACTCGTACCACGGGCAGAGGGACGTCCCTCGCCTTAAAACGGACCGAGCTAATTGGCATGGTCCACAGTTTGATCTTTTTGAAAGATTTCGTTTTAGCCGAGTATCTGGATTCACAGACATAGACATCCTCGTCTCGAAAGTTTTCAGGGCAAATTTTAAAATATTCCTGTAAAATGAGAAAGGCCGGATAATTAAGGGATTTCATATTGTTTCTGCGCCATTAGGAATGCCTTCCATCCCATCGCAGTCAGCAAGGGATCCAGAACCTTATTAACACAATGGGACGCTGACCCAGGATGACACTAAGTGTCACAGATTACGAGAGATTAAACCCTAAAATCCTGTCCTTAGTCAGTAGAGGGCGAGGAGCGGGAGTCCGGCACGAACATCTCACCTTCACAAACATCACCACACATTTGCCGAGGATCTTATTCACGGGAACCTTGTTGTAATAATCACTCTTAAAGACTTCCTTTTCCAAAAATTTCCGCGTGGCGAGATGAAACGTCTCTTTGGGCCGATAGAACCAACAGCCGTACAGCCATTTCTCTCCTGCACAATCAAAGAGCGATGGGTTACAGGTATTACCCGGGCGCTAAACCGGCTCCATGAACCATTTTCTAATCACGTAACCGGTGAAGCCGGCTTTATAGAAAACACTCACCGGCAGAATCTTCCCAGAGCCTCTCGATGCAGACGATATGCGGCTGGAGATTGGGTTCTGCTGGCTCTACGTAAACATAATCGCCCACGTGGTACCTGCTGTTCTTAAAGCTGCAATCCTGACTGTACGTGCGATCCAACCCCGGCAGCCCCGCAACTCCTCCGGGATCTTCACTTTTTTCAGCTTCTGAAAAAACATATCACTGAAATGTCCAAAGGATACCATGCTGCAGAGTATCACTGCTCTGAGTACGGACAGCCAGGATACCATGCTGCAGAGTATCACTAGCTGATATGGACAGCAGGCATTCTGCAGTTTATGGCACACTGCCAGTTGATACCATGCTATCACTGCTCTGAGTACGGACAGCCAGGATACCATGCTGCAGAGTATCGCTGCTGAGTACAGACGGTCAGGATACCATGCTGCAAAGTATCACTGCTCTGAGTACGGACAGTCAGGATACCATGCTGCAGAGTATCGCTGCTCTGAGTACAGACGGTCAGGATACCATGCTGCAGTATATCCTGCTCTGAGTACGGACAGCCAGGATACCATGCTGCAGAGTATCTGCTCTGAGTACAGACGGTCGGGATATCATGCTGCAGAGTATCGCTGCTGAGTACAGACGGTCAGGATACCATGCTGCAGAGTACAGTAGTCTTGTAATAAGACACCATGGACTGCCGGTGACGAACAGCATTCTTTCCCATGTAACAGCGTAACATACCTTTCTTTTCTTCTTCCCGTTTGGCTTTATCTTCTTCAAACTCCTTGGGCAGCTTTTCTTTTTTCTCTTTCTCTACGTCGTTGTGCAGATGTTTGGTGGTGTAGCTGAGGGCAGGTGAGAGAAGGATCTCGCCATTCTTACAAAGTTCATCCCGGATCTTAATGAAGAATTGCTGGAGCTCCACAGCATCTTCATAAATCTCAGAGTCCGTTCTAGCGGTGCAAAGAAAGAGTTAACAGAGACCATGTCACGGCTGTGACACTGGCCTGGCCACAGACTCCAATAGCCATACAAAGTAACTGGTTCTCAAGACACAAAAGCATCCCAGTAATAACTGGTTTATAACATAATCAGCCAAACTCACCGGTTCATCCTCCGCGCTCTCTCCAAAACCTCAAACATGTGCTCCTGGAACAGATCCAGCCGCCGGTAGCGGTTATTCTCAACGTTTTTCCTGATAACGTCAAAAGTTAAAGGAGGCCTCTTAGGAAATTTGGGGTCAACGGCGGGTATTTCGGCCAGAGAATCGCTGAAACATCTCCCTTCATCATCCTGGTGGCTCATCATGGACACAAAAAGGTTATGGATGAGCTCCTGGATGAGCAGGATGACGTTGGGCACGTGGGAGTCCTCGTCCCCTTCGATGTCTCTCTTTGTTTCCAGTAAGACCTTGTGCAGAACCAAAGCGTCTTTATATATTAAGGACTCTGGCTCGTTATAGGTGCACGCGTTATTAAACATGATGACAAAGTCTTCGCACATGCCATCGATGTCCTGGTATTTGTTGGCCATTATATGACTCCTAATTTTTTCCATATCGACTGGCTTTTTTATGGTCAGGTAGTAGTCGGGGAGCTCGGAGCGGGAAGGAAGACGTAAGAAGATGGCGCTGAGACGCCTGCCACGTTTATCGGTGAAATTCTTTACGGCTTCATAAACCTCGTTCAATTTCTGTTGCATTGGACTGAGGTATTTGGTTTTCTTGGGTGATATTCCGCTTTTCCTACCTAAAAGGGACACAAAAAGCAATTAACAGCAATAACTAAAAAATAATAAGTTAACTGCTAAAAGAAGCTGACGGCTGAACGACAAGGAAATCCCACATTTGCAGAACTTCCTTGAGGCAAAATGGCACAAAAAGCACACCCCCCCGCCAGGCGCCAGACACACACACACCCCCCGCCGGGCGCAGGACACACACATGAATATAACGGAAAAGCACGCACTTAGCTTTAGTTTGGGAGATGCCACGTCATCATCATCAGGAACAGGTCCGAGCTCCTTTCTTTTTTCTTTAAGGACTTTCTCCAGGACGTGGGCATCATTATAAACCTAATTTAGTGGAATAGAAAGATCTAGTGCGTTAAATGGGAAATGTCTCACCGGCCGCTCTGCACCTGCCTGCTGGGAGTTTCAGTGCAAAGAATTCTCTTCTTTCACTGCCTGAACCAATCAACAATTAGCAAAATAACAACAGGAGAGAGAAAGAACTTATTGGGGAGGAATAATCCTGCAGATCTTAAAAACACAAAGTGTTTCATTTACAGAGAGCCTGTGCAGAAGCACCTTGCACGGATGGGGGGGGGGGCGTTAGCCCTGGACGGGTACCTGCGAGCCTTCTTCGTTGTAATGCCAGGCATTTCGAAACATCAGCTTCATATCATCCATCATGGCCTCCTCCCCGGAATACTTATCCGTGCGAATGTTGTGTTCAATCGTTTTTAAATCCATCGGCTCCAGTATGATTTTATAGTAATCAGGGTAGTCCTTTTTCGATGGTTTAAACATGAAGAGTTCGCAGAGTCTCCTGCCTGTCCCCGGCTCACGTGATTCAAGGACTG
Source organism: Spea multiplicata (assembly GCA_009364415.1). Taxonomy (NCBI): domain Eukaryota; kingdom Metazoa; phylum Chordata; class Amphibia; order Anura; family Pelobatidae; genus Spea; species Spea multiplicata. Next base: position 10,910 of record VKOC01000352.1, read on the forward strand.
CATTAAATAAAATTTTCATCCGTTGTCTCCTTATATTCTTCTTACTGTTGGCAAAATCAGATGTTAACTTACATTCCTTAAAACTGACAGTAAAACCCCTAAAACAAACGGATTCCATGTCCAAGAGGAACGTTTATACGCGCATGTGCTGCAACACATCACCCGGAAATACGCAAGACACCGAGTGTGATATGCGCCAACCGCTTCCTTGGAGAGGGTTATGCACTAAAGTGGGAGGTTATAGGTGAGCTCCGCATCTCCTCTCCCAGCCGTGCATTAAGATGGGCCAGTGACACCCTCTCATCTACACATTAAGTCGGACTGGTCGCTGGCGAATCTGGCGGGGCCACAGGGAAATGCCGATCCATCGCTGGGCGCTGCCTCCATTCAGAGATAAAACAATGAGAAAAAATCTGGATCCCCGACAACCTCGTGAATATTTATCAGTGGAAGCACCCAGCTGGGCCGCAGGGCAGGGAATTCGCCCGTACCTTTTCCGTTTGGAGCTCCCGGCGTCAGAAGTGGCAGATGAGATCATACTGTCTCCGTCTTCAATATCCAGGTCTCTCCTCGCAAGCTCCTTCTTCTTAGCCTGAAATAGAAAGCAAACCTCCAGAGTTACCCCCACTCCGCCAAACGTTCCCAGAACGCATGAATAAGCAGCTCCGTACAGCTGGCACTGGAGCGTGTGTGTGCGTGTGTGTGTGTTGGCAGCGACGGGCACCACCCAGGTCAACATTAACCAAAAAACTGCAGAGAAAATAATTCTTTACAAATATTTTGATTGTATTTTCTATAAAAAAACAAGATGCATAAAACCTGAGAACCCCATGTAAGTGAGTAAAAAGACACAAGAACCCCCAAGGACCGGGGGATTCGTGTGTTTGTGTGCGCAGTGACAATGGCGACATGTTTAGAGACCACCAGCTCTGCGAGAGCCCCTGGCCTTATAGCGCACATTGTGTGCATTATGTAAAAACGGCGTACCTGCATAAGCTGCTGCAGCTTAAAGACTCTTTTGTAGATGGCCGAGTTGGGGACGTTGTAACGCTTGGCATTTTCAAACATCAGGTTTAAGTCAGACTCCAGGTGATCCAGACTCTCGTATTCTTGGTTCTTCAGCTTCGTTCTGAACAGAATGACATCTCTGATTATAATGCCTAACATGGCCTCTGATTACATAAAACCAATGTATGCTTTTACAGGTGAAATAAGACAATAAGTGACCCCTTTATAAGACTGATCTCTAAGTTACAAAGTGTTGGAGACCGTATGGATACATTTTGTCTTAATTAAAACGCAAGATTATTAGTGGGTTTTTTTGGGTCGTGATGCTAATTGGGGTTCACAAGCTTCACAAAACTTAATCTATTAGCACTTTCTGCAGCGGAAACTTTTCACTTTGCGATCGATGTAATCGTTTAGGCGATATTTGGTTTAAGATACGGCCTGCAGCAGAAGGAGCCTGGTAAATATTATTTAATCGATATGCTGTCCCGCAGTCCTCTCTACCTGATTGAACCGATAGCACTTCACCAATACTGGGGGATAGCCCTGCGGATCCCAACGACTGCTCCCCTGGTATAACACATACGTGAGGGTTTGTACACACGCTGATTTTTGGATGCGCAAGGCACAGGATTATTCAACGTAATGTAATCCAATATGGAACACTTTTGGAAAGCTGAGAGATTAGCTATGATGTTGGTGTGGAAGGGGCACAGTCTAAATGTACAGACACTCGGGATCTGTCCACACACTCGGGATCTGTCCACACACTCCATGTTCTCCCCACGACAGTTGGCGGAAAAGGCTTTAAATGCTGCTGACCGCCGGAATAAAACAGCTCACCTAATCTGCTGCAGTGAAATTGGATTTTTGATTTGCTGGTAATAATCCGGATACTTCTTTTTAGATGGCAGATGGAAGAAAGGCTCTGCAATGAGCTGGCCCTGGTTATTTCGGCAAGAACGGACAGTTTCATAAAGCTGATATAACGGGCTAGAGATGTCCATGAACGACGTGATGCTTTCTCCTTCTGACTCGCCCTCTTCATAACGAATTGAGGAAGCTGAAATGATACGTTCAGACTCGCAAATGGAGATCACACTAAGAAAACACGCAACACAAGTCTAGAGACACGCATGATGGTTACAGAGACACATGTATGGCCCCCTCTGGGACCAGTTCTACAACAAGCATAACTGTGTGTTATATATGTGGTCCCTGTGTGACCCGGGAGAGGTACAACAAGAGCCACGTCATAAGGATGAAACAATGTGCTGCTCCATGCAGCCAACACAATCCTAAGTCTGAAGCAGAAAACCACAATGTTATTTACAGAGAAACTTGAATGTAAACTACCATTTAAAGAGGCGTCCTCCTCACTCTCGGATCCATACTGCAATGCCATAGTGATGGCCGACAGCCGGTCCCCCTGAGCCAGACGCTTGTTTCTGAAGACAGAGAAGAGATTGCATCTCAGGCAGAGACTATCCAGACAAGACTCTATACCCCCCGCACCCCTCATCAGCTGGACAAGACTCTATACCCCCGCACCCCTCATCATCCAGACAAGAGTCTCTACCCCCCCCCCGCACCCCTCATCAGCCCAGACAAGAGTCTCTACGCCCCCCCCCCCCGCACCCCTCATCATACTATTTACCGGTTACGTAAACTTGTCTTGGAGAATTCCGTAAAGTCGATTTCAGACTTTTTTAACGCAAATAGTTTTTTAATTGTATTTGCATCCTGTTTAGAGACAAAACAAAATAATGACATTTCATAAGTTTAGTGTCCCTGTAAAACTGCATCAGTGTATCTGAAGTGGCGCGTGGAATTACTGTCCTCCACGCACACACACAATGCCACTTTTCCATGAAATTGGTCACATCTCGGTGAACGAGGGGTCGGCGGCAGGAAAGTAACTTCTCACCTTAAACACCTGGGATCCCGGCTCATTGTACGTTTTGGCATTTTTTGCCAACAGGTCCACGTCCTTGGCCATTGCGTTGATACTTTTATAATATCCCGTCTGGCAACAAGAAAGATCAGACATCACTTAACCAAGAATACAACGGCAAATAAGAACGGCAACGGCCAACATACAACCTGATCCATGATACAGAACATACGACCCGTTACACACCTGAATCCTGTGAGAAATCGTCTTCAGATCGATGGGATCTTTTATGATAGCGTAATAATCTGGATATTGCTGCAAAACGAGGAGAGAACATATCACAAGACAGACTGCCACGTGACTGCCAAAAGGACAGCGGCCGTAGTCTTCCACAGACGACCACAAAGTCTTGGTACTCACCACCTTGGAAGGCAACTTCTGGAAAAGCTCACTGATGAGTCGGCCCGTGGGGTGCGTGGCACTGCTGACGGATTCCAGCAGCTGTTCAAGGATTGGCTTCAAGTAATTGGAATTAGACTGAAAACAAAGGATAATATTTAAAACCAACACGACCACAACAGAGCCGGACCACGTGCCACGCGAGTCTGACAGCCAGGAACGCTAACAAAATGGTATCCTGTCAGGGAATTGAAGTCACGGCTTCCAGTGTCCAGGACTCCAAGACAGCTAAGCTTGCATGCCACATGAGGTGTTTTATTGCCTCTCCCATCCATTACACGCACTTTAATGCATATAACAGCCCTGTGATACCTTTACCCCCCCACCGGCGTCCCAATCGCAGCCCCCACGATTTTGTCGTGCAAGAGATGTGTTCAGCCGATTCTAACGAGACCCCTCGTGCTGATGTGCGGTTTAATAAGGGTGCTTTCTTAAAAAAAGGGTGGAGTGCTAGAGCTCTGGAGCTGCAGCTTCAACACGCGTTGGTATACATTCTCTGTTTAGGGGGCTGCCTGGGACATCAGAGTCTCTTTAATCCAGAAGCCGCAGACTCACCTCTTCTGGCGTGGCACTGCTGCTGTCTTGTGTCTCATCCTCCTCCTCATCATCCTCGCAGTCACCTTTCTGAATAAACTCGTTCTTTGTGCGCAGATACAAATCCCAAAGTTTACACGCCGCTTTGTGCTCCGGGGTATCAGACTGTGGGGTAAAAGTGTAGGTGCGGGAATTAGGATCTTTTATTCCCGCATATAAAAAAATAAAACGAGCAGAAAACAGTGCTGGAAGCAACGCTCACAATCATAGCTCATTCCCGCAAATGCATGAATAAAAAAGCACTCATATACTAAACAAATACATTTTACAAATAATGTATCTAAAGGAACCGGAGGATTCCAGTAACGTGGTTTATAACACAATTTATTACTCTTTCTGTAATAACCGGGCAGGGTATGGAGAGTAAATCGAACTGAGGCGAAGGAAGTTTGTGGGGCATCTTTCTGCCGTGATGCCCCACATTTAAAGAAGCACATAATGAACCATGCGGCACCGTGCAAGGAGCGCAGCTGGAAAGTGGAAACTGCTTGTTCACGCTCCCGCTGCAATATGTAAAATGCCCCCCAGCACCACAAGCTGCCGTTACCCCCACCCCACCTTATAATATGTCTTTGCATTCTGAAATAACAGCTGAAAGTCCTTGGTCAGCAGCTGCACGTCTTCGTACTCCTCCATCTTTAACTTCTGCTGGATCTTCATTAAATCGATGGGCTGAGAGATAACCTCGTAATAATCCGGCTGGTTTCTGCATACGGGGAGAAGCACAAATAAGGAATCCAAAACACGGCAAGCGCATAACATGCTGCCCACATGCTAAAGTCACGCAATACCCCTGTGGGTTTGTCTCTAACGGTGCGAATGAATGAAGGGTTTTACCTGCGCTTAGGAGCCCTGATAAAGAGCTCACACAGAAGCCGGCCCTGCTCGTCCTTATAATCTCGGATGGTGTTATACAGCTCATGGCAAACAGCAATCTACAAGAAAAGCACCCAAAATGACACACATGGCCCCCAGAACACAGCGCAGGCCTACGCTCATTCTCTGAGAGGATTACTCTCATCACCAACAGCTGAGGGATTACTGTTAGTAAGGAGCCTTAAACCTGCGTAGGGTTAGGGTTACAGGGGCAAGCGAGCACTCACCGGATCCACGGCTGAAGAATTAGCAAGCCTCCTCCTCTTGCGGCCAGAGTATGGCGTGCTTGTATGGGGGGTGTCTTCGAAATCCCCACCGCTAACGCTGCTGGAGGGCGACGTGGCGCGGCGCCGTTTGGAGATCACCGGGTCCACGGTTTCCTACGACAGAAAATTATACAGTCAACAACTTTATACCAAGCGGCAGAAAAGCACAGAGCAGTAAGAAGCAGCTGCTTCCTGGTAACGGCGCTGCGCCGAAGCCACTTCCTGCAGTGCCAGGAGAAAAAAAATCTGCAAACTGTCATAAAACCAATGGCGCCCAGGGGGAGGGGCAAAACCCATCGCCGCCCCCGGGGGGCAAAAACCAGTGATGAACTCCACGTTCTGTGATCAGCCTGACGCGCGGGGCAGAGCACAAACACCCCTGCGCAGCGGTGACAGCGGGTAATAAAGCGGTTCTGGTGCAAAACGAGTTGGGAAGATCGGCTCGCCTCCCTGGTAAGGGATTTGGAAATAGGGGGCTCACCTATCATTACTGCCCCCTCTAACCCAGCTTAGGCTGCCTAAACCAATCAGCTTCGGGCAAAGAGGAGGAGCAATTTAACGCGCAAACCCCGACAGCAGGAAGTCATCCCTCAGAAAGAGGTTATTTCACCCCAGGGCCTTTCCCTGCTTTCGGGTTATTTCACCTCGTGCCGGGGTACCTCCCCTGCAGTACCGGCGGCTCTTGGACCTCCCCTGCCGTACTGGGCCGGCGGGTCTTCTCCCCCCGCGACCCCCACTTACCGCCCGCCGCCTCCAGCCGGAGAGGCGCTGCCGCTGCCACACCGGGGCCGCCAGGGCTGCAGAGATGCGAGAGATGCACACAATAGGGACAGCAGAATCTACCCCAGACCGCGCGCACACAGCAACAGAGGGCGAACGAGCACGTCAGCCGCAAAGCACGTCGTTAGGCGGGGCTACAGCAGACTGGCTCGCGTATGACGAGTTCCGGTAGCGCGCACGTTTTTTCTCCGCGTGTCTCAAGCAGTAGAGAGGGGAACCATGAAACGACCCAGTGAGTGAAGTCTTAGAGTGTCACCGGGGAGGGGGACGTACAGAGCGGGACCGGGTGTCACCGGGGAGGGGGACGTACAGAGCGGGACCGAGTATCACCGGGGAGGGGGTCTAAATAACTCCCTCTGATTCCTGGCCCATGTTCTTACAAGAAAAGGAACAGGGGAGGGGGTTACGTAAAGGGACAGTCCAGCCATCAGATGCCCCTTAAGAGGTCACTTTAAATTTGTGGTGTCCCTTTGTAGATGCACGGGGGAGGGGATTATGCAAGACACGCCAGTGATTGGCTGGTTGAGGGCATGTGGTGCGGTGTGTTATTGTATGTGGTATTGTTCTTCTGACTGTAACAGAGCTGCGGAATCTGCCGGCGATTTATAAGTAAATGTGACGTAATATAATGTGTGTGATGTAATATAATGTGTGTGCCGTTACCATGACTCGTTGTTGATCTGTATCTTCTCTGTTGCAGAGCTCAGGAAGGGCAGCAAGCGGATGACATGCAGCAAACGCTATAAGATTCAGAAGAAGGTGAGCGCTTTTTCCTGCTTCAAAAGCGCCCACGGGATGGAGCTGCCATTCTAAATGAAGTGGTTCCAAGTGCTCTGCGGGGGGAGCGTGCTGCGGATCGATGTGCTTTGCGCGTGGGGGAGCGTGCTGCGGATCGATGTGCTTTGCGCGTGGGGGAGCGTGCTGCGGATCGATGTGCTTTGCGCGTGGGGGAGCGTGCTGCGATCGATGTGCTTTGCGCGTGGGAGAGCGTGCTGCGGATCGATTTTCTTTCGGGTTGGGGACGCGTGCCTACGATCGATGTGCTTTTGCGCCGTGGGGGAACGTGACTGCGCGAATCGATGCGCTTTGCCATGTGACTGGGAGCTTGCCTGCGGAATCGATGCCTTTGCGTGTGCCGGGAGCGTGCTGCGGATCGATGTGCTGCGCCTGAGGAATCGTCTCTGCGGATCGATTGCTTTGCGATGTGCGGAGCGTGCTCGGATCGATGTGCTTTGCGGCGTCGCCAGAATCCTTTCTCCATGTATATTGTTGCTTGCAAGAGCGAGAGCGTAGCTGCGGATTCCGATAGTGCCCCTTTGCGCGAGGGAGCGTGCTGCGGATCGCAGTGGCTTTTGCCGAGGGAACGTGCTGCGATCGAGTGTTCGCGAGAGGGAACGTGCTGCGAATCGATGTGCTATTGCCGCAGGGCGGAACGTTGCTGCGGGATCGATGTGCCTCTTGCGCGTGGGGAGCGTGCTGCGGATCGAGTGCTTGCCGTGGCGAGAGCGTGCTGCGATCGATGTGCTTGCGCTGTGGGGGAGCTTGCTGCGGACGATGTCTTGCGAGGGGAGCGTGCTGCGGACATCGTGCGTGCGCGATGGGGACGTGCTGCGATCGATGATGCTTGCGCTGTGAGCGTGCGCGGATCTATCGCTTTGCGCGTGGCGGAGGTGCTGTTCGGAATCGACTGTTGCTTTGCGTCGGGAGCGTGCTTGCGGAATCGAATGGCTTTGCGCGTGAATGGAGCTTGCTGCCCTGGATCCGATGTGCTCTTGCGCGTGGGGTCGGGAGCGTGCTGCGGATCGATTGTGCTTTGCGGTGGGGAGCGTTGCGCGGATCGTGCTTTGCGATCGTGGGTGGAGCGCTGTCTCGGCATCGACTGCGCTTTTGGCCGTGGGCGAGCGTTGCTGCGGACTATCGATTCGCTTTGATATATACGTACGGCGTTGATTCATGGGGAGCGTGCTGCGGGATCGATGCCTTTTGCGAGGGCGGGCGCTGCTGCGGACCAATGCGGCCTTTGCGCGATGCGCTTTGCGCGAGGGGGGGCGTGCTGCGGACCGATGCGCTTTGTTCACCTGTTTTGTTTCTTCTTCCTACCCCCCCAGGTCAGAGATCACAAACGTAAAGTGAGGAAAGAAGCAAAGAAAAGTGGTTTTAAGAAGCCAAAGAAGGACATTACTATCCCAAACGATGCCCCGTTTAAAGAGGACGTCCTCAGGGAGGCAGAGCTGCGGAAGCAGCGGGTAATAAAGATGTCCTCCTGTACTGGGGGCTTTTTTGCTTTATTTTGTTGGCAAGCAGGGGGTGTGCTGGCCGTGCAGCATTTCCCAGAATGGAAAGTGCAGAGTAAACTGTGGGCTTGGCAGACACTCAGCGTGGCTAATGTTCACGGGCCGGTTGGCTAGCGGGGAGACGTGTGCGGATCTCCGCGTCGAGCAGTTTGGGGGTGAAGATGTTGCCAGCGGATGGGGTCTTGTGCAGAACGCTTCTAGATCCCCAGAGCGGACGAGTCTGTTTTGAGCCACTTTTAACCCTTTATATTTTAGCGCGAGGAGTTGAAGCAAGCTCAGAAGCTTGAAAGACAGAAAGAAGTTGCGAAGAAAAGAAACATTGAGAGAAACAAATCTGATTCACCTGAAAAGAAAAAGACAGAGAAAATGGTAAATATGTGAGGAATAAGCGAATGAAACGAGGCGTTCCATGAAACCGCTGGCTCTTCGCACTTAAAGCGGTTGTTTGTACTGCGGGGATGAAAGATTTGGAGATCCCAGATCCCCCCCCTCATTTGCTTCCTCCCCGGTGGTAGAATACAGCGTCCCGTCCAGGCTTGACCTCATCGCGTAATTTTACTGACAATCTGTCTGAATCCATTTTGCTTTAGGAAAAGAAAGAAAAATCCAAACTGAAATCTGGTAACCGAGGCAATGACATCTCTGAGAGGTCTTTGTGCGGTGAAGTGAAGAAGGTAAATAGTGAAGGAATGAATTCCACATATAAATCATTCAGCAGGAAGGGGCAAGTGCTGGGGGTCCTCTATCTAGTCAGTATAGTCGTTATTTTAGGGACCCCGTTATTTGGACGAGGGTTTGTCTGCCCCCCTTTGCTGTATCGTTCCCCTCTGCCCCGCAGGTGATTGAGGCTTCGGATGTTGTCTTGGAGGTGCTGGACGCTAGGGATCCCATCGGCAGCCGATGTGTGCAGGCCGAGGAAGCGGTCCTCAGGTTCCCAAACAAAAAGCTCTTCCTCATCCTCAATAAAAGTGGTGAGTGAAGTCAGGCTTGGCGACTCTGGTCTCACTCAGTCTGGGGAGAGATGAGGAAAACATTCCAGTCTGATGCAATTATGAAGACTGTCAGATCCAACTCTGATCTCCCGGTATTATCATCTCTTATCATCCGCTGGATTGCAAATAACTGGTGCTCTACAGCCCTGTATGCAAGCGTCCCGTGGGGGGGGTCTCGGTGCTGATGTAACGGGTTGGGGTAAAGGGCAGTTTGGTTTTGGAAGTTTTAATCTGCTGCGGATTCCAACGCTGGACTCTTTTCACTCGGTTCCAAATATCATCTGTTTATACTGAAATATTTTGTACCTTACAGACTTGGTACCCAAGGCGAATCTTGAAAAATGGTTGTGTTTCCTAAATAAAGAGATCCCGACCCTGGTGTTTAAATGTTCCACGCAAGTTCAGGAGCGGAAACTGGTAAATATTTTACTCTACCTACGAAGCCCGGCCTATGGAATTATTAGCGTGTGTTTTTTACACGTTCTATTATATATTATAGGAGGAGAAGAAGGTGAAGCCTGGCTGTATCGACGTTTCACACGGGACCGTCTGTTATGGAGGAAATGCTTTGCTGAGGCTCCTCCATGGCCTGTGTCCTTCAACAAATATAGGAATTAAAGTTGGGATAATAGGTAGGAGAGAACCTTTGTTTTGGAACGAACTCCGATCCGTGTCCATTCCTGAGATATTGCAGTTAAATGCTGTTGTATGCGGACTGTCTATATAACAGCCGTGTTGCTGCAAATCTAGAACTTCTTGGGGATTAGTCTGATGTGTAACCAGCAGGAATACAGCTTTGGGGAGAAAGAAAAAGCATCAATTTTCTCTCGTATTTTGTTGTAGGATTTCCAAACGTTGGCAAGAGCAGTTTGATCAACAGTTTACGGCAGATTCATGTCTGTAAAGTGGGAGCCATGAAAGGCACCACAAAGTAAGTCTTTGCAACCTGTGTGAATGTTGAGTGGGTATTCGGGTTAGTCGTTCCAGTGAGCCACTATCAGGCTCGTGTGGCGGCTGTGGAATGGAATATGTTTATTCAGTGATTCGTGTAACAGGTTTTAGAAGATAAGAGCCATTCCCTGTAGCCTATTTTTATCCTGATCTCCATAAGCCCCTGGGGGGCTAAACCCCTCTTCTCTGGAGCTGCCTCCCAAACTATGACTTTTATACAAGGGCCCAGACAGTGTTATTTTATGGGACATGATGACAAATTGGAACTGACTTTCCCATGGAGGGTCCATTCAATCCAACTCTGAACCCTGCCCCAGGGTCACGTCTGTTCCTGTGCTGGGATGGGATGATATAACGTGCGCCAATTCCTGTCTTTTAGAGTCCTGCAGGAGGTGAATATCGACAACCAGATCAAAATGATTGATGGTCCTGGCCTTGTGGTGTCTCCCAGTAACCGTGAAGTCACAGTGACACTGAGAGGCATCCATGAGGCTGCTGGTGATGGCGTCCTGGGAGCTGTGAACGTCATCTTAAAGCACAGCGATAAACAGCAGGTTAGTAACACAACCTACCTCCCCAGGGGTAAGTCTACGTCCATTGTGAATGGCCAGGAGCAGTAGTGGGGCTTGTAGCTCAGCGGTCAATTTATTTTGTTTAGCGTTTTATTAATGCTGGCGTGCGACTGCAGTAGAGTCTGGACGGTCAAGCTAACCTTTCATTCTACAGACCACTCTACTTTTGTGGGGTCCCTGCTTGGTTCTTAAGGTTTGCAGCAAGGGCTTTAGTCTCTACTCGAATGTTTCCAGGTTGGCATAATTTTTACCTCCATTTTGCCCATTGGGATGGTGGGTCAAGTTCACGTGAAAATGATGTAGTCGCGCATTATCTGCTCCAAACTCCATCAGGGGCAGATCATGGTCTCTGCATTTAATGGATTTTCCACTTTTGTAACCTTACGGTCATTGACACATTTTTATATTTCGCGAGTTTGTGGAGACGGGGCGCGTGGGATTTCCAGCGGCACGAAGCCATTTTAGGCAATACACTCTTACATATCTTGCAATAAACTGATTTTTGTTACAGGTTATGTTACAGTACAACATTTCAGACTTCCGAAACCCCTTGGAGTTTCTAACGTTACTTGCACATAAAAGAGGCATGCTGAAGAAGGGCGGCATTCCCGACACGGAGAGCGCGGCAAAGCTGTTACTGAATGACTGGATTGGGTGAGGAAAATCGTTTAATGCTTACATCTGTTCAGGGCCCGTCGCCGTAGGGCGGACTAAGCGCTTTGTGACTTGTGGATATCGGTCCAAATCCAGAGCTCCAAGCGAGTGAAATGATCCCGTTTTATGCAGACAGACCTGATAGGCGCTTGGCGATTCCTGTAGACCTAACAAAATGTCACAATGCCTGGAATTTATTCTTTGATAGAATCAGTAATATTTAAATGGCACAATAAATACTGATTGGAAGCCCCTCTGCTTTGTCTCCGTCACGCAGAGCGAAGCTGAGTTACCATTCATCCCCACCAGCTGCTAAGTGCCAACATATCGATGGAGCCATGACGGGCCGGCTCCGGGAAGGTCTTAACCTGGGGCTTCTAGAGGCAGACAACCTTCAGACTGTTAAAGGTGAGCCTCGTGTGACGGATCAGCTTTTCGTTCACCTTTTGCTTTATTTTTATCTCGTTAAACTTGCATGGTCCGTTTTAATGCGGGGATATTGATAACGTTATAAAGTGTGTGTATTGTAAATTCATGCTCCATCCCCGCAGCACTGAAGTGTCCCAGCTCTGCTAGCAGCATTTCGTTTAAATCACCCGGTCTGACCAGTGGCATATTGGATGAGAATGAAATTGTACAAAAGGTAGAACAGGAACAGATGGCGGTCGATCAGGAGCCTGAAGACCCTGACAGTGAGGAGGATGACGACGTTTTGGGGGAAGCTGACAAAGAGGACGAGGACAATGGGGTAAGCGTTGAAGTTCTGCTCTTTGTCTCTTTCTCACTCTTATCGCGTTGTAGAGCTTATTTTGTGTTTTCCCCTTACAGGAGAAAAGCCCAGAAGTGTCGGAGGAACCGGACTCCACGCAGAAAAACGGTGGGTTCTCTGCTGGTCATTTCCGTTGTATAGACTGGAGCTTGTCCCCCCGACACATTAATCCCAAGACGTCCGGCTTTTAGGGGAACATTCTATTCTGCAGCTGGGGGCTTAATGTGGTTTTGGGGGTGAAGCCTGGCAGGTAGTCTGGTCTAGGGGACTTGGTGTGCGATTTAAACACACCTGCATTTCTTGGCGTAGGTGGCGTTTATCAGTTTTGTAGTGAATTTTAAAAACTGTCTTTTTTAGATATCGAAGCAATACCTCCAAAAGATGGGATTAGATCGGTCTGTTTCGACAAACAGGAAGATGATGATTCTTACGACTTTAATAGAGATTTTGTCTGAGATTGGGGTTTGTCATTTCACGCTCGCTGTCCCTCCACTATCTGTGTGAACTCTTCATTCCCTGTACTGCTCCTGGCCGTGGAGATGAAACATGGGTTCTGTGAATCTGATGAATCATTTGTATTAAGTCCTAGAGGTGTTGGAAGCGGAAAGTAAATATGATGTGTAACAGAATTGAATCTTTGCCTGTTTGTATCATTTAAAACTGACTCCGTGCAGGAAGTGCAAGCTCTTAGGACAAAGTCTTGTAACAGTTTATTTAATCACACTGTAGCTGGAGCAACAAGTATGAGAGCGGAAAAAGAGGGGGCGGTCATATAAAAAATATACATTTCCTTAAGTTTAACAATGTTCCAAAAAAAAAAGGGGGGGGACACCATCCTGCTTGAGAAAATATTTACACTTGGTATTGCTATGAGCCGACAAATAGCACTTGTGGACAATACAGGTTTGGTTTAGTGGGACAGGCAGCACGAGGCTTCAGCCGCATCCTCACACGGGTGGCTTTCAATGTTCATGATGAAAGGAACCACGTCAATTTCCATCGTGGCCCGAATGCCTCCGGATCAGGGTGAATTCCCCCGTGGGGTCCGGCACGTACCACTTTTCCCAAACCTCTCCGTAGGAGGCTGTTCTTCCCCAGGGTTTGAAGTGACCGTTCCAATGAAGGAGCTTGGCTGCTTTCACAAACTGTGGAGAATAACGCTTCCCTGTACTGGAACCTTGAAGGGGAAACAATTATTAGTTCATACATCTTTACACAGCTTTTAAATAACATGCCAAGACTGTGGCTGGCAGGCCTTTCTACACCTTAAACGTGACCCACGGCTTACCTAGATGTCTGACGTGCCACATCGGGTCAATGCTGGAATGGAGCCGGTAAAACACGATCAGCAGTGGTGGGGCGGTGATGCTGCCGGCGAGGGTCTTACTGTACAAATCCTCGCTAGAGACACAACATAACGGTTAACACAAGGCAGGCGCTTCTGTACGATGTCACATTATCACTGCCAGTGAGGGAATGATATTAAACACACAATTCTATCTCCAAATGTTATCTGCACGCAGACACCTCAGCCAATGATTAACATGCAGGGGAGATCACAGCATGGACACTCACGCCACATTTAACTCCATCCATTTCTCCAGCTGCTGAGTGACGTTTTGTCTCTTCCACTCTGTTAAATTGGCCACAAAGACGCCAGGGTTGAAGGAGCAGGTACTCGCCTTCATGTCCAGCTTCCGGATTCTGTCCTTCTTGTAGTCTAGGTATCCAATGTAATTGTACTGAAAAGCAAAGTAATGACGAATGTCTTATTTAAATCAATCAAGGTGTGAGCGGGAGGACATCCTGCAGCTTCTTCCAAAAGACTGACCCAACAGGACCCAAGAAATTGCTGGGAAACGATCCACAAAACCGCCTGCACCAAGAAGAGTCCCCCAAACCCCCGCGCTGATCAGAAAGCCTCACCTGATTGCCAGCACCTCGAACAAGAAATTTAGAGGTGACAGAATCACAGTCGTCAGAGAAAGCAGCTGCGTGGCCGGCCTTCACCGGAGTGTTAAAAAGTTCTTTAATGTCATCTGCGCAGAACGAGAAGAAAAGCGTTGCCAGAGGTAAGAAGACAACTTATTTCACGATAGAAAGAACATGCATGAGTGGCATACCTTGGACAATGACATCATCATCAACGTAGATTGCCTTTTCTACACCAGGAACCAGATCAGGCAAGTAAAATCTTGCAAAAGTTAACTGGGGAAAAAAATATTTATATAAAAATATCAATTAGCGAGAAACTCAAAGCTGGCGCTGGCGGCAGAAAAGCGTCACAAAAAATCCAGAGCCGAGAGATATTTGGGTCCTTCCGACATCAGAAATACGATTTCCCGTATGTGAAGACTGCTCGCTACTTACCGGTTTCACTGGATCCGCACCAGGATCCACTCGAACTTTTCCATCAAGAACACGGGGATCAAAGCTCAAAATGTTATAATTTACAGTCTTCAGTGCGGAGCCGGCGAGCCAAGATCTACGAGACAGACGGAGGTACAATGAGATTACACTCCGTGTCTGAACAACTTCCCAGACCCCCTAAACTGATGCAGGTCCAAAGATCGGGGGGGAAAAAAAAGCCAAGAGACAGATGCCGTGTGAGAGGAAGGAAGCCACGCGCTGAATAGCCACCCAGCGACGAGGGTAATATCATTATAGAGCTATATAAGTGTGCGTTAAAGTGCATCGTGAGGCACACCGACAGGGAAGGTGGAAAGTCTGAGGTGTCCCGTAATTAAAAGCAGCCCAACCGTTACGATCCCCCCGGTACCCCCGGCCCGCCGTACCTCAGGTGCTCTCTAGTATCATTCATCGTTACTACGTAGAAAACCACCTTGGACTTTGTGTTACTGGCAATGCTGTTTATGGCTGAGATGGCGCCTCCTAAGCGCTCCTCCGCTGCCGTAATAACCACGGGGATCTCCTCACTGTCCCCGCTGTCAGGGGCTTCCGGTAAGAAATCCACCCGCTGAAATCCCACGGGACCGGAATCTGCAAGAGAGAGATACGGTAAGGATAACCGCGTTGCGATCCGGTCTGGGGGGCGCATTAAATGTTCACCGGCAGATTACCCTCAGCCAATCTGTCGTTTGATTCTTTCCTCTGAAGGATCAATCAGATGAAACAGTTTCTATGGCAACAGCCAATCATTGCCTGCTTTTGTGTCGCTTTACAAACATTCCCTGGCTTTTCCGTATGGTGTGTAACAGACGGGGCCCCAAATACTTGTTACCCCTTTCCTTTTTTAGGGGCGCTTCGTCCCAAACGCACAGTGTGATTGGATAGCAACTTACCTGAACTCTGCCTCTTCAACACATCGCTTAGCCCCAGGAGATTACGGTGCAGAACGAGCAAGAATACCACGGCCGCCAGGAGGATGATCACTATATTCACTGAAAATAACCAGAAGACTGAGCTGGATCAGCATGGACAGAACCTCGGAATTCACCTATTCGGTTATTTCTTACCTTTCCGAAGCGTCATTTTCGCGTGGTTCCCGTTTAGCGATGGATCCAAGCTGGAAAATATTGGTTCAAAGAGAAAGGAGAGACTTTAGTGCTTTTAGGAGATTTCTCTTCAGAGTCTATCAGAGGTAAACACTAAGACAAACCACGTCTCCTTCCAGCCTGACCGGTCGGGGAACGGTCTGCGGTGAGACCGTGGCCCCCCAGTGACCGGTCTGTCTCTCTGCGTGAAATGCGGTCAGTCCGTGGCCCCCCAGTGACCGATCTGACTCTCTGCGTGAATGCGGTCAGTCCGTGGCCCCCCAGTGACCGGTCTGTCTCTCTCGGCGTGAATGCGGTCAGTCCGTGGCCCCCAGTGACCGATCTGACTCTCTCTGCGTGAATGCAGTCAGTCCGTGGCCCCCCAGTGACCGGTCTGTCTCTCTCGGCGTGAATGCGGTCAGTCCGTGGCCCCCAGTGACCGATCTGACTCTCTCTGCGTGAATGCAGTCAGTCCGTGGCCCCCCAGTGACCGGTCTGACTCTCTCGGCGGCCACTCCATGGCCCCCAAGCGACTGGTCTCTCTGTCTCGGTCTCTCTATGTGAATGCGATCAGTCTGCGCCCCCCCCCTCCTAAATAAATAAATAAGCCCAATTTTATTAACCCCCTTAATGCCCAGAAAGCAGCCCTGAAAAGGCCTAGATACTGTATTAGCTTCAGGCTAATCACCTGGCCCCGCAATTCGCCCCCAGATAGGATCCGTCGCCCGGCAGAAACTGATTGCATCCAAACGCCAACTCAACAGCACAATCTGTGGTCACGTGACTGGGTTCTGGCAAAAATCGCCATATTTGTCTCGGGCAAGTTTCTTCGCACTTTAGGATTGCGGGCCCCCTAAGACTCCTATGGCCCTCAGCCCCCCCATCAAGGAACCCGTCGCCGACCACTCCCCAAACAAAGGCCCCAACTCAGCCACTGAACCTCCACGACAAGGCGACGTGCCCTCATCAAACATGGCATCTGCTCCGATTTCTCAAAAGGACCCCAAGGCTGCCCAAAAGCCTCCACGGACCTCTGGCCATCAGGCACCGCCGGATTATTCCACGTGCTCCCCTCAACACCCAAGTATGGTCCTTACCACGCCAGGCCCTCATTCTCCCCGCCCTTCGACGGGCACTCCCTAGACACCCTGCGGGGTCCTCACCCGCTCAGCCAGCTGACGTATCTCTCAGTGTGAGGCGCTTTCCGCTCCTTCCGCCGCCGGCATCATGTGGTCGATTTTCTCGTCTATCCCGACTCAGATGGTGAGGGGTGCGGGGTTACATGGCGTATATGTCGGGTAAACGGGTAGGGAGGGGATGGCCAGAGAGAGGTTACCGACCGAAGCCCGGCCGCCAGGGGGCGGTGTTAGGATGTGTCAGTTACCCCACCGCCCGGGGTGCTGAATGCTCCCTGCTCTCCCCGTATAAACAGCTGCCGTTATAAGCAGACAAACGGGTGAAAGGAGCCGTCCGATCGCCCTCCCAGACCCCGCAGGAAGCGTGGGGGTCTCCGCGGGGCATGCAGGGTGGTCTGTAGGGGTATCTGGAGGGTAGAATGCATTACCAGGCGTAAGGGAACGCGCTGTGAGTGAAACGCGTCGGTGGCTTTCCACGGATCGCTGATGAAGTCGTCGAGGGCTTTCTTAGAGCGTGTAGCTGGGTGTGTTAGCGGACATCTGCATGGGCTCTGTGAACGGCTTCCCGCGCCATGTGTGTGTACACGCGTGTGTTTATATGTAGTCAGATTGCTATAGAGTGCCAAGCTGCGCAGCAGCTGATCGCTCCAAGTGTAAGGTTGCCTGTGTGGTTATGTTGGTCGCTCTTGTGTGGTGTGTACTGGTCGCCTGTGTTGTGTGTACTGGTCGCCTGTGTGGTGTGTACTGGTGCCTGTGTGGTGTGTACTGGTCGCCTGTGGGGTGTTTTAACTGGTCGCCTGTGTGTTTGTGTACTGGTCCGCCCTGTGTGTTGTGTACATGGTCCTGCCTGTTGGGTGTTTACTGGTTCGCCTGTTGGGTGTTTAGCTGGTCGCCTGGGTGTTGTGTACTGGTCGCCCTGGGTGTTGGTTGTACTGGTCGCCTGGGTGTTGTGTACTGGTCCCGCCTGGGTGTTGTGTACTGGTTGCCTGTGGGGTGTTTACTGGTCGCCTGTGGGGTGTTTACTGGTCGCCTGGGTGTCTTGTGTACTGGTCGCCTGTTGGGTGTTTACTGTTTCGCCCTGGTGTTGTGTACTGGTCGCCTGGGTGTTGTGTACTGGTCGCCTGTGGGGTGTTTACTGGTCGCCGCAGGGTTCTCTCACCCCTGGGTTCTCTCATAATGGAAGCGGCGCAGTCTCGGGATTTAACCTTCTAGATGCTGGTGCGAGAAGTAGCCGTGGGGTCTCCGTTTTCCGTCCGTTATTATTTGACGTCTTTTCTGTCTTTCTCTTCCAGGATTATAAGGGCCAGAAACTCGCTGAGCAAATATTTCAAGGAATAATCCTCTTTTCTGCAGTAAGTAAGAATCCCATTTCAGGATATTGGCTTAATGCAAACTTCTTACCCCAAAAAGCTCTTCAGCGTAATGTGGATATTAAATATGAGAGCGTGGCAGATAAAGGGTTAAATGCACGTAACATGCGCCGCTATCTTCCTCCTGCCGGCTGGGGATTTTTTATTAAGTGAAGAAACGTTGTCGTTGGGGTTACTCCCCCCTCCCGATACCCTCTCACACGGACCCCCCTCTGACGAGACCCCCTCTTGCAGGTTGTCGGTTTTATTTACGGTTACCTGATTGAACAGTTTGGATCGACTGTCTACATCGTTATGGCCGGATTTGCCGTCTCGTGCTTGGTAAGAAAAGTTCCACGATTCGTTAACACTGCGTAGCCTGGATCGTGTGTGTGTGTGTATATATTGTGGTAAAGTGTATGGGAGAGTGGTTGATGGGATATATATCTCACCTGGTTTCCTCAGCCGGGCATGGTAGCAAACCCAGGAGCCCTCAGGTGCGGCTTCCTAAGCTCATTACTGGGGAGGAAGCCTTAAATGAGAGGGCTGTTAGGTTTGAAGGGGAGAGGAGAAACTGAGTGGAGGAGCAGCTACAGCCAGCGCTGCAGCCCACCAGGTATGAAGCTTTACATATGCAAAACCTGTTACGTTGCTTTGTGCCGGACCTTATGCTTATAGAGAGGTATCCTGATGTTTAGTTAGAGCCGGACAGGCTTAGAGTTTGTTTTGTTTGCAAGGTGCTCTGTGACCACAACATCTAAATAAACACCATTACGTTTGAAACCTGTGTGGATACCGTCATTGCCGCCCCATGCGTGAGCTGTCCCCTACAATATATATATATGTGTGTGTATTTATATATATGTGTGTATGTATAGATATATATAGTGTGTTGTGGATATATATAGTGTGTGTGTATATTTATATGTGTGTGCGTGTGTATGTATGTATGTATGTATAGATAGATATATATAGTGTGTTGTGTGTGGATATATATAGTGTGTGTG
>VKOC01000355.1:7269-18050 GCA_009364415.1 Spea multiplicata
GCTGTATACAGTAATAACCACAGCGCTATATATACAGTAATAATAACCCACAGCGCTG
This sequence comes from Spea multiplicata, assembly GCA_009364415.1. Lineage (NCBI taxonomy): Eukaryota > Metazoa > Chordata > Amphibia > Anura > Pelobatidae > Spea > Spea multiplicata. The sequence goes on from VKOC01000355.1 coordinate 7,328, forward strand.
TATACAGTAATAACCCCCAGCGCTGTATACAGTAATATAACCCCCAGCGCTGTATACAGTAATATAACCCCAGCGCTGTATACAGTAATATAACGGCCCCAGCGCTGTATATAGTAACATAACCCCCCAGCACCATTGTTGTCAGTTATGTGACATTTTGGGTGACTTTCCCGGCTCAAACACCACACTGAGCTGACGCTTTATGGCGATGCTAATGAATAAAGAATGAAGTCCTTTTATGAGTGAGAATTAGTAAGTGAAGCGTTACCGGCTGACAGGAGATCGGGGACAAAAAGGACAAACAAGGAACCCCAGCTAGGCTCCCCGTATATTGTAGACAAACCCCCCGTGCAGTTCATATCTCTGTTTCCCCTCTCTTCTCATCCTGCAGAAAGTCTCTACGATAAAATGAGAATCGAATTTGACCAAAAGGCATTGGAATTACAGAAAATGGAGGAAAATGCAAGAAAAGCTATGTGCTTTTTCACAAAGGATTTCAATAAAGCCCAGGTAATTGGCACAGAAAACGCAACGGGGGATTAAGAAAGTCTTCATATCAGCCAATAAAATGTCCCTGCTGATAGCACCATTAACACCGTTACTATGGTAATAAGACCATTTGTCAAACTTTGAATCAGGATCCCTTTTTTTTATGTAAAGCCCAATAGATTGTATTGGTGCCGTTAATCTCATGCAACTTGGAGACCCCAAAACCCCTTTCATGACTTAATTAATAGGAGAGTGATTGCCCTAAAAATATGAAAATAAATGTTAAAAGAAGATAAGCAATCTAAAGCCAAAGGGTCAGAGGCTGAGATGGAATGGAAGGATGTTTTGCTTTGCTGAGAGGGTGGTAGTGGAACAGCCTCCCAGCAGAGGTGGTAGAGGGTAATACAGTGAGGGGATTAAACATGCAGGAGAAACGGGCGACTAGACGGGGCCGGATGGTGCTAAAGTATTATGGAAAAATCTAAAATATTACTTTCTTTGTGGATAAAAATTTATTGGAGGAGATTTCAGGGTTAAAAGGCGTTATTACCACAATGATTCATTCTAAACCAAAAAAAAAAAAGTGTGTGTGTGTGTGTGGGGGGGGGTCAGCATTCTTGCTTTTCTCAGCTCTCAGGATCGGCGGCATATTAAATTTCCACGAGTTATAACGCAGGGGTGGTTTGCCATTTCATCACCTTTTGTTCATTGCGAAACTGGAAAAAAAAATCAATTTTTTTGTTAAAAAAAATCTCCAAATTTAAAAAAAAAAGAAAATGTAATAATAAATAAAGACCGATTGTTTTGCGAAAAGTATTGCGCAATCCGGTGACCTCGGTTACAGGTCTCTGGGATTAGATCCGCCGCTGTTCTGGAATGTTTTCCCTGGACCCGGGTCACTGTTATGTAAGAATGATGTCATTATTTCCTTCCCACGGGACGTTATTAAGGGACGTTTCGGTAATCAGGGCTGTCTCGGTCTTTGGCCGCCACACGCGTGTCTAAGTGCTTCCGCGTGTCTATCAGCAGCCCCTCGTTAAAAGACATGTGTGTGCCCTGTATTTAGGTGGAAGCGCGCCCCCCCCCCCCAGGTAATTGTCAGCTTTAATCCCTGCAGTTGACAACCCGGCGTCTTTCAGATGTTGCGAGTAATGACAACCGCAGTAAATTTAAGTCAACAAGCTGATGCGTTACGGATGTCTGGGGAGGAATTAAAGGGACAGAAACAGCCGCAGGAATCCAGCCGCTCGACACAAACATTTAGCTGCCTTTAAATTCTTTTTTTTTTCTTTAATTTGTTGCCTAGAAACCTAGAATTTGGGGCAGATCCACCTCATTCTGCCCGTCCAGTCTGCTTCTTTTGGTAACCAATGTCAAACCTTAGATTCAAGAGCCGTATGTCTATCCCACACATGTTTAATCCCCTCACTGTATTACCCTCTACCACTTCTGCTGGGAGGCTGTTCCATTTATCTACCACCATCTCAGTAAAGTCAAACTTGGTCTGCGTTTAAAACCCAGGAGTGGGAACACCTCTGCTCCACGTTCCGACCGACGGGCACGGCGGATCACGGCCCCTGTGCCACGGCATGCCACCTCCTAACGACCGACCCGCGTGTTTTATTTACAGGCCGAAGAGGCCACGGAGAGAAAAAGGCTGGAGAAGAAAAAGGAGACCGAGGACGACTCTGTGGAAATCTCCAACCTCTCGGAAGGAGACCTGCTGTCTGAGAACCCCGATCAAGCGGCAAGTGCTTTTGGCCCTCACCGAGTGGCCCCCGATCGCTGGAAAGGAATGAGCCCCGAGCAGCTGGAAGAAATCAAAGCTGTTCAGCAGCAGCAGATACAGGAGAAGATGGTAGGGGGGGGGGTCTTGTTTCTTCCTACAGGGAGGGCAATAAAGATGTGGAGTTCACTTCCAGGCGACTTTGTGTTGATAGATAAGAGACTTTTAAAGACGTTTTGGGTTATTTGACCCCCTTTTTTATTTCTGCGGCAGAGGCTGAAGGAGGAAGAGAGACTGAGGGAGGCTGAGCTCGACCGGCGGCGGGTCCAGGGGGCCAGGGCGATGCTGCTGTTAGAAAGACAGCAAAAACGCCAGGAACGGGAGCTGCGCAAAGCGCAGGATCACCTGAACACCCAGCTCGCGCAAGCACACAAAGCGCAGTAAGTATCCGCATCCAAGACACTAAAACCATCCGGCAAGGAACCGATTATTGGAGGTTCCTTCATTTCCCAGGAAGGCTGAATACCAAAATTCACCACATATATCACAGTTATGATTATTATTATTATATTTTTTTTACCTATTATTTGTATAATGCTCACAGTTTACACAATATTATTAAACATTCCACTAATACAACAGTTAAGGTTGGTGGAGAAGATGAGAATTGTACATTTTGAATATTATTATTATTAATGCAAATTTTACAACGATATAAATAAGAAATAATAATAATTCATAATCTCTTCTTTACACAGTGCCCACAATTCACACAGCATTGATCGTTGTTCCAATAATACATCAGTTCTTGACATTGGAATTTTATGGGGAAAAAATTGTTTTTAGGAAACTTAAAATTGTATTTTTCTATTAATTTTTATTTTATTTTGGGAGACTTAGAAATGTACAGTACTGCGACTATCATGGCATTTTTTTCCCTAAAGTATTCAAATATTACTTAAAAGCCTAACTAACCATTTTTAATTTCCATTTACAGAAAGATCTACATGGAGAGAGAGGTGTTTTCTAATACCCCGACAGCTGATTATTTTAAACAGTTCAACACTACGAGCCGGTGAAGGTCAGAGGTCACCTTGGTGATGATTAAATCACTACGTTGGCTTTGGGTGACGCTGATGACATCACACCTACTTGAACTGCCCTCGAGCAACGATCTATATAATTTTATGTGAATAAATGTGAATTTCGGTGTATTATGTTCCTGTTCCGCGGCAGAGGGTTGGCGGGGAGGAATAAGGGTTGGCGGGGGGAGGAATACATCTGCTTTTCCCGTGACTTATTTCAGCTTTATGAACTTGGAACTTATTCCTTACTCATCATGTGTGTCGCAGGGTTTAAAGTTCGCTGTGTTGGTACGTTTTGGGTTGTAATCGCCTTCCGCATCTATTAAATCCATCTTTACCATAAAATGGATTGAATCTACCCCCTCCCCCCCTTGTGTTGTGTAGGCTGCACTTGTAGTGTTTAAAGCCGTCACAAATCCTCAAATGTTGGTTCTATACATGAAATAAACGTATGCGATGGCGTTTACCGATGACGTTCAATTTGAAATTTAAACAAAATGTGCCAATTTTGTTAATTCGCACAAATGTCCTGAAAACAAGGGGGGGACCCCCAATGAAGCAAGCAAAACGAAGCAGAGAGCTCTGGGTTTTTGTTTGGATTTCGTTTTTTTTCCTTTCTTACTTCAATCATTTTGCCAGCACGGCTAGAAAGAAAACAGACGCGCGTCACGTGATGATGACCTCAGCATGCAGGCGATGATCGCCTGCCAGAGCCCACGATGGCTGTGACATCATCATTTGTAAAACTCAAACAAGCAGGAAAGACTCTGCATCCGATCCAAATGGTTTAAACACGCTGGGATTTAATAGCAATATTACAAGGTGCGATATAAAAAGTACAAAAAAAGCTGAAAACACGCAATTTACAGACCGTGGCTGAACAGAGCATTACGTAAAGCAAACACAAAGCGTCCCTGATCGGCTCTCCACGCCTAGGGGCTGTATGGCAGCTGTCTCTTTTACCCCCTGCGCTCTAACGTTGTGGTCATCATTGCCTTAATATGCATTCAGGGGCAGCCGTGGAGCAGTTTGGATGCGAATGTAACGATGAAGAGGCAGGTATAGCTCGCGCATGACAGCAACGCAAGAAAGAGGACCGTGTATGCGCAGACTAGGAGAGTCCTCGCCGGTCTCGTACCGGAAAGATCCATCGATTCGGTAAATCTCTAAAAGACAAATTAATTAAAAAAAAAACCCAGATAAAATGTCGTTAATTTAACTGTGCCCTATTTTATAGCCCCCCCTTGTTAATCAGCTTTCTGCTCTGTTGTAAGCTCTGGCAACCGGGGGGGTCTCTATACTTCCTAAAACATAGACCCTTTGTATGCCAGTGCAGCAAGCAATGCATTTCCCACCCCCCTGTCTCACTGCGACCTCTAAATCTACAATCATAGAACCTTTCGGCGGATCGGCCCCATCCGGCCCCCCGTCTAGTCGCCCGTTTCTCCTGCTGTAAAGACTCAAACCTTAATCAGTCGTTCGTCTCGTCTTAGATTCAGGAGCCGTATGCCCATCCCATACATGTTTAATACCCTCACTGTATTACCCTGTACCACCTCTGCTGGGAGGCTGTTCCACTTATCCACCACCCTCTCAATACAGTAAAACTTCCTTACATTACATTACTTACCTTTTGGCCGTATCCTTTGGATGTTTAAATGTCCTCGGGGTGATTTTTGCACAACCTCCCATTAACTCGCACAGGAACCAGCCGAGACCACTGATTATAATTACATGAGATGCCGACCGGCAGACCGCATGCCTTTGATCCTTCCTAAGAAGCTGCACGATGGACAGGATTAATGCCAAACACGAACACTCCTGCCGGCAAGTAGGTCACTTAGCTTTTGGGTAAATAAATTTATCAGATCAAACAAAAAAAAAAGATCAGACTCCGGCTTGTTAATCCTTTTTACTCATCTGAATTACTTTCCAATTGAGAATGCGGCGTTTCAAAAAGTTCTAAAAAAAATAATAATTTATTTAATTGCAATATTTATATAAAAATAATAAAATTTTCATCATTTTTTTTTAAATCTAATTTTTTGCCAGAAGAAAAGAAGAAAAACAACATGAAATGCAACGGCTCTTCTGAAAAATATAAATATTCATTTAAAAAATAAAACAAGACTATTTTTAGGCTTTTTTTTTTGGTATGGGTGTATTTATGGTTTTAAAGGACGCTCCAGCATCAGAGGCACTTTAATGCGTATCAGAGCTGAGAGGTCTCTTTAAATTTCAGCCATGTCCCCTTTTGCACTTTTACAGATTGCCCCCCACGTGCATTTGCCCCTTTCCCCCACCCCAGCTATTTTCCCTCTTGCCGGACGTGATATTTTTTTCCACCAATCAGATCCAGCGCTGGCTCCAAGCAGCCAATGAGCTGCCAATTAATAATTGACCACAGGGGAAATGGGCAGCTTACAATTTTATTGGCTGGCAGACGTTTAACATGTTTTTTTATTTTTATTTTAATTATTTGGTGTAATTATTATTATTATTATTATTTGTATTTATTATCTGGATGAAGAATTAGCCGCAAGCTGAAGCTTCTGCTCTGCATCCCTGTGACATGCAAAAAAAACCCAAAACTGTGATCTTTTCACTTTGCCAAGAATGAGTACAATTTTCTGGGCTGAAAAACCAATTTACATCATTCCTCTGCTATGGTTTATCCTTTTATAGCAGCGAAAATAGTCCACGGGCTTCAGCGAAGCAAAAGTCACATTTTTATTTTATTGTAAATTATCTTTGTGTCCCTTAAGAGGAGGTGATATATATTTTTTTAATTTTATAGTAAATTATCTTTATGTCGGTTTAGAGGAACGGCTTTTTTTTTTAATGTTTTTTTTTCTTTCTTTTCCAGCCGGCGTGGAGCGTTGAAATATCGAGTGTAGGGAACGTAAAGATAAATCCGATTCCCAGATGCCAAAAAAATTTCCAGCGACCTGAGGAATCTCACAGATGGGCTGAAGGAAATATCCCAATTATCACTTTATTATCTGCGCGATCGAAATAAAACGTAGCCCGACTAAAAAAAAAAATTAAAAAATTTAATTTCAAATAATAAACAGATCTTAAAAAAAAAAAAATCATACTTTCACATTTTCCAAAAAAAAAAGTTTCTCTTTGGTGCTATTATTATTTTTTTTAATTTAAAGTTATTATTATTATTATTTATGCAAATGTTCCTCTTTTTTCCCATGATCCCTTAGGATCCCAACAGGAGGTTGCGGCTCGCTTCCTGGACTCTCTCTCGGCTTTTGTTTGTAGCCGACGGCACGCGAGACTCCGGTACTTGTCATAAAATAACAGAAGGAATTTTCTTATTAATATTAAAGTTTTTTTTAAAAAAAGTCACATTAACGTTTAGTATATAACGTAAAATACGAGAATTTGGATGGGCATAATCCGGATTATACCGGTTGCCGCGGGGAGGAACGGGGCGCATTTACCCCGATGCCCTCTCGTGCCATCCGGTGCCTTGAAACCTAAATTATCACGGCTTTCCAAATTTTTCCTAGTTTTTTTTCCCCATGAAAATACAGTTTTCACCAAATATCTCATTATCTTTCACCTTTCACTCCCCAACAACCACAATTTAACCCTTTGGGTGCTGGGGGGCTGCTTTGCCAGATAACACAAGGGTTAATCGAAGCATCTGGCGCCGCCGGCGGGGCTGGGGGATTCATCTTCGTCTTGGACCCAGACGATAGTTTTGTTTGTTCGTCTTTACGAGATCCGACGCAGTTGTGAAACCTTCGGTTTATTTTGTTGAAGATTCCGGGCCAAAAACCGCCGTGAAATCGCATTCTCCGACGTCAGCTGCCAATATAATCACTGATTTCAAACGAATGATCTGCGTGGAGGGCCGGGGGCCGCGAGAGATTTAAAAAAAACAATAAAGATTTCTTCCATTAATCATCCTGATCTTTTTCTTTTTCCATGATTTTTTTGTAACGTCTATTTTTTTTAAAGGAATTTGATATTAAGATACCGGGAAAAGGCGTCAGATCCGATAATAAGTATTTCTGGGAAGCGGAGGACCCCCCCTCTACGGCCCGGCTGGACTATTTCCTAAATGTTGTCCTTTTTGAGCAGAGATTAGTTTTGTAGAAGGGGTTAAAGAAGGGTCAGCACCTTTCTCTATATCCAACCAGCATTTCAAGAGATATTACTGTATACAGCCCGCATGGAGGCGGTATATATTACTGCTACTACAGCACGCCTGGGAGGGTCTATATTACTGTATACAGGCGCCGCCGGCGTGTTTCATATTACTGTACTACACCGCTGGCCGGGGTCTATATCTTACTGTATACAGCCGACCTGCGCCAGGCGCGTTATCATTACTGCTATACCAGCGCCTGGAGGGTTATATTACTGCTATACAGCCGCTGGCGTTATATTACTTGTATACAGCGCCGTGGGGGTCAATTACTGTATTACACGCGCTCAGAGGCGTTATATACTGTATACAGCGCCCTGCGCGAGGGGTTATCATTACTGCCTATACAGCCCCGCTGGGGGTTACATTACTGTATACAGCGCTGGTGCGGCGGTATATTACTGGTCTATTAACAGCGCTGCGGGGTTATATTAGCTGTCATTACAGCCGCTGGCCGGGGTTTATATACTTGTATTAACCAGCCCGCTTGCGCGCGGGTTTATTACTGCTATACAGCGCTGCGAAGGGTCTATATCACTGTCATTACAGCGCTGGCGCGTTCATATTCACTGTATACAGCGCCTGGAGGCGTTATATCATGCTATACAGCCGCCTGGGGCTTATCATTACTTATACAGCCCCGCGCCGGGTTATATTTCGACCTGTTATACGCCGCCTTGGCGGGTGTATAGTTTATATTACTGTATAAGTGCTGCGGGGTTATCATTTACTGCTATTTACAGCCGCTGCGGGCTTATATTAACTGCTATGTACAGCCCGCCTGGGGTTATATTACTGTAACAGCGCTGGGGGCGGTCTTATCAATTACTGTATACAGCCGCTGGGGCGGTTTTATACTACTGTAGCACCAGTGCTGCGGCGTCTATATTACTCTAACAGCGCCTGGGGGTTTATATTACTGTATACAGCTGCTTCGGGGGGGTTATCATTACTCGTATACAGCGCGGGTTGATTATTAACCTGCTATCAGCCCGCCTGGGGGTCTATATTACCCTGCTTATACAGCCCGCTGACGGGGTCTAATTACTGTATACCAGCGCTGACTGGCGGTTATATTACTGCTATACAGCGCTGCCGGCCGGGTTATATTACTGTATACACGCGCTGGGGGTCTATCATTACTGCTATTACAGTGCCTGGGGGGTTATATTTACGACTACAGCCCACCTCGGCGTATATACATGTATACAGCCCGCTGGCGGGGGCTTTATATACTGTCATACAGCGCTGGCGGTTATATTACTGTATACAGCGCTGGGGGTCTATATTACTGTATATAGTGCTGGGCGTCTATACTTTACCTGTATACACGCGCTGCCGGGTCTATATACTGTATTTACACGCTGCGCGGGTTATATACCTGTCATACACCGCTCGGCGCGGTTACTGATTACTGTCATACAGTTGCTGGCCGGCGTTCATATTACCTGTGTATACAGTTGCTGGCGGGGTATATTACTGATATACAGCCGCTGCCAGGGTTATATTACTGCTATACAGCGCTGCCGGGTTATATTCACTGCTCGATACGAGAGCCCTGGGGTTACTATTACTGTAATACAGCGCTGGCGGGCGTTATCATTACCTGTATACAGTGCTGGGGGTCTTATTATTACTGTATACAGTGCTGGGGGTATCCATTACTGTACTACAGCGCTGGGGTTTATACTGTATACAGCCGCTGGGCGGTTATTATTACTGCTACTACAGCGCTGGCGGCGGCGTTATCTTACTGCTATACACGCCCCTGCGGGCGGTTATATTACTCGCTATCAGCGCTGGCGGCGTTATATTACTGTCTATACAGCCCGCTGGCGGCTTATATTACTGTATACAGCGCTGGGGGTTATATTACTGTATACAGTGCTGGGGGTTAAGTTGTTGGCCTCTGTTTTAAACACATAATTTTTTACATTGAAAACTTCATCTTTCTTGATTTTTTTCCAGATTAACTGATTTTCATATTTTTATCCTCGTTTAGTGCTGATGAATTTACTTCGCAGTAAAGCGTCCGGGTTCCGTTGTCACGGTGCGCCGCGCGGGGCTCCGAGGGATTCGGCGTTTGCCGGGCGCGGATCCAGCGCTGATTAGCAGACGTCTTAAGTGAGTTGTAAACAGAGGCGAGCGGCGAATTCCGCGCCAAGGAAAGATCTCGATTAAATGATACATTTCGCGCCCGAGCGTGGGGAGGGGGGTAGAAATATCCTTTCAACACGGCCAGGAGGGATGAGAGGTAACGAGAACCATCTGACGGGGAGACTTCTGAGGTATAGAGCTGACCGGTGTCGGACCCCGAATCCTCGCCTCGCCGGATCTTGTAAGAAAGATTCTGCTTTTGTACTCCGGAGTTGAAAGATTCCATAAGAGCTTCGGGGGCTTATTGCCTTAATAGCGTTAGAATTGTTAGAAGAGGAGGACAGAATCTACCACTAGAGGCTGAGATTGAATGGAAGGAAGTTTTACTTTACTGGGAGGGTGGTAGATAAGTGGAACCGCCTCCCGGCAGAAGTGGTAGATGCTAATCCATTGCATTGACTTTGGTGAAGCTGTTCAGGGCGGTAGACTGTCCCTTTAAGACACCACAGACGTTACAGATATTGATATCTTTCAAGAACAAATAGGTAATGTCCTCCTACATCTGAAGAGGGGACCTCTGAGGTCTCGAAAGCCTACGTGACTTTCCATCTTACTCTGTAAGGTACAGATATCCACGTACATTCTCATAGCCCCCAATCTGTTGCCAATTACAGCCCCCTGGGGGTCACATTTCTCTTTTTCGGCTGTTCCAGGGGACGTGCGGAGAGAAGGGGGGGGGAGATCCCACCGCTGCCCCAACCTTTACAAGGAGACTCTCACTCCCAAAAATGTGGCAGAGAGGTGCAACTTTTCTTCCTTTTTTTATCAGCTCTGGCGGGGGCCCAAGGGAAGCTTTTGCCCAAATTTCAAGGGGCTCCTTTTGGGGGCAATTACAACAAGAATGAGGAAAAGGGGGGGTGTTTTTTAACTCAATATTGGTGTTAGGGGCGGGCGAGGAGGTCACTAGGGGTCGTTAGCTTAAGGCATAGATTGTAAGCTCTTGGAGCAGGGCCCCCTCACCTTCGGCTTCCACAAGTCCAAATTGTTATGCCATACGCGCTTTGTCCTGTTTATCCATTGTACCGCGCTGCGGACTATGAGGGCGATATATCAATCATTCAGCGACGCTGGCGCTCTATGAGATAAAAATATGCAGCG
>VKOC01000356.1:0-16634 GCA_009364415.1 Spea multiplicata
GCCCCCGCGCCTCCCCGCACCTTCCATAGAAGAACCGGTTTTTCTTCCCCCTCTTTTGTTCCCAGGGAGCTGGATACATCGCTGCGGGGCGCGCTCACATCGTCTCACATCGTCTCACATCGTCTCACGCTCTTCATATCTGTACAGAACAAGTGCACACAGAATGAAGACGCCGCACGTGACGCACGCCCCGTCTCAGCACCATTAATGCTAACATAGTATACCCCCGCCATGCAGAGCCACACCATAAATATACCACCACGGAGTGATACATGCAGACACACCATAAACGTATTACCAGCCACGCGACACGGAGGATACACCGCAGAGCCGATCCATAAATATACCACCCACGGAGTGATACACGCAGAAAGCCACACCATAAAAGTACTCCACGGAGTGATACACGCAGAGCCACACCATAAAATCATACCCACGAGTATACACGCAGAGCCACACCAAAATTCACCCACGGAGTGAGTACACGACAGAGCCACACCATAAATATACCCCCACGGAGTGATACACGCAGAGCCACCCCATAAATATACCACCACGGAGTGATACACGCAGAGCCACACCATAAATATACCACCACGGAGTGCTACACGCAGAGCCACACCATAAATATACCACCACGGAGTGATACACGCAGAGCCACACCATAAATACCACCACGGAGTGATACACGCAGAGCCACACCATAAATATACCACCACGGAGTGGGTAACCAGTGCTGTATTATTCAACAGCTACCCCATGCGCGGCAGCGTTGCTACTTCCCCACCTTTGTCAGAGAACGGCGCGGGGATTGGGAGTAGAGACACAGAGACGCTGGCTGAGCCATAGGAGGCTTGACCTGGGTTATTTTCCTTGTTGAATATGAACAGTCCCCAGAGTCCCGGGGCCCCGGTTCCAGTCCTCTCGGTTCCCAGATTTCCGGGGCCCCGGTTCCAGTCCTCTCGGTTCCCAGATTTCCGGGGCCCCGGTTCCAGTCCTCTCGGTTCCCAGATTTCCGGGGCCCCGGTTCCAGTCCTCTCGGTTCCCAGAGTTCCGGGGCCCCGGTTCCAGTCCTCTCGGTTCCAGGCTCCCAGTGCTGGTTGGAACCTGAGCTGGATTTATTTCTGTGTTTGTGTCAGGCTGGCTGAGCCATCCGTGACGGGGCTGGGGTTGCCTTTACTGATCACTCAAAGATGCCGGTCGATTAAGGGGTCATTTCGTACTCCTCTACGGCGGGGTCCGGTTAGGACTTCTTTGCTTCCCAATGTGCAAACACAACACCCGTTACAACACCCAACCGCTGCTAGTAACAGGGAGGGAAATACGCCTTGTTTTAAGGATTTCATCAAATACTGGATTATGTATTAAACATTTCTAAAAAACTACAATTTTTGGAAGAAACTTTTTGTGATGTGGAAAGATTTGGTTCTTAATTATTGCGTTGATTAGCAGCGTTTAGGTCCCAGGTGGAGTCTGCTAGGGTCTCTGAGCTGATGTGGCTCTCTTTATATGGAGCCACTCAGGTTTTTGGGGGCGCCTTTATATTACCCTCCCGTTCTTACCCTGTTCCTGTCCTTTTTTTCAGGTGTGTAACTGTAACAAATACCTGCACATCTCCCAAGAACGCATGAAAGAACTGATGAAACTTCACGGTTACTTGAAGGACGCCAACGAGGCCAAAGGTGAGGGCAGAAGGGTAAACAAAGTGTCAGCTTCTCTGCCAAGCAGTGGGGTCATAGCATTCTGAAATAACCATGAAATGTTTGAATTTGTGGCTTCCCCCAACCATGTTAATCACTGGGTTCTAGGTGTATCAATGGATCTTCTTTAACAAGACCTCATTGACTTTAATCACTGTCCTCAATCTAGAACTGAGAGTTCTAGAGTTGTCAAAGAAGATAACTCAAACCGGAGAGGAAGCGAGTATGGAGAAGGGGGTAAGGGGTATTAGTCTCCCGTCTGCCCCGACTGGTTTGCTCTATACATCATGGCATTTTCCCAGTACGGCAGCTTCTTCACCCGGTAATCACACGCAGAGCACGCTATGAGCACGGACAGACTATAAAGGAATCCGTGTTCCGGCAGCTTAACCCTTTCCTCTGATGTGGAAGCCCGTGGCACACCAGAAAGCCAGGGGTGGACGCGTTCCTCTCTCTCCTGTAATTACGTTCATTACATAGGTGAGAGAACTGAAGGTCATTACAAGGTGAAGTTCTCTATGCGTGCGTAAGATTACAGGTTGCGTTTCTAAATGCTTCCACTTTAGGAAGTTGCCCGTAGAGGACAGGAAAGGGTGCGTTTTGATGTGATCTGCCCCCCCTCCCCCCCTTTGCTGTTTATTCTGAGTGTGAGAAAGGCAGGCGGTTTGCCTGGGAGTCAAGGTGTGCCTCTCCGAGATGTCTTTCTCCCTCACCTCTTCCAGTCGCCCTCCCCCTCTCCTTTCTTCCTTATCTCCCCTCCACTTCCTCAGATCCTTTTCAAAGGCCGATGGCCGCGGCGCATTAACCTGCGCTCGTCCTCCACGTCAGCCGAACTCAGCGTCCGTGCTTCCCGATTGGGCGAGTGAGTCAGGCATGTGGGCAAAAAATAGTGGGGTGACCCCCAAAGTACCGGCCAGGACTATCCATATACCCCTGCTACACAGGAGGCTGATGCCCCAATAACCAAAACCCTTCTGCCCCCTGTCCCTGCCCCTGGGGCAGATCGCAGTTACCCCGGGTAACCCAAGCGTGAGAGTTTCTCGCCCCCAGCCCTCAGCAGAGAGTAATTCTTCAGGTATTTCCCATCGTATCTTTTTTTAAGCAGTGATCCTTCATCTCCCGAGTGCCACTTGCCGTCCCGCCTGAGGGGCAGAAGAGACGTTTCTCAGAAAGTGTTATTTTGGGTCTGCATTCCTAGATTCAGGTTCTCACACAGAGCGCGTTTGTTAAAATAAACATTCTTTTTTTATTTTTACAATGACGCAGAATTGAGATTTCTTTTTTTTTTTTGGCAACGTCAGGACTCAGATTTTTGCTTTGAGGTTGTTGGTTCTTTTATTGGGAGAATCGGCACAAATAATTACTAGCTGATATTTTTTCTTTTGCAGTAAATACAACCTTTTTTATTTGTACATAAGCCCCTGTGTATAGTGGAGGGGGTGTTGCGTATAGACTGTGAAATGCGTCGGGGTCACAGTCCGATGGGGGGGGTTTATTGGTTAGTTGACGCGGCTGATGGGTGTTCTGACTTTGCCGGTGATATTCCAGTTTGGGGGGGGGCGAGAGCCGGTCGCGGAGTTCTCCCAGGTTGAAGGAGTGAGGGTCCTAAATCTGAGCCCCCCTGATGTCTCGGGGTGGGATGTCTCGGGACGGGGTGTCTCGGGACGGGGTGTCTCGGGACGGGGTGATTTAATGCAGGTCGTTACTCTGTATCTGTCACCCATACAGCGCATGCGCAGCGTGAAACCAGCTTCCATTAATTGTGTCATTATTGTCTATGGCTGATGGGGGGGTATCTCGGGCTGCGGATTTGCCCCAGGGATGTCCACCTCGTCTCCTTGTTGCTTTATACATAATATCTTGGTGGGAAATCCTAAGAGCTCAGAAGGGGAGTTTTTGTTATTTCTGTTGATTCTTTTATTTTTTCCTCCCCTTTTTATTTTTGTGCTATGTAGGCCGTTGTTTTTGAAAGGGGCCTGGGTGACGTTTAAACGATTGGGGTCCGGCTCTTTTTCTTCTAAAAAAGGATGCTGGTGGAGGGTCCGGGGCGGGGAGCCCTGAGAAGCCCCCGTGAACATCTTCCACGTCTTTTCCCTTCCCGTGACCCTCTTTGATAGCTTGCGATGATCGGATCAGGCATGGTCCCAAAACATCCCGACTGCCCCCCCCCCAATCTTTTCTGGTGTTATTTGGTTGGAGTTTCTTGTTCTGTTTTTTTCTGTGTTTGGTGGTTTTATTTTTTATTTTTAAATTAATCATTTTTATGATCCCAGAATAAAAAGAATGATTAATAGTGACGGACCCAGCGGCGGTTATCTCTTTAATCATTGCCTCTATTAGGTCTTCTGCCCCTTGTGCACAGGCCAGTGGTACGAGTTTACACGCGAGGGCAGTTTTTGGTGCCCTGAACTGGGTCCTTTGTGCCGTCGGGGATTTGGACGAATAAATCTTGGTATCGCCTGATTTTTGCTGTGAAATCCCAAATTAACCCCTTAGGTGGATAAAGCTCTTTGTTTCAAAGAACGTTGCGTAAAAGGAGCTTTACGAGTTATGATGTCACTTTGTTACCAAATCACAGTCCAAGACTTCACCGCGATCTTCTGCTCACGTGCACAACCCTGGAACGCATGCCGTGGCCCCTGACTTAGTCCCTTCCCTCAACCAGGGGCCCTAGATCCGTGGCCGCTGCGTTATCCGGCTAGGGGTTTGCAGGCGAACAGCTGAGATCTCCGTTCTCGCGGCCGCGCAGGGGATCCGGAGCGGGGCTCGCAGAGCGTTTTTCTAATGGTGCGGGGTCCCGAGTAAACCCGGAGCCGGCCGCGCAGGGTCCGAGTAAAACCCGGAGCCGGCCGGGCAGGGTCCCGAGTAAACCCCGGAGCCGGCCGCTGCGGCAGGGTCCCGAGTAAACCCCGGAGCCGCCACGCAGGGTCCCGAGTAACCCGGACCCCATAGGAAGTCGCCGCGCACGGTGTCCCGGAGCCGGCCGTGCAGGGTCCGAGTAAAACCCGGAGCCGCCGCGGCAGGGTCCCCGAGTAAAACCCCGGAGCCGCCGCTGGGCTCTGTCACCTTGTGACGTTGCGGTCTGACCCGTTTTCAGGGACCATCCGGGATGGGGGGGGGGAATTAAATACCAAACATTCCTTTAAGTGTGCAAAAGGTCAAAAAACAATAGGCGGCCATTGAACAAAACTTCTCGCTTTATCCACTTGGCCGCTTCCCAAAGTTTTTCTTGCAAATGCTTTTAGAGGAGAGAGAGAGAGAGGAGCCGGCGTATGGGGGCTCCCCGCGTGAGGTCAGGGGCGGCAGATCCGTGGCGGCAGATCCGTGGCCTGGTGTGATCTCTGGTGGTGTGCACCAGGGGCCGTGGATTCCAGGGGGTTTCTCTTGTACTCGATATAACGATTAACCCTTATATCACCAGAGCACCGTGCGGTGCATTGGAAAGCCTAAAACGTACGAGTGGCCCTGCAGAAGACGTGGACCTGGAGTTTGGCCGAGCATCTTCTAGGACGTTCGTCCCACGTTGGTCCATTGAGTCTCGCTAAGCTTGCAGGACCACCAGGGCCAGGCTTGTTCTTACAGCTCCATGGGGTAGCAGGAGGCAAGAAGACCCCTGCCCGTTTTTGCTGGCACGTTGTAGGCGTCTTCTGCCGGTACCCTGCCTGCGAAAGCCGAGACTTTTTAAAAAGATCTTTAATGGCCTGAGACTCTCGGCACGTATACCATCTGCAGTAACCTCCAGGAGGGGCCTGAGGTGACCCCAACACATGCGCTGCTCGGAGCAGCAACCTTTTACTGGCTGCATGCGCGTCTTTGAAGAGTTTTGCAGTCTCGCTGGGGATTGTTCCAGACGGCTCTGCGGCCGGCCGGCAATAAAACATAAGGGCTGTTACTTTACACGGGGTCCAAAGATTGGCTCATTTACTGCTAGAAAATATTACGGGAAGATTGTAGCCGAAATTCCATGAACAACACAATGAGTGGATACGGTGGGGATTTAGGACATTTGGGCCAATGTTTCACTTCTTGAGTCCTCTCTTGCCACAAAGTAGCAGCCCATGAAACAGCCTTTAGACGCAGTCACAGGCAGACAGACAGACAGACAGACCCACAAGGTCATCTTCTCCCATGTCGGCCCAATAAAAGGTGTCGTCGCCGATACTCGGCTGCGTTTCAGAAGAACGTTGAGTGTTGCCCAAGAACCTCTCGTAGTGTCGCCAGCCTCTTGGTTGACGGGCAGAAGCGGGTCAGCTGGGCTCATTCTGGAGCCATTGGCTCGTTTTCAACCACGGAACCATTTGGCGTTCATTGACCAGACTTTAATATTACAAAAAAAGTGAACTTGCGGCACTTGATATTGGGAATAAGAATACAGATTTTTATCGAACTCACATCTTCCCCTCTGATAAGCCCTGTAAGTTCCTCGAGAAGCGCCCCCCGTGTATGCATGGCGATACCATTCACGTTTCTTCCTGCGCCTACAGGTCCCGGGGATTCAGACCGTTTCCGCCTCCCCCAGGGGTCGCCCGATACCCGGGGCGCGGAGTGGATGAAGGAGCTGGGCCTTTCGGCGGACTCCCTGGCGCTGCCCAGCGGGGCTTCCCTCCAGCTGGAGTCTCTCCCCGCCGGACTCCTGGACAAGGTGGAACTTTTCTTCTGCTGCAGCCGCTGCGGGAAGGTTTTCTGGGAAGGGTCCCACTTCGGGCGAGTGGTCTCGCAGTTCAGAGAGGTCCTGCAGGACACCGGCGACTATTTCTACCGGCCCTCGGGGGACGAGCTCTCCAGGGGCTTCTCGACGAGGCCGATGAAACCATTTCTATAGAAGATAATCGTGTCGAGGATCTGCCGTAACCCCATTTATTTTATCAGGATTCGTGATAAATATATTTATACCACAAATGTTTAATTATACTGTGAAAAAAAAAACATTTCCAACGTGATCTAAATCCTTGATCCCCCCCCCCCCGCCCCCCGGAGGAATGTTGGACAAAAAATCTTTGGACTCTGCCCCCCCATGGGGGTGGAAACCTTTTTCCATTTGCCACTGTTTTGACCCCCCCCCCCCCAATACTGTATTTTAACCTTTTAATCTACTGCTTATCAGTTTTTTACCTGTATTTTTTTTTTTTTTTCTAAAATGATTATTAAATTTGGGCTGAATGGAAAAAATCAAAAAAATGGTAAGAATGTGGAACGTATGATGTCATGGAAGCTTTATTGTTATTTTAACCCCTTGCGCCCCGTGGTATGTAGAATGTATAGGCGTCCAGATTTAAAGGGCCAGCTTTGGTTCCCTGCTTTCGTGGCTTTTTTGGGGGGGGGGGGTTCGTAGGGGGCTGTAAATTTTAGTGCACGTTTTGCCTCCGGCCCCGGCGTGGGTGTCAGGCTGCCCTCCGCGTTGCGAAAGCATCCGGCGCCGCAGTGCGGGGGTTAACGTTTCCTGGGAAGTGGGTTATAGAGGAAGCTCGCCCCAGCGGCTCGCAACCCCCCCCGGTAACCGCAGCGAGCCGCACTTCTCCCCTCCAT
Source organism: Spea multiplicata (assembly GCA_009364415.1). Taxonomy (NCBI): domain Eukaryota; kingdom Metazoa; phylum Chordata; class Amphibia; order Anura; family Pelobatidae; genus Spea; species Spea multiplicata. The sequence goes on from VKOC01000356.1 coordinate 7,227, forward strand.
TGTGGGAGACATTAACCCGTTGGCTGCTGGGTGGCTTTGCCAAGCACCCCTCTTTAGTACCCTGTACAGGTAGCACAGGTAGATCAGTCCACGCCTTGGTTCGTGGGCCAGTAGGGCCACCAGAACCACCATTAAAACAGCTCATTGCTAACCTGTTAAGGACAGGTGACGCAAGCAGCTCTTCAGCGGCTGCAGAACTACAACTCCCATGACACTCAGCCAGCCATAAGCACACGATTTTAGGTTGCTGTCTAAGATTAGTTGCGGTTCTGCTGCCTGTTTCCCCCCCCCGGGGTGACGTTTAGAGAGAGAATGGATTTCCTCGTGATTATTATTTACATAGCGCTGTCATATTCCGCGGCGCTGTACAGCCGTCCGCATGTAACGGGCCCAGGACCCGGAGGAAAGAATGTTTTATTATTAACCCTTTATTATCTCCCAGAGATTTGATAGAATGAATCAATTCAGTGAATTTTACAGAAGAGGCAGGAAAAGGGCGGCCGGGGGATTTGGTGTTTATGAAGGGCTCCCTGGTCCCAAAGGCTTGCACTTGTTAGCGGACTCTCTGCGTTTTCCGTGTTACCTGGTGGTCTGCCCTGCCCCAGGCCGCCTGTTTTGTGTTTTTTGGTATTTTTTCGGCTCCCCTCGTGAGTCTCCACCCCGCGTCTCTCCTCTCTGTCTCTTTTCTATTAGTCAGTGCTGGGAAGTAAAGCTCTCTCTGTTCCCACGCTCCTCTACCCATCTTAATGAATTAAGTGGAGGCCACGCCTTCTCCTGTTTCATCTTGGTCCAGCACCAGCAGCTGATTGGCAGCGGCCAGCCCCGCCCCTCCCCTGCCAGCCTTTGGTGTGGCTCCAGGAGCTGACGCTCTCTCTGCTGCGGTCTGTGAGTCAGGTGTCTTGGCAGCCGTAGCCGCAGGAAGAGAGTTAAAGGGCTTAACCCTTTGAGGGCCACCTGTGAAATGGCACGGCCGTGGGAACCGAAGAATCCCCCCCCAGACCGGATCGATGGCACCTCCGCCAATCCAATGCACTGAATCTGATTGGTGGAGCTGCTGAGCGCTGTATATTATTATCTTTATGTCAGCGGCTGGCGCTCCATCGATACAACGTGATAACGATTTAACCCAGGACTCCCGACGCGCTCTATGAAGGGCGATAGGGATCCCGCCGCCCGCTCCTGCGGGGGGTAGTAGTCACAGGTGCCGGTTTTAAAGCTGCAATCCCTGTCCGCCGCCTGTCATCCCCGGTGATAATACCATGGAAACGTGGTGCCCCCAGTACATACCCGTCCCTCAATGGCCTGGTGCCCTTTATACCAAATGGGATTCTGCCAGTGGCCAATCTACCAAGGGCCAATCTGCCCCGCTAGGGGGTTAATTTAGTTAGGGTACACTAGCCCTCCTTTTCAGTGTCCGTTCCTCCTGGTGTCTAAGGAGCCCCCTGCGACCCGTCGGACGCCCTCCGGGGAGTCAATGGCTTTCTCATTATCCTTCAAAGGAAGCGGGGGGGGGGGTCCATTAGCATCTCTGTAACGTTACAATGGGCTATATATAAAGATGCATGTGGAGCGGTCACCATGGAAACCAATGGGATGTTCCAGCCGATTGCCCCAAATTTGGCACCATAATGAACTCCGTTCCATGTATCTGCTCCCTGGTGTTAGATAATACCCATCTATGGGGGCGGTCGTGAAAAGACCCCAAACTTTTGCCTCCGCACCTGATATTAAGTGTCTCAATTGGCTTCATAGGTTATGATTCACTGGTAGATGTAAATTTATTCCTCCCCTGATGAAAAACCAACCACGGGGCGTCTCCGTAACTGCCCCGGTGCCACGGCTTACATAAGCCAATTATAGACCTATGGAACCTGCTTGATTGTAAGCTCCTGGGCCGGGTCCTCAGCTCTGCTGTGTCTCTCTGTATAAATGAGTCTTTGCTATGTATTTCTTTACCCCCCCCCCATTTAAATTGTACTGCGCCGCAAAATAGAGAATAAAAATAATCCGGAACGAGGTGACCCCGTTCCGCAGCGCCGCCCCAAAACTGTACATTTTCTATTTAATTTATGTCATTATTAACCAGTCCGTGAAACGTTCCCAAAATCTGCCCGCGATTAACGACAGAATGCGGCGAAAACGTCCGAAAAAGGGGATTTCTGCAAAAAAATTCTGGTGTCGTTTTTTTGTGTACTTCCCGTCCGCGGCTGGAAAGGTTCTGATCCGATTAATACAGAAAATGTATAAATCTATAAAATGTACGATTCCTGGTGTTCCGAGCCACGGATATTTATATATTTATTGTACTTATTATTATTATTACTGTTTTTATTTTTAGTAGCAATACCAAAAAATAAACATTAATATTGTTATTAATACTAATAATAAAAATCAGTTTAATGAATAATAATTAGACTATTTAGTTATTATTTATTATTAAAATGAAATCAATATGAAAAATAATATTAATGTTTTTATAGTGTTAATAATACGAATAATAAAAATAAAAGCATTATTAATAATATTAATAAGAATATTTTCCTCGCGGATCTCTGGCTACTGAGGTCACCTTAATCCCTCTGCAAACAATTAACTCCACAGGGCTGGCCAGCCTTCCTATCAGCGAGTGATCCCAGAGCATGCGCAATCTCGCTATCCATAGGTCAGAGGAGGGTTATTTATAGCCGGGCCCTTCTTTTTATTATTTAGTTTGCTTTTATTTGAATATTTCTTTACTGAGAGGGTGGTGGATGAGTGGAGCGGCCTCCCAGCTCAAGTGGTAGAGAGCAATACAGTGAGGGAAGTTAAGCACGCAAGGTCCGCTGTCCCCGTACGTGCGCAGTGTCTGAAGGAACGCGCAGACAGTCCCGTCGTTCCCGGGCTGGAAGCCGGCGCAGCCTCCGTTTGTTGCAAGCCTCGGCCTGTCCTGTTGTGCCGTCTGCTCCCAGCCTCCAGGGCTTAGCCAGCCGGATCAATGGCTTTAGAGAGACGGGAGGTGGATGCGTCGGGGGCCGGGAACCATGCGGGGGGCCGCCGCGACCATGTGCTCTGGGCATCCTGACTCCTCACAGGGAGATTGTGACAGGTCCCCTTGGCCATGGAGACTCTGATCGGCCCCCGGCGGCCCCATCTGGTCGCCCGTTTCTCCTGCTGTAAAGACTCAAACCTTAATCAGTCGTTGGTCTCGTCTTAGATTCAGGAGCCGGATGTCTATCCCATGCATGTTTAATCCCCTCACTGTATTACCCTCTACCACCTCTGCCGGGAGGCTGTTCCACTTATCTACCCCCCTCCCAGTAAAGTAACTTCCGCCGGAAAACCCCCCCCCCATTATATCGGGGAGACGTTTCCCAACATCGCGCTGTCCTGTTAACCCATTATCTGCCAGAGGCCAGCTATTCCGGCACAAAGTTTCAAAAGTGATCTTATTGCTATAGCAACCAGCAGAATGAATACGGAACATTCTGCTAGTTGCCATGGTGATTGTGCCACATGTAGAACTTTGAAGAAGAAGCGCCCCGGTTCTAATGTTTTATTACAATATAAAGTCGACGAGCTGCAGACCTTCTGGCAGCGGAAGGGTTAAGAAAGCTCGGCACCCAGAAACCATAAAGCAGAATCTCCGAGGGCCGGCCGCTCCCCGTCATCTCCGGCTCTCCTTATCGGACTTCGAGTGCCGCCGGAATCTTTGACCTTTATGTTCAGGGTTTAACTTTGTGCACGCATTCCGTTGCAGGCTTTACCATCTCTGCTGGGAGTCCATGCCACAGAAACGCTGGCTTTAAGGGAAAAAAAAATTATTTCTGCAATTCCAACAATATTACCGTTTATCCATAATAATACAGATCGTGTATTGGCCGAAAATGTTTGCTCTGTACAAAAATAACTTGCGTTTATTATTACTGTTGTTTAGTCATTTGTGCAGCGCCGCCTTATTCCGAAGGGCAGTACAGTGGGTTTCTAATAGAGTGCAAGCTCCTAGGAGCCAAGCCTCCTCCTCCTCCTGTCTCAATGTGTGCATCGCTACGGACTCTGCTGGCGCTACATAAACAGAATCTGATTGGGGGGGGATTGACAAAGTAATCGTTGAACCTGTTTTTTGCATCAGCGCCTTCAAAGTGTGGATTTCCACCGGCATCTAAAGGGTTAACCACTTTATAATGCCCTTATGGCACCAGTTTGGTGTGTCGGGGGGGGGGGGGTCACAGGGTGTCTTTAGCACCGTTTGCTGTTTAATAGCCCCTTTGATGAGCAGTTTGTTGTTGCCCAGGGGGTCCTGTGGGCTGGGTGGGCTTGCGTTCTGTCTGTCGCTGCCCCCTATCTGCGTCCCGTGGAATGGCAGACCCCTGCAGTTATTTATTTATCCCACAGCCAATGGGACTTTTTTTCTATATTGTAGAATTTCCTTACCTTTTCACCCAAAATAGAGGCAGTAACGGGTAGACGGGGCTTTGCCGGGTATTATGTGCCAGGCTGAATGTTAAGCGGAGGGGGGTTGTTGGGTTGATGGATCTGTTCTCTGGGGGGTGAGACTGGGAGCCCTGGGGGGCATTCATGGATCCCCGCATTTATCACCCAGGAAGTTGGGGGTAAATTGAAGGGGCTTCTGACGTCTTCTGCCCGCCGTCTCCCCCATAACCCGCAGAGTGCCCGGATCTGCCGCAGGTTCTGTGTGTTTATCACCGGCACCGAAACCTTTACTGCCCCATTTATTATGGGATTTATACCCCACTTACAGAGAGTCCTTGATCAGTGGGGTAACCGTGGGCTATGCAGGGTGAGTGGGGCATGCAGGATACTTTGTTGGGTACAGTGCCCGGTGTGGTGTTAGGTGTGCAGGGTGAGTGGGGTTTTGGGGGTACTGTGCAGGGTACAGGTGAGTGGGGTGTTGGGGGTGCTGTGTGCTGTGCAGGGTGAGTGGGGCTGTGCAGGGTGCAGGTGTTGTGCAGTGGGGTGAGTGGGTGAGTGGGGTGTTGGGGGAGCAGGGTGCTGTGCAGGGAGTGGGGTGCTGTGCAGTACAGGGAGTGGGTGTTGGGGTAGCAGGGTGCTGTGCAGGGTGAGTGGGGTGTTGGGGAGCAGAGTGCTGTGCAGGGTGAGTGGGGGGCTGTGCAGGGTACAGGTGAGTGGGGTGTTGGGGAGCAGGGTGCTGTGCAGGGTGAGTGGGGAGCTGTACAGGTGAGTGGGGTGTTGGGGGTGCAGGGGCCGTGGGCCACCCCTGGGTCCCCTAGACTTTTCGTGAGAAATTTCCCCACTCTCCCTAACTCAAACTCCCAGACCACGCCCAGATTCTCAACGTTCCACTTGGTGGGAGGGCGGCAGGGCCGGCCCCCCACGTGGGCCAGCATCCAATCAGCGGCTCGGATTGCGCAGCATTGTAATGCAAATCAGCAGCCGATCTAAAAGGAGCCGCAGTGTCCGGGGAGCAGAGTCCGAGTCACAGCAGCCCCGGGCGGACAGCGGCGGTAGCAGCACCGGGAACAGAGCACTACGGGGCCGGACCAGACCAACAATAATTCGGACCCTGAGCTGGACCTATCACCGGAGACCCCCCTCCGACACGGGACAACGGATCACTCCTGGATCAAGTGATTCCCGCAGAGACCGATCCTGATCGGGGCAGATCCTTTCCTACAGGACTCATCAGGACCCACGAAACCCAAAGGATCTCTTCTCACCAGGACCTTCCGAACCCTGCAGATCCCTGCTCACCAGGGCCTTCCGAACTCTGCAGATCCCTGCTCACCAGGACCTTCCGGACCCTGCTGATCTCTGCTCACCAGGACCTTCCGGACCCTGCAGATCACTGCTCACCAGGACTTCCGACCCTGCAGATCCCTGCTCACCAGGACCTTCCGGACCCTGCAGATCTCTGCTCACCAGGACCTTCCGAACCCTGCAGATCCCTGCTCACCAAGACCTTCCGAACCCTGCAGATCCCTGCTCACCAGGACCTTCCGAACCCTGCAGGTCCCTGCTCACCAGGACCATTCCAACCCTGCAGGTCCCTTACCCATCTGGACCACTTCTCCAGCCATGAGCCAGACAGAGATGTCCACCTGCTCCATCCCTCACACTCAGAGGGTTTTCCAGGAGGCAGTGAGGAAGGGCAACACCAAGGAGCTCCACTCCCTTCTACAGAATATGACCAACTGTGAGTTTAATGTCAACTCCTTTGGCCCCGAGGGTCAGACAGCCCTCCACCAGTCTGTGATAGATGGCAACCTGGAGCTGGTGAAGCTGCTGGTCAAGTTTGGGGCAGACATCAGATTGGCCAACAGGGATGGTTGGAGTGCCCTGCACATAGCAGCTTATGGGGGCCACCAAGACATTGTCCTCTATCTCATCACTAAGGCCAAATATTCTTCCAGCAGCCGGTAACCTTCGCCAGGACGTGGACTTCCCAAGGCTTCCTTTTGTGGTTTTGAAGTGGTGGGGGTTTAAATTTTTGTCTTAACATCCCCCCCACCCCAAAGCAAAGGCCCTGATTTGGGGGGCTTGGGATCCCCTCCCAGCCGACATTTGATTCATTTCATGGGATCCCCGCCACTGCTGGTTACTAATCCGTGTCTCCTTTCTTCATAGTAAAATTGTTACTTTTGTTCCACAGAGCAGAGCTTAGATTTTTTTATCACTTGAATGCGGAATTCCTGTTTCTTGTATGAGGTACAGAAGAGATTTGTTTTTTTTTATATTTTTATATATTTTTCTGATATGATGAAGCTGCTTGAGGTCTCCAGGTTATAGGAATTGTGGGGATCTGTAAAGATGTGTATATATATATCCTCTGTGTGTATATATATATCCGCTGTGTGTATATATATATCCGCTGTGTGTATATATATCCGCTGTGTGTATATATATATCCGCTGTGTGTATATCCATGTCTTTTTTTTTTCTTTCTTTTTTTTTAATATTTTTTTCTCTTTTTTTAATATTTTTTTTTCTCCTTTTTTTGTAATGTTTTTTTTTTGCCATCTACCTCGACTAAGTTCAGTATTTCCACCCAGGGGAGCAGATGCTGTAACTTCAAAAAATTCAATGTGTAATTTACGTAATTTGTTCAATATTTGGTTTATTTCTAAAGAGAAAACTTCTCCCCACTCCTCCAGGGGGGGGGGGCTTCTCACTCGAAGACATTAAAACATTTCAAAGATTGGGGCCAATTACAGGAATAAACCAATGTTTGAACTCAGTCCAGGAGCCCAGAGGTGCCTCCATTTCCAGTCTTAGACTTAGAAGATCTTTGGTCCTAAAATTCATTTTTCTTTTTCTTTTTTTTTCTTCCCCATACACAATTTTAATTTATAAACCAGGGCCCGAATTATCTGCAAAAACTTCAAATTACCTTCAAAATTTGACCTTGAATCCAAAAATAACAAATTAAGTGCATTCAAATGGTTTATAAATCTGATTTTATGTATTTTTATTTTTTTTTTAATTTTTTTTTTGCTTGGGGCTTCTGTTTTGCACAGAAAAAAAAATCAATGGCGCCACCTACTGTTTGTAAAGGGAGTTGCAGGGATTGTGTTTTTGACCTGTTGACTACTGCATAGGGTTGATGTTCAGAGCTGCATGTTGGGGTGCATCAGACTCTCAGTTTCAGGAACTTTCTCGCTCATTCCACCGTTGACTGCTTAGAAAACACTTAAGATGCTGCTGTTTCCACATTCCCAGGGCACACGGACCCCCCCGGAAGACAAAGGAAGACTTGTAGGTGTTTTTTTTTTTGGATGTCTGCACTAAGGGGATGCCCCTGGCTCTGTGAGCTTGCATGGTCTTTGTGGTGTTAATGAATTTACGAGTCAAGGAAGACCAGAGTCCTGCAAATTCGGCTTCCGCAAACATGGTGGATCTTGGTTCCTACATGAAATTCGCTTCGTTGGAGGAGCCGGAAATTCTAAAGGGTTTTTTTTTGTTGTTGTTTTTTTGGGGGGGTTCCGGAGACGGAAAGCATCAGATGGGTCGCGTGCCCCCCGGGGAGAGCCCATGGAAGGTTTACAATTTCCAGTCTGTCCCAATTTAAAGGGACCTTGACTCTTTAAAAAAAAATAAAAAAAATCTAATGCTTCCGTAACATTGTTAAAGATGAGTGATATTCGCTTTGGCGGCGGAAGCTTTTGGTCGCGAGCATCTAGTCGTTACCCAATGGCCCAAAGTGCCCACAATTTCCAAAATGTGTTGGTTCGTGTATATTTAGGTTCTTCAAACCACCTTCTTTTTAAGAATTTCTTTTATTCTCTTCCTGGAGAGAGTCTCTGACCTACATACAGTTAATTAGAATATACATTTTTGACTATATTACTTTAATACGTACAAAAATAGCAATTCTGAATTTTCTAATTGAACTGATGAAAGTTGTTAAATTTGCTCTAGAATACGTGCCAGTTTGATTTTAAAAATGTACTTTCCAATCATAAGTTGCATCGTTATACTGAGTATATCTTACAGCGGATGAATTGGAAGATTATTATTATTTTTGTCTATTTTTTTGAGATCCCTTTTAATCAGTGTGTACATTGTAGAGGGGATGACGTGGGAATGGGGTGAAAAGTGCTGAATTTCCAGTGTTTTCTCCCGTCTTATTTAATCTGGTCTATATGAATAGACTGATCTATTACCCAGCACCCAGCCTGGTTTTCTGTGAGATTGTTTCGAGTGGTGGTCTGCATTGCAAATAACAAAAAAAAAAAAAATATTTTTTTTTTGGGGGGGAGTTGAATTTATGTGGTGCTAAAGAGAAAAAAAAAAACAGTTCCAGCTTCTTGCACATTTTATTTTTTATTTTTTTTTTCAAGTAAAAACGCCACAATAATAATGTCTCATACATATTTTATGATAGTAATTATCCCTGATATCTCATCCAAGGTTTTTTTTTTTTTTTAATTTAAGTTTTTTTTTTATTATTTTATTTTTTTTATAAGGGATAATTAAAAAAATTAAAAATTATGCATATAAAAGTTTTCTGTTGGTCCCTACCCTCTTTAATACATTTTTTTTTGTAGCTGTGTGGGATTAAGATATTAGTGGCTACCATATGCTCTCCAACAGAGCTTCTGTGCCTCCCACTCCAGCCCCAACGACCCTGCATGCCACCACTGGGCAAGCTTTAGAAAAGCAGGTGCATGCGCAGGCACAGGGCTTCTCCATTAGTATTATCACTCACCATGCGTTATATTCTCCTATTATATTATTGCATTATTTTAATTTTTTTTTTGTTTTTATCCTTGGGATGACCGGGACATGTGGCTGTAATCTGCTCCACAAAGGAGTTGTCTGTGATCAGTTTATATCCTAGATGCGGAAAATGTTTTTTAATTATGTTAATTAAAGTTATAGGCTTATATTGAAGCTGTGTTTGAGATCGCCATGTTGTAACTGGATAAAATCTGTAAAATACGGCATATTTTG
>VKOC01000357.1:0-11218 GCA_009364415.1 Spea multiplicata
TATATGTGCAATAAAGAGGAATCTGGGTCTATATATGAAAGCTTACATATCATTTATATATGATTTATATGGAAAAATTATGTACACAAACATTTTTTTACCCTGAAGGCTGCCTGTTGGGGTCAAAATGGATATGCTTTTACTTTTTGCCTTCATCTGGATCATCATATGACTGAACTTGACAGACATGTCTTTTTGTTAAACTCATTAACTATGTAACTATTTTATATGTCTAAGGAATATCTGCCAAAGAAAGAGAGAACAAAAATATTTCATACTTTGCTTGATTAAATGTGCCCAACGTCCAGTAATTGGACACAAGCTTCTTTTCGTAATGTAGTGATCTCTTTGTCTGAAAAAATGTATGATGCTCCACACAAGATTTCCAGAGGTTCTTGCACGATCGGTAATTTAACATATTGAAGGCAATAATCTGATCTCTGCATTCATTCTGAAATAAAGAAATGTAAAATAAATAAGTAGCAAACATCAATATTCTAAAATTTTTTGAATTTCTAAAGATTTCCCATACTGTTCTTCCACCACTATACAATAAATAATTCCTAACGTTAAAAAAGGTTTTCTACATGTTGGAAAAAATATTTTATGATATCTTAAACTCATATTATAGAATAACCTGCTTTTCAGAGTATTTGTTTCTTAAACAAACCAAGTTTATTCACTAACAATCAAATGTAACTACTGAACTCAAGATAGACATCAGTTGGGTCCAGCTGAACTTGCAATGTAGACTTTTTACTGTTCTTTAAAATCCACAGCAGTTCACAACTTCCCATGACTTAAATTTTCTGAGAAATCGGCCAGAACTGAGTTGGTGGTCACTCTGCAGTTTAGGCATAACAGGTAACGCCATACTGATTTCTTGATTTCTGTTGCTACATTAGATGTTTCTATGGCAAGTGGGTCGAAGCACACCATGGGTTTCCACAAGGTTAAAATATATGAAGCCCCTGGATAAGCCTGGTTCCATGCTACATGAGCATAAACATGATCCGTGCCGTTGTGCATTTCCAGCCAACGGGCACATTTATGTCATCAAGTGGCCACTGGCCTTAAAGTGCCAGGGTCCCACTCATTACCCTTCTGGCCCTGGTAATAAATAGTATCATGAATGTCACGATTAAAAGATAAGAAAAAAAAAAAGAAAAGATGAGATACTTACATTTTTTGTGTGCTGCTGTAAGAAAAACTTTTTTCTTTTGAAAGAGATTTTCAGAATATTTACCCTAAATAAAATGAAAATATACTATTAATAAAATGCTTACAAGTACAAGAGCTAAGCTAATTTATGCTACTGTAGGCAGTATCTTAAATGTATACATCTAGTTGGCATACAATACAGACATGCAGGATGTAAAGTTATGATAAAGCTTAGGAAAATAAAGCTTAGGAAAATAAAGGCACCGTAGTTTCGTAGAACCAGTGGATTGTGGCTCTTTGTAAAGAGTATTTTGTTAAAACAACATATAACATCTTGTGTTCCAAAGGAATCTTAACAGGTATACTCTGTGTGTGATTGTATGATATTTTTAAATCAAACTCAAACATTGCTGAATTACAGCATTCATAACACAGCAAATATTATACTATATATATATTAATATATATATTATTATATAGTATATATATATATATATATAATACTATATAATATATAAATAAATACTAACCAGGGGTAGAAACTGGTGCAAATTAGTTTTCTGTATACAGCTATACCTCCAGAAGCAATTCCAATTAGCAGATCTAAATTGTGGAGATCCTACAATAAAAATGAATACATATTTTTAAAAATATATATATTATATCATCTATTTCTTTACTTCTACAGACACATATTTTGACTCAATGAAATTAAACAACATCATCTCTATAAACAATTCATAATCATATACATCAGTGGCAAATAAAGGTCAAGCACAAAGTGTTGAAGGACATATTGAAAGTTTCAGGACGAGGCGGTCAACCTAAACACAGCTCCGAGATGTGATCTTCTCTGACCCACAGCATACACGATAATTAATTAAATCAAGCAAGTCCTAGTCAAGGCATAACATTAAGGCAATGTAAAGTACATGGTTTGGAAGGGGGTATTGCTATGTTTTCAGCCTAATAAAAAGACCCCACAGAAATGTCTCATGCACACCACCAAGTTTAGCAAAAAATAGCATGAACTCTAGATGGTGCAATTTAACCATGTCAGATATTCTGGTGTTATCCGTTTCCATTCCTTGCTGAATAATGAGAACAGTGAACAAAAGACAAAGGTGGTCTGGTTCATGTTTGATTATGGTGCCAAGTCTGAAAAGTGATCTTTTCACGATCAACCAATGGTATGGTCCAATGAGCAGAATCACCATTGGCCGTTTTGGCGATAAGATGATGATTTTTTTTTTTAATATAACCCTCAATCTCTTAAAAACATAGATGCATAATAGACAGATGTAGATATATAAATATGTATTTCTTATTTAATGTTATCAATTCACAAGAAGCTGGAAAAGAGAGGAAGAAAGAAGAAGAAAATAAAAGGAGAGGTTAAGTATAAAAGAAGTGGAAGAAAGCGAGCTAGTGCAAAACGCATCTGTATTAAAGATGTCAAACAAAATCGATAGACTGGCTATTATAGTGATGAAGAATGTTCTGTGAACAACATAAAATGTGTGGATTTAGGTATTTTTGCAGTAGATATGCAGCGGATGAACAGGACAATAAAAGCAGTAACCCTGGTATTGTTAAATAACTGTGAGGAGCACGTTTTGAGGGAAGATTGATAAGAATTTCGAGCGAGTATGGAAAGCATGGTTTGTAAATCTGTAGGAAATGTTGGCCCATCCCAGTTTCTTGCCCATGGAAGAGATCGCTTTTTGTCTACACATTATTTGGCATGCAACATTTAGATAGAAAGCAAAAAAATAAGTAAAAATATATTCCACATTCCAATAGTAACGGTTCAAGGAACTACAAGAACACCCTTTTAATCACACATGGGTCAATGTATATACATTCTATATGCCTATCTGGAGAGGATTTCTTATTTTGTTTAAGGACAAATGTATGGACTCTTATTCTCCGAAGAAATTGTTTAGGCTCTCAAGCTTACCAATTGCAAACTTTTAATGTGGATATCACGTCCTTTGCTCATGTGTACTTTAAATCATTAATCATTTATTTCAAGTTTTTTTCTCTATATTTGTCTTATTGATGATATATTACTCTTCATCTTTATTGGAATTAAAAAATGTTTATTTCATATTATTTTAATGATAATGGGATAAGTGTGACATTTCCATTATGGTTTTGTTATATGGATTGCACATATCCAATTATTTGTGACATATCACTTAAACAGCAATACTGTTACTGTCTCCAAACTATCAAGCCGAGTGGTCAGAAGCTGTCATTAAGACACAGGATTACTGGATTCTAAATAATATTGCACACAAGTTATAGATATAAATCTTTCCACAATGAACTTTAACAAAAAGAAGAGGTGCAGTGTATGTAGTTAAAGGAAAGGGAAAAAACAATGTGTGTATTTTTTTATAGACCTAATTAATATAATAGTATAGTTATGAATATTATATATGCATGAATGGGTAAAAAACCAAAACAAAGGAGATAATTCTATGAATGGTGTTTAAGGTATGAGAGTGCATCCTATTTCCAAATCAAGTTCGCCAACCAATTTTCCTTTATTTCCTAAATGTTAAATACATATAAATCAAACATACTCTACCACTGTGCATTTCAACTCCGTAGAATTCAAGCGTTCTCGCAATGTTGATGTAGCATGATTCCGCCTCTGTTTGTCCAAGACCACTGGAAAAGAAGAGGACAGGTTAGCAACTACAAGTCTACAAAAAACCTATAAATAAGCAAAGATGAGCTTTAAATGTAATTAATATATTGATAGACTGAATGGAGTCTCTGTGTACTTGCTGCTAATACACTGTAAGAGCATACATATTGGAAGTACTATTCCAATAAAATAAATGTAACAAGTCTTTTTTTCTGCTGTTATGGCAATGAAGCTTCTTAGTCCATCAGTTAATTCCCTTATAGAACATCAGTACAGAATAAAATTCTGCGGTATTTGACTTACATAATGAAATAAGTATTTAGGTGCAGAATTGCTTAATATATTTGTTATTGAAATAATTATGTTCAGCAGAGTCATTGTAACAGCATCATTCTCAACTATTCTTAATGAAAACAATTACATTTACAAACCATTGTAAAGCGATTAGCACAAGATATAGACTATTTTGTGCTAATCGCTGTACAATGGATCAGGGATTTAAATATTTCTTTTCAACCTCCTTATGCGATCCTCCTCCTCATTCCTGATTTCTGTACCAGTTATGTGGTGTGTTAAATGTTTAGAACAATAGATTGTGGACAATAAACCAGAATGAAGTCAGTTGTATTTTAACAAATGTCGGATTTTTTAAAGGAATAGTTGTTCTGGTTTTACAGCTTTAAATGTGATCACTACAGCAATCAATAGAATGGTACATTAGTGCATTCTACTCATTGCTATGGTGATAATGTAAATTTTGTACTGGATGTATCTAATTACTGTTCTAAGAGGCATGAAATGTCACTTCTGTAATATTCAGGCACCTTCCATGGGTGCCATCTGAGCTGTCGAATGGTTGGAACTGTAAAAAGGACACCGACAAGGCAGTTTAGGCTGGTCTGGGAGATTTGGAAGGACGTGTCCAAACCTCACCATTTTTTTCAGAACAATTTACACTACCCCTACAACTTATCTACAGTGCATAAATGCCCAAATGGGTTTGTTGAAAATGTAACACTACACTACTACAGACCATGTAGATACTGGCACGTTGGAGAAAGTTCAGAGGGCTACTAAAATGGTTTGTAGGATAAAAAATATCATCAGGAAAGGCTTAAGTTTTTAAGATCTTAAAATTTATATCTTGGAGGAAAGAAGAGAGAGTGGGAAGGTATGATAGAAACATTTAAACAGAAAAATGAATGAAAATATTACAGGTGGTAACTATTTCAGAGGAGAGATGTTTGAACAAGAAGTCATAGTTTAAAACAGGAGGGTCATCTGATGGCCTCCCATCAGATGTGGTAGAAGCGAATACAGTAGGGGAATTTAACAACGCCTTGGATAGGCATAAATATATTCTGAATCTAAGACAAGACCCAGGACTGATTGAAATCTGGGTATTTAGATCAGGAAAAATGAGCAGACTAGATAGGCCCAGTGGTTCTTATGTGCTACCAAATTCTATGCTTTAACATATATCTTGACCTGAAGGGCTATGGTAAATTGTGGTACAAGTTCTTTAGTCCACGGGATGATCTTGGCTGGCTGAACCCTCACTCATACATAGCATATAATGGCAATTTTGGTTTCAGCATCCAGTTATTCGGCTTTCTCCTACTAATATTAAGACAGACAATAGTCCTCCCCTTTCCATGTACCTTTTTTTAATATCCTATCCTCTCTACATCCTATCAAAATACAAAAACATACATTGGATGATGAAAATAACCTGGCATCTTGACTTGCTCTGATGTCATGCACAATGTGCTTAAAAATATCCTAAATCCTGCCAAGCCATTCAAAATGTTCACCTGTGTTGTTCATGCAGCGTTTCTACTTTGTTTATGAAGTCATTGTCTTGACCCGGAATAAAATTTCGACTTGATAGGTGTCCAGGAAGATGTACTGAGGAATTATAATCTCCAAGTTCAGCTGTTAAAAGAAAAACATGTTGAAAATCTAACAGGAAGAATACACATCACAAATCGTGTTTGCTATTGATATAAAAAAAATCCTAATCACGGGTCAATAATTCCCAAATTTTATAGTCCAATGTGCTTATGAAGTTACCCTTTAAAATGAATACAGTGAGATCTGGCATAGAGCATCTAAACATTGTAAACCCTGTTTTGTTATTATTTGTGGAAATAGTTTAGCAGTGAGAATAACAGTATATTTAGCTAACAAAACACTGCTCCCCTTACTATCTGAAAACAACCATTGATATCTGCCCATGTAGTAAGGTTACACAGAGGTAGCAGACGGTTTGTTACATTTAACCGACGTGAGGCCACCTCCCAGATATGTGCGGCCGCACATCGAGGTGTATATAATTACAATCTATTGAAAAAGCTTTATTTCACTATTAACATATTCACAACAAAACACTTAAACCCAGGGGCTTTGCTTTTGTGACATTACAGCTTTTACTCATATCTCATGCTAACCTAACAAGCCATGCTAAGCACACTCGCTCTATTCTTAAGTGAGATATACAAGTAAAAAAAGTTTTGACAGTGTCTGCCAACATTAAAAAATGAGTCAGGGCAATTGTCATTACCCAAAATTGGCCATAGACGAAGCAGTTTTTTTTATTGGTGGCCACTTTTCCACCCTACTGTTGAGATTGACAGAATGTGATCTTTTGGCACATGGAAAATCAACAAAAATGCGATAAGATTGTTTCCTCATGTCTCCGAGACATAAATTTACTTAAAAAGTTAAGTGCGACAGCAGGGAGTCTATGGTCCTCTTGGGTGACTATGTGTTCTGTAGCATCACTGTTCAGCAGGCCTGCTAATAGGGAGATCACCCCAGCCAACCCACTAGTATTATAGAGGACTGCGCAGGGTCGGGACTCCCTTAATGGCTCAATTCCGCCCAGAGCCACGCACCATTAAAGGATGGTGTTGAGGGGGCAGTTGGTGTTGCTTCCCTGTGTTCCGCCTAAGGTGCAAAAGTCACTTTAAAAAATCAAGGTCCCAATTTACCACAATAAAACTACTTACATTGCACAGCGTAGGAGGCCAGCACAACAGCAGAGTTCAGCGGGCACGCTAACCTAAGTGACAGTAAATAATGTTTCATATTTCACATCAAAATTGCATGTAGCATTTCAAAAGATGAATTTAACTCTTCATATAAAATACTTTTTATATATACATACATACATACATATAAAATTAAGCTTGTCGTGTTGCTAGTTAAAATTTTTTTTATCAGTGTTAATTAGTAATACAATGTTCTGTTCATTGATGAATAAATGGGCAGATATGATAACATGTCATCTAATCTACTGTTCCAGTTATAGAAAATATCTATATATTATTTCCTTAACTATGACACCGACGCAATTAAAATACACGACGTTTAATAAGGGTTGCTGTGAAGGAGAGCACAAAAAAAAGAACTAACCATACCAAAGGGACTCCTTTACATGGCAGATACTGAAATTCGAAGGAAGCTAATATTATGCATAATGTCGATACTTAGTCTCTGAAGTACCAGAGACTATATATATAAGAGTCGGAATATGTATATTTGGGATGGAATTTCTTATGCTTTAGTTCAAATTTTTAACAATACAAATCATTTGAAGCATGTTCATGTTCCACGGGTCATCACAGGAAAAGGGAAGTGGAAAAACTGTGTGTTTCTAGCCTGTTGAATTCACATATAAAAACAAAGAACAAAAAGTTCTTACCTCCCATCAAGAATATCACTTTTTAGCTGCAAGAAGTATAAATGCCTGCATGAGAAAATGAAAACATATAAATACAAATAATAATCAGACATATTAAGAAGAAATAATATAGGAGCTGCTTTAATGCAGAAGCCGGAAACATATAACCATATAACCTTTTATATACTTAACTAAAATGTTGTATACACAATTTGTTTAATAATCTGCATTAAGGATGCTGTCCCACTAAAGGAAGCCATCAAATGCGCACTCCAATATATTAAGCAAATAAACCCTAACAGATGAGTCATTTCATTGTTCCTCCTAAAGGTTTAATCACACAAAACACAGAAAACATTTAAGAAGCTCTTTTCCAGTTGTTACAGCAGCAACCTATCAGCTACTGCTTTTGTGTCACCTGGCAATTAAGGGTTTCAGCAAAAATTATGAATACAAATTCATACTTTTAAAGAATTACATGAAGTTATAGAAGCGTTTCATTTGGCAGAGTATGTGGAACAGTACTTCTAAAAAGATGCAAAGTTATCTATCTATCTCAGCCCTTGGCTGTACAAAAAAGTAGTCAGAATGCTCTGAATTATCAGTGGCCCCCTATTACCCTAACGCAGCCTGTAGAACATCAACTTGCCAGTGAATACTTGGCATCCCATAGCTCTCATTCTCATGGTTGTACATTTAGGTCTACAATTGATTTGTCTACTAAAAAGGCTAATACTTTTCACAGTTTCCTAATATCTGACTTGAACGGCTGGATCTAAACTTGGCTGAGATATATTTGGCAATAGTGGTGTGATCCCATGCTCTGCTCAGACCTAACTTACATGGTAAAACCAGATTCCCTCCACTTGTTATCCTCAATTCACCAGAAATCAAGAGCCCTTGCTTACCTTGCCCATAGCAGCTGTCCCCTGGGTCCCAATAACAGCTGTGCTTCAATTGTTACTTGGGTCCATGACTTCTGGGGGCATGTACAACTGAGCTATGTGCCCACCGCAGAAGCTTGTCCGAGGCTTCATTATTATTATTAATATTATTAAAGATGGCCGTGTCAGGGGCCATGTTAGGGATTCCGACCTTGAGATGGAAACCTCAGGACCTTAACATTTATTTTGGATCTTATAGTAATAGGATATGGGTTCACATAAATATATATTATATACACACTATATAGACATTAAAGTACCTGGTTTGATCTTGCTGTAATGTGTTGGGGTCAGGTATGAAGAAACGAACTCGAAAGACAAGGGAGCAAGGAAATCCTCCTTTAACGGTGAGGGAAAATAAAACATTAACATAATTAAAAAAACAAAACACTGTAAACTAACAAAGATAATTTATAAAAAATAATACACTCACACAGATACATAATGCACCAGAGCTGATCCATTCATCTACACGGCCAGCAGCATTCACAGAGACAGCCAAAAGTTTTTTAAAGGGACCTCATCTATCATTATAATTTTTATTATTACTATGCATTAAACCCCACAGGAACTTGTATGCCTTTGTGTCAATTAAATATTAATTGGGGCTAACTTTTATATGAAGTGATTAGTTGTGTGAAGGGCTTTGGAAAAAGTAGCCCCCCATTCAAAGCAGCAGAAATGATGGAAGCCAATCTCATATATGGTAGATGGACACTGATATTCCGGCATACAAGATACTGGCATACCCGGGAACTTCCCAAATCAACCTGGAGCTCTCTCCTCTTCTGGCGGAATAGCTTCATGCTAGCCATGCATTATTTTACTCGTATATTTGTAAGTAGAAAGACATACCTTTCAGTTGTTTCCGAATAGGTTTGCTTGGTTCAAGCCATCTCTATATAAAAAAAAACAACAAAAACTAAAGTTGGCTGCGCATATATATATATATATATTTTTTTTTACAAAAGAGCAACAACAAAAGCATTGAGGATTCTGGACCATGTTAGGTGTTCCGGTTTTTAATAATTTTATTAGTACTGCAATCTGCTAACATATTGGACTCCATTAGCTGTAGTACATTTTTCTTTGTTTTTATGTTCCCTTTTTCTATATCAGACTAATAGCTCATACAATATACTTTGATTGCTGCCAATAAAAAAGAACCCACACATTTAAAACACAAAGCAAGGAAGTGGTACTGAAATAAGTCAAAAGACCTAATTTATCATACCAGCGGAAAAGCAGCGGTTTTCAACGATATAACCAAGAAAACAAATAATACATCCATTCAGTCCGAAATTTCAGCAATTCACTCACAATAATTTTTCTCCTTATGGCCAGGTCGACCAATGAACCCAACTGTACCCTGTTTGTGCCACTAGCTGGAAAGCCTGTTAGAAAGTAGGTTTATTAAGGGAGATTAAGGTGTGACACATTGTATTTAGTATAGTCATCATGAGCTCCATTTTCTTTAATCAAAACTACATTTAAACTTTACAGAGGTATAATCCTTGAATTCTTTATGACCAACAGCAGTGGGAAAACAAAAACTATCAAATTATAAAAAATATTAAAAAAAAATGTGAACTAAAAAATTTAGAAAAGGGTTCAAAACCATTTCTACCTCTTCCAATAGAAACATAAAATAATATTTAAAAAATGTACACTGCCCATCAAGTTAAAGGGTACTTTGCCCTTAGAAAACTAAGTATTTGTTATTAATAAACATGGGGGCTGTCGATGAACATGTGTTTTTTGTTTTGTTTTTAGCAGTTGGGACTACTTTTTATATTTTATTACTTGTGTTAGAAATATAAATGATGATTTCAAACAAAAATTCTGTTTGCTATTAATACAAAACATATATTATTGAATAAAATGTTGAAGAAAATAGGCAAAAACGAACATATTTACATGTATTACTGTTGACTCTTAATCAGCTTTCTCCATTAATGAAGGAGTATGTATCCGATTTAACAAACTAATATACACCATAAAGTAAGAGTAGTAAACATTTTTTGTGGAATACAGAAATTATAGACACGCAGATATGTTAATTCATGAAATAAGAAACAAGCATAAATTCAATAATATAAAAGGTTGATTTTAACAGATCCCCCTATAGTAAAGTAGCTGTTTCAATACATGCCTATTGTGCATGAAAAGTAGCATCGGTAGATAAACTAGACACACTGGGTAGTTACTTCTTAACATGGTTGCAAGGCACACTTACATGTGAGTCCATTGAATCTTCGGTGTTCTGTAATCCAAAATATTCTCGCTCTTTCACGCTTAAGTGGTTGTAGACCATGTCCAGTAGAGCTTGCCCATTATCTTGTTTCTAGGACAAACACAATTTAATAAACAAACTTGTTCCTAAATAAACAAATAAGATCAAGGTAGATGAAGATGAAAAAGCTAAGTAGGTAGTAATGATATTTCACAAGTTGTTATGATTGCACCTATTTCATCAGATAGCCCTACAATAACTTCTCATGTGTAATCCTTAATGTGTAATTAATGGTCACATTAGCTGTCATGGGAAATGTGTCATGGACTTTCGCACATAGAACTGGTGGTATGTTATATGACAGTCTGGCTCACCACTGGTAATTCATTCTGTGCTTACAAGTAACTGCAGGTTGCTTATTTGAATGAGATATTAAGGCAAAACAAATCTGGCTAGGTTTTCTGCTGTTGATTTATAAGGTTTCAATGACTGACAGCATTTTAAAACAACAGAAGAAATAAATCTCTAATTGGGTG
>VKOC01000357.1:18438-30561 GCA_009364415.1 Spea multiplicata
ATATACTTTTACTCTGGCATTCAAGAGAAAAGAGAGCGTGAATTCTTGGTGTGCGCTTAATTTTATGGTATATTGTCTGTTATATATCAAATGAGTTCATATATTAAAGATATACAGCCTCTTCTTCATTTCTCCGTTAGGAGCTTAAAGTCAACAGTTTGATTACAACGGTCTACATTATTAATACGGATAAGCCAAAAAGATTTTGAAGCCAAAAAACACTAAAAATGTATAACCGGCACAAACGCTGTTTGTGAAAATTTTAAAACACTAACACGCATCCCCAACCGCTCATAGTAACACTCACAGACACACCTGCAAACAGACACTCACACTAACACACACATGCTACTCGGTCTGTACTCAATGCAGCTTGCAGTGAGGGATGCCACACTACTACATGCAACGTTATGTGGTGTTTCTCAGCTTATTTACAAATATATACTGTACCTAAGGCAGTTTATGTGATAGAGCTGTATCTTTTAATAAATAGCACCAATAAGCAGAAATGTTCTTGGAGCCTATACGTTCTTAAATTTAAATCTGGTTTACTTGTCTTGTGAGTAGTTAAATATTTTTTTTGATTCTTTTGTAGGTTCTTCTAGGTACTTTGAAAAATGTCACACATGTTTTTGTTTTATAAGTGATTGTTTTGGGTAGCTGTGAACCAGAACCAAGGGATCAAAGAAGGGTTTTCTTATTGTTTTGAGCATTAGATAAAAAAGTTAATATAGCATTGAAGGAAGCTATTGGAGTCTGAATATACCGAGTACTGGGAAGCAAGCCAACATATTTTCAGGAGCGTAATGTGTCCAGTCACGCTGTTAGCTAATGTAATTATCACAGACCCTTAGCTCTCAAGAACTTCTACCCAGACTTTTCTTTTTTACCAATGGGATAGAAGGAAGTACCCAAGATAATGCGTCTTCCGCATAAAGTTCAAATTATTATTAGAAAGACCGTTATTGTGTTCATGATTGATGAAGATATTTGCTTAAGGACCATATCCCATGGTTGCCAGTGCGTTGCCCTGTCATTCAATTTTTCCCTAATTCTTTCATAGTCTACACTTTCGATCACCTATTTAGATTTCCTCCACGTTCCCAAAACCTTTATTTCCCCCAGTTTTATTTAACTTATCCTTTCCTCCTTCCTCTGTATTTCTCACCCCCATTCCCACCTTTCCAATTTCTTTCCCATGCCATTGGTAGGCCAGTGTTTCTCAGTTTGTCATAGGAACAGAGAGAAGAAGGTAACATTATATATAAATATCTATATATATATATATATAGATATATATATATATATCCTGTGGGTGGCTGTATTTCACATGATTTGTAAAATTCACAGTCGTTTAATCGTATATAAGCAGCAAAACATTTCTCTTAAATCACAATAACGATTATTAACGGATATGCAATTAATACAACTGCATAAACTGTTGAACGATAACATGTCAAATATTTACAGTTAAATATATGTAAATATATATATATATATCCAAAAGTGAACTATGCTTGGTATTCATAAAGACTAAATAACATCTAAATTACAATCTTTTCTTCTGAAGATTAGAAGTCTTATCTTTTGCTATGTCGACTCAAAAGGTATCAACTTCAAATAAAGCTTCATTTCTTGTTCGTACAGCCCTATTTTCCTTTTTCACAATGCAAAATTAAGTATTATGTTTATTAAAGAGTTAACTCCTTAACACTCAACCGCAGTGAATGGCATCAAAACATTTTGGGTGTGTGTGCATGTGTCATTACCGCGTTCCGGTTTAGTTCCCGATGTAAATACTGCATTTTGTTATAAGAAAAAAAGATTTCCTTATATGATTATTTTATTGAAACATTAGTTGTTTAAGTGTGTCCTCAGTGGAGTACATGCCACAATGCCATATTGATGAGTTTAAAACTATTACTGTTGTTTTAATTAAATTCAGTTAGTATTCTCCATTGTACCTTTGTAATAGACGGGTCTTTAATCTATAATTTATATGGAAGTAGTTAAAAGCCGTGCGTACTTGAGCCAGAACTTCTCACGCTGGCATAGAGGATTGTTTCGCTGAGGAAGTACATCAAAACAAGACATAAATAGAAACATTGTGTGGGCGCGAGACAACTTGCTTTTAAATAGTACCATCAGTAGAAGGCTTGTATTATAATCTAATACACTTAGGGCTGAGCAAACTGTGACCCCTCAGCTCCAGCTGTCTACAAATCCCAACATTCTGAGCTAGCCATTGGCACTTTCGAGGCAATGAGGGTTGTAGTCAATATTACCTGGAAAGGTGCTGATTGGACAATTCTTCTAGCGTTCCTTTTATCTGATCTCGCCCAAATTTGAGAAGAAAACATTAAAGCAAACCCAAATTTGGAAAAACAAAAATCTGTTCAGGGAGGATGGATCCACTTTCATAGACGGCCTTTCCCCAAATAATAATGCATTGTATGATGCGCCCCTGCTTGGTCTAGATCTTAAAGGGACACTCCAGCCATCATATGCAATTTAATGCATATGATAGCTGTGTGGTCCCTTTACATTTCCATGGTGTTGCTTTTGGAGATGAATCTCCCCGTATAAGTTTGTTCCTTGTGAGTGTTTTGCTTGTTCTTGTGGAATGCATGTTCTTCTTCAGTGGGACTTTCGGTGACAGTAAACTGTCCCTTTAAGTTTAAAAGAAGACCTTTAAAATATTGGTTTGGGCTTTTTTGTCTTTATTAGCGAGTCATAAACGGGTCTCTATTTCATGTAGAATGTACCTTGAGCAACTGTTTTGTCGCTGGCGCTTGACCCATCGCTGATCAGTTGCTTTCTTAAATATAGTCTTAAAGCAAATCGTAATTTGCTACACATTCCAGTACATTTATTTTCCCATCGTTGCCTAAGGATTGAACTAAAATGTTTATTCCCAGTTAGGTCGCTAAAGATCCTTAACTTATTTTTCAATGCTCAATTTAACACATCACTTGAGGGTTCCATGCTATTCCTTTTTTTTTCCTCTTCTTCTTTCATGGTCACAAGACAACAAGTCCCGTTATACTTAATAAAATCTTATATAACAGAAAAGGAGGTTTGTTATAATTATGTAGGACTGAAGGAAAGCTCTTGCTTTGGCCAAATATATAATTTTCTAATTCAGTATACTAAATAAAGGTTTATAAAAAAAGATACAATATTATATAGAAAGCCTGTATTGTGGTTTTATTCTAGTATCTCTATAATAGTTGTTTACACATATAATAATATTACTTTTCAGTACATATAATATGTTCATATGATGCGGATGATTACCCCTCATTAGGTCAGTATCCCGGATTTGGATGGTTATGCCTTCCTGTGAAATGATTTCTCCCCTTTTATTATGTTACTTTCTTTCATCACAACCGATTTGCTATTTGTGTAAGGATGCGAAGAAGAGAAGGGGAGACAATAGAAGGATAGGAAATTCATACTTTTTGAGAATATTAAACATTTTTACTTTTTTTTTCCTGAACATTGAAAACCAGGGCCATATAATGTGGTTTATAATTAGAATTATATATAATATTTTTTTATCTGTGTCAAAAAAAAAAAAATACTATTCTATTCAAATGTGTGAGCTAAAGCAAATTCTTTATTGTGGCACCCATCATAACTTACGGTTTATTATACATTGAATGATAAGATGCGTCATTTTTTAAGATAATCAATTAGCCAGGAAGATTAAGTGTTATTTCAACAGTATATTTGTTAAATAATTGTGTTCAGAGCTGGTAGAAAATATGAATCAAGGATAAAAGAAAATATTAAAGTAAAATTTGGTTGGTTTTGCATTTTTTTAATTAATATCTTAAACCACAGATGTTTATAAGGCATAGCGTGTAAGATATTGTGTAGATGAATGCAAAGAAGTAATTTAAAAAGTATGAAACATAAAAACATCCGTTAAAATGTGTAGATATACTATATCTGTCTTTTTTCCATACTTGATTATAATTTGCATCTTACCTACTGTAGGAGTTTGCTGATGAGTCTGTAACTTGCCAACTCCATGATGTATTGTACATTGTCTATTACAGTGGAATGACATGGGGTATGCTCACTAAAGTGAGAGTTTGCAGTTGAGTTTGTAACTCACCAGCTAAATTATGCGTTATACAGGGTCAACCAAGCTATTCTTGATAGAAGCAGTACTTTCTTGGGAGCTCTTATATTTATGGGCTCCTGTCTCATCATATACATGTAATGGAGGGACTTGCAGAATACGTTATAGTCGCTTTCATGGTACAAAGTTATGTAGCCTATGGCCAAAGTGATCAAATGAGGAGGTGGCAGAACACTAGACAAAAATAGTTTTCTGTGGGGAAGGTTTTGGAGGTGGGGAAGGTAGTCCTCTGATTTTTCAGAATACGAAGATACGTGAGCTTTTGGAAAGAGTGATTAGTGTAGGAGACATCATATTTAGATGTGATAGACACGACTAGTAATTTTGTAAAACATCTAATGCATGCTTCAGAATTGTTGATTTTTAACAGATAAACTCCAGTACCCCCCATACCCCTGGATGCATAATATCTTAAATATTAGATTGGTTAATGTCTTAAATATTAAAACATTTTTTGTCTTTAAGTGTAATGTGATTTATGCTTTAATATAAGTTAAATGTAAAGGGTTATCACTTCCGGCTTTGCTATTGCAATCGATGCGTATGATGTAATTCTTTTTGGCAAGCAAAATCCCTGTAACCTATATTAGTTGCTTTTTTGCAATTCAGTAATTTATAATTGATTCATAGGACTTAAATGTGTGGAAGGATAATGTCAATATATGACATTATTAATTGTATTATTATTAATCATATTCATGCATCGATTGGAAATAATCAGGTTATGGAATAATAAATATGTACGTAAGTAAACCTAAGAATTTCAGCTAAAATTATGTTTCTGATAATTGAACCCTTCCTTCGGATTTTAAGGAGATCACTCCAAGATATCACCTGATTGTTATTGCCAAAACTATTCTGATATAAAATATATAAAACAATAAATAATAATAATGTTTTCCTCCTGATCCATCATGTTTTATGTTTGCGTATCACATTCTTAAGTGGTTCATTACTTTATTTCTCAAATATTACTATTTAAACTGTCAATCGTGAAAACACTGCAATGGTATGCGCGTCGTAATATTATTAATGGTTCAGCAGGTTTCAAGGCTTGTTATGCATACATGCAAATGTTTGAATCACAAATTAGACCTTTCTAGCTGCTAGGCAACCACCCATCACACACGTGTAATTACATAATTAAAAGTGTGTTGATTGACAGGCGTGGGGTTAATTGCACCCTTGAAGCCCTAGTGGTGGCATAAATGGGGGAATTCATGACTTGGATGGATATTTGGAGTAGGTAATGGGGGTGTTAAAAGGAACCATGTTGTATGGCGTAAGGACATGCAGTGATATGGTTCACAAAAATGCTGTTTGTTAACCCCTTAATGACAGAGTCCATACATGTACGGGCTCAAAATGCATTGTTTTCAATGGGTTTAGGGACTGCCCATTGTCCTTAAGGGGTTAATGGTTAAGACTGTATTATCAGCTGACATATTTTCCTCTGTTTCAATGTTGAGATGAAGGTGGTATGAACTTTCAATTTCGTATTTTTATGATCAATTTCTAAGGACCCAAATGTAGCACAGGGGTATAAAGTAAATTGTTGACTAATTTATATAACGTGATCTAATATATAAAAGGTATTGTAAGGCCTGACTACATATTTAATACATTGTTTCTATATCTATCATTGCTAGTGAATTTTCTTTATGGTTCTGTTTATTGCAATGACGTAGAGATGCATTGGCATTTCCCGCTATCAGACGATGAAATAGAGTTCCCAGAGTGTTTTTTTTCCCTAAAATGGAATTTTGGTCTAAATGGATAAACGAAAAACATTCTTAACAAATATGTTTTTGATTTCAATAAGAATGCCCTTTATCATTTTAGGATACTCCATATTCGTTATGAACTCCCGGCTGCGTGCTTTGGGTGGGAGGATAAACAACATACGAGCAAATGAACTTCCAAAGGAGAAAAGTAGATCGGAGGTGGTCTGCAATGTCTGCTTCTTGGATGGATCACAGGAGAGCTTCAGAGTTAATGTAAGCTTCATCTCTTTTGTCAAATCGACCCCCTCCCTTGATATTAGCATATTTGAAAAGGTCAAGAATTTTATGAGCAGCCGAACAGACAAAAAAAGACTTGGTTCAGGGAGAAATCTAGAAAGTTCTATTTTTTTCTTATGTCTCAGAGATGATTCAGACCAAGTAATAAAAAAAACATCTTGTTTCTATGTTGAGGTGTAGAATCTGAGTCACAGATCATTTAAGTACCAGAACCTTATGGAGTACGCCCTCCTTGTTTGACTTACTACCGCAATGCAGCAAAAGACATTTGACGAAGATACAATGTACCAAGTTTAGTCCGTAAAGTATTGTTTTACAAAATAACTATTCTGTGTCTGTCTCAGAATTAGAACTAGGACCCTACCTGGTCACCATACTGTCATACTGACTCACCTTGTGATTTTCTGATCACGCAATGTTTGACTTTGAGGTCAGTTCAATAAATTAATAAAAAAGCAATAAAAGAAACACTATGTGGTATAAAGAAACTTTTTATTGTGATGTGTACTGACAAATGTTTTCCAATTTACACTAACCCACTCTTGTCTAAAATTGAAGAAAACTGTGTTCAGGGCGTCTGAGAACATCAGACAACCTTTTTAATTGCTTCACTTAGACCTGGTATCGGTAAGATAGCTGAATGTTCAGAACATTTAGAAATATCACGGTAAGTCATTAATCTTGTTCATTAAGGCATGTTCTAGGCAGCCAGTAGAAAACGTGATGTAGTCTCCAGTAACATATGATCTTTCGCACATCATGATATCCTTTTATGTAGGAATTGGGCCTACTTAGTGCCTTTGGTAATCAGCTATAATGGTGAAACCCTTGACACTTGTAAATGCTGATTATCACTATTGAGATGAATTTGCGAATTGAAAGGCATGGGTGTTTTAATGGAAACAAATACTGTGATGAGTAGATCTCTTGCTCTACGAAGGTAATTTTATGAATAGACTTTGTAACCAAACTCAGTCAGTTACTGGTCTCGTTAAGTGACCCTATGTTAATTGTCAGTCATTGATCTTGATTATGAACCAGTCACTACCTTGCTTTCATCTTAGCTGGAGACATATGGATGTCATATGGTATAAGAATAGCTTTGGAGGTAGAGTTGCAAGGATATAGGAACATTTGGGTGCTATGCTGCTGGAATATGAAATATGGAATACCTCTAACCTAATCATATAAGGCTGCAGTATACAAGTGTGAGTTGAACTTAAATCTGCAGTGAACATTAAGACAGTAAGTACTCAAATCAGGCATGGATACAGCCATCAGATCTAAGTGTAAATACGTCACAAATATGTGTCAACTTTAAATACCAAACTGACACTTGAGGATTACATTAACATTAAGAAAATATTCTTCTTCTACTCTCTTTTGGATACAAAACTTTGGACATCCTTGTCTGGGTGTGATTGTCTAAACTGTGCCAGTGATTGAGGCTTTTGTAACGTAAGCAGAGGGTGTGCATTTATTATGCAGATCATAGCCAAGTTTCAGGTAGATGATCTGCTTTGGCACCACGGTGTGAGCAGGTTGCGGCTTTCTCCTTCATTTCGTTGTATGTGTGCTGGTGAATACATTTCAGATTGCTGTTTTGTTTTCGTTACACATCATAATGTGCTTTTCAGAGGTGGGTAAAGCCATTACATGAACCTAATGTGCTCTGGTTAATGATTAATAAACTATTAATGTACACTTTGCAGGTTTTATTATGTGTACGTGAGGTTGTTGGTAAGAACCTGAAGGGTTTTCTTTCCGTTCATTTTATCTCCAGTAAATTTAAATGAATTGTACAGTAGACTTTGCTGGTCTTTGTCTAGAATTTAGCTTTCCTAGATTAGTCTGGATGCTTTAATTGATGCTACTAGTCAACCTTTTACCTTAACAATATTATCGGCTTTATAGGCAAATATGGAATAGATGCCTTGGGCACTAATTTCTGCCATAAATCTCCTCTTGATATGTTGGCAAGTCTCTTTATTTAGTCTCTTTTCTACATAGTGGCTTTATGACAGTGTCTTTCTCTCATTTGGCTTTTCATTGTTTTTGCCTTCTCTTTGAAGAAGGCGCACTGATAAAAGCTACAGATGATGTTTTAATTAAGTCCATTTAATTTGATGAGAGTTGCCTATAAGCTAGATTTGGTGGGTTTTTATACATCATATGTATTTGTCTATAATTTGATCTGTCTGATTTCCGTTGTATATTGAATGTCTAGTCCCAGAAATTGTATTTTACTGAATGTTAGAGTCCCCAATGTATTTTTCTACATAGATCAGCTATAACATTATGACCATCTGCCTAATATTGAGTAGGTCCCCCTTTTGCTGCCAAAACAGCGAGGCATGGACTCCACTAGACCTCTGAAGGTGTGCTGTGGTATCTGGCACCACGTGATGTAAAAGAAAACGTGATTCATCATACCAGGCCACCATGCTCATTTTAGGGACTTTCGGAAGTGGAGAGGGGTTGGCATGGGCACTCTGACTGGTCTGTGGTTATGCAGCCCCATACGCGACAACCTGCGATGCACTGTGTGTTCTGACAGTTTTCAGAACCAGCATTAACTTTTTCAGCAATTTGAGCTACAGTGGTATGTCTGTTGGATTTGACCACACAGGCCAGCCTTTGCCCCCACGTGCATCAATGAGCCTTGGCTGCCCATGACCCTGTCTCAGGTTCACCGCCAGTACTGACCACTGAAGACTGGGAACACCCCATAAGAGCTGCAGTTTTGCAGTTGCTCTGACCGGGTTATCTAGTCATCACAATTTGGCCCTTCTCAAAGTCGCTCAGATCCTTACTTTCGTCCTCCTAACACATCTACTTTTAGCACAAATGTTCACTTGCTGCCTGATATATCCCACCCACTGACAGGTGCCATGATAACAAGATTATCAGTGTTATTCACTTTGCTTGTCAGTGGTCATAATGTTATGGCTGATTGGTGAACATACAAATACCCATCCTCTGACTGCTTCTACTGAAACCAGGAAGCATTAGTATGTACACTGCTTGCACATGCCCAGTAGCACTACTTTTGTCCCTGAAGCAGCAGCCAATCACATGAATGCAAGCAAAACATCAGCGTTGATAACATGTGTGATTCCCTAGAAGATGCGCACCAGGCCGTACCTTTATCCATTAGTGCGTAAGAACTATTTAGCAACTAAAACAAAATGGTGGTGTTGTACATTTATGCAGTATACTTAAAGGTGGTGTTCCATGAATTCAGTGTTAGAAAACATCTTTCCTAGTACTGTTGAATGGTCGAACCCTTCCCAGAGAGTTGCCATGTGACGCAAAAGCAGGCATTGATATGTTGTTGCCATGTATGCTGAAAAAGCATCTTGAAGAGGGTGTTTTTACTGGTTATAGGCAAATTACAGATTTGCTAAGTTTTATTTGGTGAACATGACAAAGCATAAGCACTGCGTTATCTAAATGTATCAGCAACTATACCATATTATACCGTATAGCAGGGGTGTACAACTAGCGGCCTTCCAGGACTGCATCTCTCATAATACTTATTCAGCTAAGGGGCTAAAAGAGGAGTATGGGAGATGTAGTCCTGAAACAGCTGGAGGGCCGCAGGTTGGACACCCCTACCCTATAACTTTCTATAATTAACATTAGTTTAGATATTAAATTACATCTTTTTTTAATGTTTCTTGCATGAGCAAAATATTTGATCTTTTCTGGAACACTTTTTGCTGGCTCCATTAGTGGATGCCCAGTGACTCAGCGATGCGACGTGGTAAAGCTTACCCGCCAATGTCTTTTACATGTTGGCAACCAAACTGCATTCCTAAAAAAATGTAGCTTTGCAAAGTGACTTCACTTGAGTAGTTTGGAAGTGTGCTGTATAGAATGAGTGGTGCATATTGCAAACAGAAATTTCCTTGTGCAAAATATGTAAAATATGCATTTTCATACAGTTGCAGTAAATTATCTCTGCTATATTATGCGCATCCAGATGGCTATGTTATAAGTGGTTCCCTCTAACATTTTGTGAACTGCTTTTCATTATACCCTATTGATAAATTGCTGGATTCTTAGAACATAAATTAAATTAGAATTTATTTCCTCTATATCCCTATTTTTTCAGTGTTTTTTTTCTGCTGTCCCCAGCAAGGTCACCTCTAAAAGATTTATGCTGAACAATCCCAAATAAGCTCTCGCTATAGTAAATCTTAAAAGCTTAAATTATGTTAACAGTTTAGGTGCTGTATTTTTTTCTTTTTCATTTTTTTTAAGGTAACGGTTCACAAGAATGATTCATTTTGATGATATTCCTGTAAATTTACAACCTTTTCTTACTAGGGATTTTCACTCATCAATTGACAAGTGAATGTTTAATCATCTGATAAAATCCTTCCCCCGATTCCAGCTGCCGACCAAATCACAGACCAATTCCAGCTGCTCACCCAATGATCTGCCCACACCATGGCCGTGTTGATAAGCCTAAAGATGTAACGGATAAGTTGTAAAGCTAATGCCACAAACACCACTCAGAAATGTAAGGCTTTTCATTGGAATATTATAACGTTGAGCTGGCCGATTTTAAAAGAATACTATGGGTACATATTCATAGTCTTTTTTTTTTTCACTTCACCCTGCCAGCTGGATGATTTAAGGGGGCAGCAGGGGATGTTACACTAAGTCAGGCCTAGATCTGCTCGAATGGTAAATATGCCTCTGTATATAACGAGGGAAGGTATAATTATCTCCCTTTTATGTCACAGCCTTTTAATATTGCTAAATTCATTGAACCCCTTTACATTCAAGATTGACCATTTTTTCTATGTGTACATTCAGCAATGAATTCTCTCCTTATTGTTTTAATGAACCCATACCATACCCATTCTTTTTTAAGGAATGTACTGTATATACATTGTGTATGTATGTATGTATAATTTTCTATACAGTACATACAGTAATTGATGCTCCATTGTACTGGGAACCCACCAGTAACGGTGCTTGCCAAAACAGCCTGATTTCATAAAATCATGATGTTCCATGCCTTCATGAAGAGTAGGTGAGAGAAAACCCAATCTGTGAACAGTTGCACATACCTTGAAAAAGGGTATTATCATGCCTTCCCTTATGTTATATAGGGCATATTTACTTTGGGCACTGCCCTAGGCCTGCCCCCTTCCACAGCTGCCATCCTTACTATAGACTGCTGAGATATGACATTGTAACTCAGCGCTCCATGATTTATTGGTGCACAGCACCTTTGACAGTAGACTGTAGACTGTAATGTAAATGGTCCAGTTGGAGAGATCTTCCTTGTAGCAGTGCAATATGTCTCTCTTGGTTTTGCAGTTAATACTTATTAAGTGTATAGAATTACAGTATGAAAAGTTGTATTTGCTAGAAGTGGCATATCCACATGAAAAGACCAACTCAACATGTTCTTGAGGGTCATGGTCCACCAATCCTGTATTCTTCAAGGGCAAAGCAGTTGCAGAAAGTAAAGCAACTAATCTGCAGCAGACTGGACACCCTAAAAATGTCATCTCATCCGGCACTTTTTATTTTGCATTTGCATTTGTAGAGTGATATAGCACAACCATAGCTTTACGCTGTATTTTTACCCTGGTCTAAACGTGTGCTACTTCCTTGTATAAATGGTAGCTAGCCGAAGTTCTACCACAAATGCTTTCCATTTTCCGCTTGTAAAAATGCAGGAGAAAACCATTCCCTTAGCCAAATTTGAAACTTTTACTTTTTTGCAAAGCATATGTCTAATATGACAAGGGTTGACAAATTTGGCTTGGCTCTAGGAGCCAGTCAAAAATTGTAGGAGCCAATTTTTGTTCCCGACTTTTATATATTTAAAATTATGTTATATAGCTATACTCTGCCACCTCTCTTCTGAGATGATGCTCTACCATCATAAATCCCAATATTATAAAATATTACATAAATGTCACATTT